>CM040744.1:45793217-45833217 GCA_022829145.1 Albula goreensis | reverse complement strand
TTCTTTCCTTTTTTAATGCTCCACCCAGACTCCCCCCACCCTCAGCCAGGCTGGCCTTTGCTCTGCGCTCTCCAGTGGCTTCTGTCTGCATGCCCTTACCGTCTCAGGTGACACAGGTATCAAAGGGCCATGGAGGGGGGGGTTGATACTGTCTGGAGGATACCTGTGGTGTGCATTCTAGAGGCTGTAATGACTTGCTGACTGGTTGACTAGCCCACTAGCGGGGCCACTTGTCAATACATCAGGTCAACTGGTTGGATTATTCTGTTATACGCCAGTTTGGTGACAGCAGCATGCAATAGGCTGTGTTATTAACCCTGCCCACTTTTTCTGATGTAATCAGTGATGCAATCAGTGTCTTCTAGCCACTCACATCCCATCAGCGGAGGTGGGGCTGACATGAAGGCAGGTAAGGGATCTAGAAAGGTCTTTAAGTCTGCTATCCAACATGATTATCCAACTTCAATAAAGGATTTACAGGGATCGTATCAGGTACATGAACTAGGGATGTGCTTTATTTAACACAAGATATTAGTCCACATAAATAATATTACAGAACCAGCTGTAACCAAGCTTAACAATGCATGCATTACAGCAAAAAAAGGAAAAACACCATAACATAAACATGCCTTCCACAATGTTTTAGGGAAATAAATGATTTTGAATTAGTTATCCAATGATTAAAGTACAAATTCTGAGGTTTTATTAAAGTGTATGTTCATAGATTTTTGTTTACAGGATCAAAGCTGTGATGTATTAGTCATTATATACACATTTTATGATATATGTATTATAATATAACTAAAATATAATTATTAAAATCTGAATAATTATTGAAGTTTCTGAAACAAGATAATAATTGATACAGATACAGAATCATCGTTATCTGTAATTTTGTATTTTAATAAACTATCATGAATAAAGACTGCACAAATCTACTTTGATTGCATATCTTATGTAACAGCGAAAGTTTAAAGTACCAGGTAGGTGTTGTAAATAGCCCTGGCTTTCAGATATTTACTTTTTCTGACAGTATCGTGTTTGTAATCAGCTAACATCCAATTTTGCACATTTTTTCATAGAGATGCACTTTTCACAAGTATTCAAGTGTAGACGCCAGTGGCTCCAGGTTCCAGCAATGGGATTTTGACTACTTTAAACATTTATTTCTGATTAGCTGAGAACTTATCTCTTTAAAGCCTTTCATGTATTAGTCATATATATTTGAGTTTGAAGCGTTTGCTTCTGAGTTATTGATGAGCTGTTAGACTCTAATCAATTAGTAATTGAAGCGCAGCTCTTAAATAATGTATTTATTAGCTGTGGTGCTGCAGTTAATGGCGGCGTCTTGCAGGGGAAACACTTGTGAAGTGGCTTAATGAGGTTTTTATGGGGTACGGCTGGGAGAATGGCATATTTAATTCCATTACAACGCAGTTTGTGGGTCTTGTTTACAAAAAAAAAACAACAGATCGTGTTGAGAACCTAAAAAAAAACCCAACAGTTAAATTTCTGCAATTTGTTGGTGTTGTTGTCATAATGATCTTGGCCTGGATATGTCCTGGCAAATTTGAATGAGCTTTTCTCCATTTCATACTGATTTCACACTACAGACTGTCAGTAATACTGTCTGATGCTGTGTTTTTGTTTTTGTTTTTCCTGTCCATGTGCTTTTGTTTTCATTCCCCCTTGTGTCTGCCCCGCCTCCTTGTTACCTTCCCTGTTTGATTACCCATTTGTTTCACCTGCCCTATTGTGCACCTGTGTCTCGTTGGCTCGTTAGTCAGTGCATTTAAACCCTGTCTTGTGTGTGTTCTGTGCGAGTTCGTCTCAGTGTGTTTAGTACCTGTTGCGCTACAAGCCTTTCTGTTTTGATCTGCCTGCCTGTTATTACCCTGTCTGTTTTTTGGTTTTGATTCTTCGCCTTGTGATTTTGTACCTTTGCTGAGCCTGCCTGTTACGAACTCTTTGCCTGTTTTTGACTACCACCCTGGATTGTGTTTCTGTACTTTTGCCGAGTCTCTCTGGTTTTGACCTCTGCCTGATTCACGACTTTGATTTTGGATTTGTGGACTTTGTTTTTTGGCTCAATAAACCCTGGTTTATTACGTATCTTAAATCTTTGGGTCCCTCTGAGGTCTGACAGTACGAACTCGCCAAGAATGGATCCAGCAGACTGCAGCCAGTATCAGGCCCTTTTGGACCAGCAAGGGGTTGCTCTCGGCAGGCATCAGTCCCAGCTGAACACTGTTCATGCAACCCTGAGGGTTTAGCTGTCAGCCTTAACAACCTGTTCGACCAGCTTCAACTGCTCCGACCGACCCCGAACAGCTTCCGCTGACCCGACTCCCCATCCCTGCCCGTCGCTTCCCACCTGAAAGAGAACCCCAGTTGCCACCTCCTGAGACCTACGCGGAGAGCCAAGGACCTGCCGCTCCTTCCTCTCTCAGTGCTCCCTGGTCTTTGAGCTACAGCCCTCCAGGTTTCCACAGACAGATCGAAGATTGCCTACATCATCACACTCCTCTCCGGTCGTGCCAGAGAATGGGGACGGCGGTCTGGGGAAGCTCACTCACCTGTCTGCTCCACTTACCCCACCTTCTGTGAAGAAATGAGGAAAGTGTTTGATCGGTCCCGAAGTGGTCATGAGGCGGCGCAAGAACTGCTCCAGGTTCGCCAGGAAGGGGTTCAGTCTCAGACTTAGCCATCAACTTTCGTGCACTGGCCGCCCGGTGGATGGAACGAGGAAGCCCAGGTCGATGCCTTCCTTCAAGGGCTGTCGGAGGAGGTAAAGGATGAGCTGGTCACCTGTGAACTACCAAGGGTTTTGAGGCCTCGTGGAACTGGCCATCCGCATCGATGGGAGATTGACCGATCGCCGCAGGGAGCGAACCAGGAGGGTCACCCCGCAACAGCGATGGGGCGGTGAGTCCTCTGCTGGGGTCTCTAAATCACCCGTTTCTGCTGTTCAAGTTCCAGAGCCCAGGCCAGTAAACCACACCCGTCTGACTCCCGCTGAGAGACAGAGACGTATTCTCACCCGCTCCTGTCTGTACTGCGGTAACTTGGGGGACACTTCATATCCACCTGTCCCCTAAAGGGCCAACACTCACCTGTAGCAGGGGAATTAACACTGAAGTTTACTCCCTTCTGAAATCCCCCACCATCAGACCTCTACTGTCGGCTACTCTGTCTGTTAATGGATTCTCACAGGTGGTCTCTGTCCTGATCGATTCTGGAGCCGATGGAAACTTCATTGATGCCTCCCTGGCTGCCCAGCTCCACCTTCCACGACTCCCACTGCAGACGGCGCTGGAGGTCCTTGCCATCACAGGGAGACCCCTGACCCGCATCACCCACGTGACGCCACCGGTGAGTCTGCTCATGTCGGGCAACCACAGGGAGGAACTCACCCTGTACGTACTTGATACCCCGCAGGCTTCCCTTGTACTAGGATATCCTTGGCTTAGCCGGCACAACCCGTGGGTGGACTGGACTAACAACAGGGTAATGGAGTGGAGTGCCTACTGCCTGAATCACTGTCTCCGAGATGCCCAAGTTCCTGTTACTACTAACCGCCAGACTCCTGAGGAGCTCCCTGACCTGTCTAATGTCCCTCCGGAATACATGGACCTGAGAGGAGTGTTCAGCAAATCCCGAGCCGCCTTTGCCTCCCCATCGGCCATATGACTGTGCCATTGAGCTGCTGCCGGGACCACGCCTCCCAGAGGTCGCCTTTTTCTCTGTCGCCCCCTGAGACGCAGGCCATGGAGAGGTACATTCAGGACTCCCTGGCAGCAGGTATCATCCGCCCTCATCGTCCCCAGCAGGGGCAGGGGTTTTTCTTCGTGGGGAAGAAGGATGGCTCACTGCGCCCGTGCATCGACTACAGGGGTCTCAATAGCATCACTGTTAAGAATCGTTATCCTTTGCCATTAATGTCTACAGCTTTTGAGTCTCTGCAGGGTGCATCCATCTTTACCAAGCTTGACCTGCGCAACGCCTATCACCTGGTCCGGATCCGCGAGGGCGATGAGTGGAAGACTGCTTTCAACACCCCCACTGGCCATTACGAATATCTGGTTATGCCGTTTGGCCTTACTAATTCCCCATCTGTCTTCCAGGCGTTGGTTAATGATGTTCTGCGTGACATGCTGGGGCGGTTCGTCTACGTGTACCTAGACGATATTCTGGTGTTCTCCCGGTCCCCTGCCGAACACTCCCGTCACGTCCGCCAGGTCCTGCAGAGACTCCTGGAGAACAACTTATTTGTCAAGGCAGAAAATGTGATTTTCACAAGGACACTGTGTCTTTCCTGGGGTATGTGGTTTCAGTGGGGAGTCCAGATGGATGCGAAGAAGGTACAAGCTGTAGTGGACTGGCTGCGCACCAACGTCCCGCAGAGAGAGTTGCAGCGGTTTCTGGGATTTGCGAACTTCTATCGAAGATTCATCCGGAATTACAGTATGGTGGCGCCCCATTGACCTCTCTCACTTCCTCCACCACTAGGTTCTCCTGGTCCCCGGCAGCGGAGGTGGCATTCCATGAACTCAAGAGGCGTTTCACTTCCGCTCCTATTCTGGTCCAGCCTGATCCTGCCCGTCAGTTTGTGGTGGAGGTGGATGCCTCGGACGAGGGGTGGGGGCGGTTCTCTCTCAAGTGTCCAGTCAGGATGCCAAGCTTCACCCTTGTGCCTTTTTCTCCCGCAGACTGTCTTCTGCTGAACGGAATTATGACATTGGTGACCGAGAGCTCTTTGGCGGTCAAGCTGGCATTAGAGGAGTGGAGGCACTGGCTAGAGGAACGAAGGATCCCTTCCTGGTGTGGACGGACCACAAAACCTAGAATATCTTCGTTCTGCCAACGGCTTAATTCTCGTCAGGCACGCTGGTCCCTGTTCTTCGCCCGTTTCAACTTCTCCCTCTCCTATCGCCCGGGCTCTAAGAATGCCAAACCTGATGCCCTCTCACGTCTACATGCCTCACCGGAGAGCTCTCCTGAGAAGGGTTCCATCCTGCCTGATCGCTGCTGGGTAGCGGCTGCGCGGTGGGACATTGAGTCGGTGGTCCGCACTGCCCTCGGTGGTGAGTCTGCTCCCAGTGCCTGTCCGACTAATTGTCTGTTCGTTCAGTGTGTCCGCTCCCAGGTGCTGCAGTGGGGACACTCCTCCAAGCTAGCCTGTCATCCGGGAGTAAGACGCACCATGGCTCTGCTCAAACAACGCTTCTGGTGGCCTGACATGAAGGAGGACGTCCACAGCTTTGTCTCTGCCTGCTCAGTCTGCGCCCGGAACAAGCCCTCCACCAGTTCTCCTGCTGGCCTGTTGCGCCCTCTACCGGTCCCTCAGAGGCCCTGGTCGCACATCGCGCTGGACTTCGTCACTGGTTTGCCCCCTTCTGACGGTAACACCCGCCATCCTCACGGTCGTGGACCGTTTCTCTAAAGCCGTACATTTCATTGCCCTTCCTAAATTACCCCTCTGCTAAGGAAACTGCTGAGCTCCTGGTGGCTCACGTTTTTAGACTGCATGGGCTTCCTTTGGAGGTGGTGTCAGATAGGGGGCCCCAGTTCACTTCTCAATTTTGGAGGTCATTTTGTACTTTGATTGGTGCCTCTGCTAACCTGTCCTCAGGTTTTCACCCCCAGACTAACGGCCAGACCGAGCGGGCTAATCAACAACTTGAGACGGTGCTGCGATGTCTTGTCTCCAGGGACGCCTCCTCTTGGAGTCGGCAGCTGCCATGGGTCGAATACTGTCAACTCCTCCTCCTCCTCCACGGGTCTGTCACCCTTCCACTGCTGCCTCGGGTACCAACCCCCTGTTCCCATCCCAGGAGGAGGAGGTGAGTGTTCCATCTGCAGCTGCCTTCATCCGGAGATGCCGCCGCACCTGGAGGAGGGCTCGGACGGCACTGCTGCGGGCGTCAGCCCACATCAAGAAGGCGGCTGACCGTCGGCGCTCCAAGGCTCAGCGTTACCCAGGGCCAGCGGGTCTGGCTTTCCACCCGTGACCTGCCTCTCAAGGTTGACTCTCGGAAGTTGGCTCCCCGGTTCATCGGTCCCTTCCCCATCACCAAGGTCATCAGTCCTGTGGCCGTCCGCCTCCAGCTGCCTCCCCCCCTCCGCCGCATCCACCCTACTTTTCCACGTCTCCTGCATCAAACCGGTCCGCCGCAGTCCCCTGTGCCCACCCCTAAGGCGCCTCCTCCCGCGTCTCATCGAGGGCTCCGAGGCGTACACTGTGCGCCGCTTGCTGAAGGTCCGTCGGCGCGGCAGAGGTCTGCAATACCTGGTGGACTGGGAGGGGCTACGGGCCTGAGGAACGCTGCTGGTCCCGGCTCGACATTCTCGACCCTCCCTCATTACTGACTTTCACCGGCAGCATCCTGATGCACCTGCTAGACCGCCCAGAGGCGGTCGTAGGGGGGGGGGGTACTGTCAGTAATACTGTCTGATGCTGTGTTTTTGTTTTTGTTTTTCCCTGTCCATGTGCTTTTGTTTTCATTCCCCCTTGTGTCTGCCCCGCCTCCTTGTTACCTTCCCTGTTTGATTACCCATTTGTTTCACCTGCCCTATTGTGCACCTGTGTCTCGTTGGCTCGTTAGTCAGTGCATTTAAACCCTGTCTTGTGTGTGTTCTGTGCGAGTTCGTCTCAGTGTGTTTAGTACCTGTTGCGCTACAAGCCTTTCTGTTTCTGATCTGCCTGCCTGTTATTACCCTGTCTGTTTTTTGGTTTTGATTCTTCGCCTTGTGATTTTGTACCTTTGCTTGTTACGAACTCTTTGCCTGTTTTTGACTACCACCCTGGATTGTGTTTCTGTACTTTTGCCGAGTCTCTCTGGTTTTGACCTCTGCCTGATTCACGACTTTGATTTTGGATTTGTGGACTTTGTTTTTGGCTGCTCAATAAACCCTGGTTTATTACGTATCTTCGTCTGCGCTTGGGTCCCTCTGAGGTCTGACAACAGACGTTATTGGAATTGATTTGTGCGGTATTTCAGTTTATTTTGAAAATCCAAAATGTGAATAGTTCTATTTGGATATGATTTATATTTTATGTCAAAACATAGGGAAATTTACAAAACAATTATCAATTATTTCCATTTTCAAATCTGATAAACATCTGGTTGTCAAATCATGTTCCTGTTGGGTTATGAGTTATCTGCATGTATTGAAACAGATTAGAGTTTAACCAGGGAGTGATTATCAATAAGCGATTTTGCATATGCTTATCAATCAGGCCATGTTCTGACTGCGCAGCTCAGCTGGGGGACTGCAGAGTGACTGTGCAGCTCAGCTGGGGGACTGCAGAGTGACTGCGCAGCTCAGCTGGGGACTGCAGAGTGACTGCGCAGCTCAGCTTTGGGACTGCAGAGTGACTGCGCAGCTCAGTTGTGGGACTGCAGAGTGACTGCACAGCTCAGCTGTGGGAATGCAGAGTGACTGCGCAGCTCAGCTGTGGGACTGCAGAGTGACTGCGCAGCTCAGTTGTGGGACTGCAGAGTGACTGCACAGCTCAGCTGTGGGAATGCAGAGTGACTGCGCAGCTCAGCTGTGGGACTGCAGAGTGACTGCGCAGCTCAGCTGTGGGACTGCAGAGTGACTTCGCAGCTCAGCTGGGGGACTGCAGAGTGACTGCGCAGCTCAGCTGTGGGACTGCAGAGTGACTGCGCAGCTGTGTGGGACTGCAGAGTGACTGCACAGCTCAGCTGTGGGAATGCAGAGTGACTGCGCAGCTCGGAACCGCAAGTGAAGAAGGAGCTGTGTTCAGGTTGGAGCGTAGGGGCCCTGTTCCATGTCCTCTTTAAATGGACAGCAGGATTACAGTACTGACAGGGGATTTCTGAACATGCAAATTAAAGACAAATTGACAAACAAAAATAGCTATAAATGAAAAACTTTTGGTGATTAGTCAGTATCCTGTTCTGTCATTCCCTCCGTCTACCCGGTCTTCCTCTGAGACGTCATTCTGTGGTTTTAAGGCGAAATTACATTAATCATTATTGACTATTGCACTTGTCAAACTAATCACTGCACATTCAAAAAAAACATTCGCTGCTAAATCAACTCTGACAAACAGCATTTTATCCTGACTGGGCTAATTTAAAGTGTGTTTTATTTAACATAAAAATTCCCCGGTGTCCTACAGCCTGTAGTTTTGTCTTCTCAGACCTCTATGGCTACAGGTGTCAGAGGGTCTGCGAGGCCAATGCGGTAACCCAGACACAGCGTCTCTGTTCCCCCCTAACACAGAGCTACAGACACAGTGTCTCTGTTCCCCCTAACACAGAGCTCCAGACACAGTGTCTCTGTGCCCCCTAACACAGAGCTCCAGACACAGTGTTTCTGTTCCCCCCTAACACAGAGCTCCAGACACAGTGTCTCTGTGCCCCTAACACAGAGCTCCAGACACAGTGTTTCTGTTCCCCCCTAACACAGAGCTCCAGACACAGTGTTTCTGTTCCCCCTAACACAGAGCTCAGACACAGTGTCTCTGTGCCCCTAACACAGAGCTCCAGACACAGTGTTTCTGTTCCCCCTAACACAGAGCTCCAGACACAGCGTCTCTGTGCCCCTAACACAGAGCTACAAACACAGTGTCTCTGTTCCCCCTAACACAGAGCTACAGACACAGTGTCTCTGTTCCCCCTAACACAGAGCTACAGACACAGTGTCTCTGTTCCCCCCTAACACAGAGCTACAGACACAGCATCTCTGTTCCCCTAACACAGAGCTACAGACACAGAGTCTCTGTGCCCCTAACACAGAGCTCCAGACACAGCGTCTGTTCCCCCTAACACAGAGCTACAGACACAGCGTCTCTGTTCCCCCTAACACAGAGCTACAGACACAGAGTCTCTGTGCCCCTAACACAGAGCTCCAGACACAGTGTCTCTGTGCCCCCTAACACAGAGCTACAGACACAGTGTCTCTGTGCCCCCTAACACAGAGCTACAGACACAGCGCCTCTGTTCCCCCCTAACTCATTCACAGTTAGGCATTTAGCCCATCCCCTTATCCGGAGTGACTTACATGGTTTACTCAGTTTATACTGCTGAAAATTCACTGAAGCAGCACAGGTGAAGTACCGCAGGTACGATAAGGGCTGTGCCCCACCAGGAATTGAACTTGCAACCATTTAGTTCCAAAACAAGCTCCCTAACCATCATGGGAGTACCACCCATAGACTGTTCACTCTCCTAAGACAGCAGGGCGGAGTGCAGGGGTGCTTTCCGAGGCTCCTGGATCCCGCCGGCCGGACAGCTGCAATTCCTATCGCCATGACAGGTGGCGCGTGGGAGGCCTGTCAGCCGCAGTCCCGCCGTTAGCACCCATTACTGCCTCGCAGCGGGACAGGGCCTTAATTGGTGCCCCTAGGTGGCTGTCCTGGCACCGCGGCTCACACCTCGAGCCTCAGCTTGGACTGGAACTGTCTCCTGAGGGCACAGAGTCGAGGTGTTCACAAATAACTCCCCCCCGCCCCGCCTCCCCGCACTCCTCCATGGCTGGGAGAGAGCTTGTCACTGCTAACGCTCTCCCTCTCTGTGCTGGCAGGTAGAATGTTTAGACATTGACGTGTGCCATTAAATCATTTATTTTGACTGGTGGTTCCTTTCGAGAACTGGGACGTGTGTGTGGGTGTGTATGTGTTTGTGTTTGGCTATGTGTGTGTGTGTGTGTGTGTGTGTGTGTGTGTGTGTGTGTGATGTACAGCAGTGCAGGTGGTCTCACACTGTTGCAGAAGTGAAGGGTGTATTTTTGTCTCTCCATACATCCAAACATCCTTTTATCTGCGCTTAATCAGAATTCACAGAGAGTCTCTTCCACCCCCTGAGAGTTTTGGGAAACATGGCATAAGAAGACATATCTGTGTAATTTCAGTAAGAGGCTCCTGTGTGTGTGTGTGTGTGTGTGTGTGTGTGTGTGTGTGTGTGTGTGTGTGTGTGTGTGTGTGTGTGTGTGTGTGTGTGTGTGTGTGTGTGTATGCATGACTGCATGTTTGTGATACTGCAGGTGCAGTACAGGTACCTGTGACACATACACACACTCTACGGGTAACTGTGACACACACACACTCTGCAGGTGCCTGTGACACATACACACACTCTACAGGTAACTGTGACACACACACACTCTGCAGGTACCTGTGACACACACACACACTCTGCAGGTACCTGTGACACATACACACACTCTACAGGTAACTGTGGCACACACACACTCTGCAGGTACCTGTGACATACACACACTCTGCAGGTACCTGTGACACACACACTCTGCAGGTACCTGAAGCGTACATGATATATAAGCTTTCCACTCACTGCAGAAAGGAAATGCTCTTTGTTAAAAACTCTCCCAGCTCCTAGCTCTCATACTTTAGTGAGGGGGGGGGGGTGCGCTTCCTTCCTGCCTTTACTCACCATCATTATTATTTGCCTATTGTTCACTTCATTTTCCTCCTCAGCCTGTTATTTCGTCTTGTGTGTTTTCTCTCGCTCATTTGAATTCCCCCTCCCTCTCAGGGTGTTTCAGTGGGAGAGGATCCTGACAGGAACAAGTGACAGCTCTCTAATTACCCCCTCACTGTAGACGCTGGCGCGGGGTGGGACGTGTTGCTCACCGCCCCCCTATCCCCCACCCCACACACACACACACACACACACACACATGCACACACACAGACACGCACACACAAACACACACACACACACACACACATACAGACACACACACACACACACACACACACACACACACACACACACACACACACAGACACGCACACACACACACACACACACACACAGACACACACACACACACACACACACACAGACACACACACACACACACATACAGACACACACACACACATGCTCTCCTCACTGAATTATGCATGCAGGGCCCCCATCTGTATTCACTACAGAGACGCCAGGAGACGCCAGGACATCCAGCCAATCGCCAGCGCTCTCACCCTCCTTACCTCTCTCTCTCCATTTCTCCCTCTCTGTCTCTCCCTCTCTCTCTCTACCTCTCTTTCTCTCTCTTCCTGATTTGCTGTAGCTCCAAGGACAGGTTCCTGCTTCTCCTTTACTTCACACTTAAACCGTGTGAACTGATGGATAACCTCCCCACCCTCACACACATACACAATCAAACACGCATGCACACACACGCGCATACACACAAACACGCATGCACACACACGCGCATACACACAAACACGCATGCACACACACAATCAAACACACGTGCACGCACACGTGCATACACACAAACACTCATGCACACACACAATCAAACACGCATGCACACACACGTGCATACACACAAACACTCATGCACACACACAATCAAACACGCATGCACACACACGTGCATACACACAAACACTCATGCACACACACAATCAAACACACGTGCACACACACACATAAACACAAACACGCATGCACACACACAATCAAACACGCATGCACACACACATACACACAAACACGCATGCACACACACATACACACAAACACTCATGCACACACACGTGCATACACACAAACACGCATGCACACACACGTGCATACACACAAACACGCATGCACATACACGTGCATACACACAAACATGCATGCACACACACGTGCATACACACAAACACGCATGCACACACTCGTGCATACACACAAACACGCATGCACACACAAACATGATATTCTTATCAAAGCCCTTCCAGGGGTGAGCACAGTTTGAATTTGTTCCAGGGGTTCTTATTTCTGTCCATATCTCTCTCCATCTCTCTCTCTCTCTCCATCTCTCTATCTCTGTATTCCTCTTTATCGCTCTTTCTCTATCTCTCTTTCCCACACACACAGAGGCAGTCTGTAAGAAAGAAAGCATCCTGCTCTGAGAATATGGGCTGGGCTCTCCTCCACTGGCAGAGGTGGGAGGTGAAGGCTCAGAATGCTGCAGGTAAATACTGGAGTAAAGCAGGTAAGAATCACAACCCAGCAGGTAAGAATCACCACCCAGCAGGCAAGAATAACAACCCAGCAGGTGAAAGTATTGGAATGCAGCAGGTAAAAGTATAAAAACGCAGCAGGTGATTATCAGAAACAAATACCAGGAAGACTGTGTGACCGTTGGAATCGTGGCAATACCTGGAGGGGAATGGGTCAGGCCTCTCGAACGAGATCAGAATCAAATGAAAAGCAGCCGTACCTGTCCCCCCCCTTACCTGCTCCCCATAACAAAGTTGACTCCCAGAAAAACAGGCCCAGCCAGTTTAAGTCATGGCCCCCGTTTGGCATTTTATTTGTTTTTATTTTTTCCTTTTTAGTTCTCTGAATGGGTAGACAGGGTGATGTCTGCAGTATCCGTTTCTGAGTTTATTTTGTGGAGGTGGTAATGTGTTTACTGTGTGTAAGACACGATGCAGCAGCATGTTATCTGAGGGAGGTCATGTGTGCTGCTTGGGGAAAAGGGAGAGGGGCGAGGGGCAGGGGGAGAGGGGGTCCCGATTCAGCCCAGCCTCCTGAACTGGGGGGTGGTTCGAGCCATTTTTTCTGGGTGCCTCAGCAGCCCGATCTCCCAATCTCCATTCTCTGACAGCGTCTGGCAGGGCCCGTCCCACGCCGTGCTCCAAAACACAGCATGCTGGACCCCAGGCACGTCTCCCTGGAACAAAAATAACACCTCCCGCCCCCCCACTGTTCTGATTGGCTGCTAAATGAGAGCAAACTGCACCCTAGGTGAAATCAGCACTGTCGTTTCAGACAAACACAAGGTACGGCACAGTGACATAGAACAGCCACTAAAGACATGGTGTGAAAATTGATGTTATACTTCAGGATAATGACATGGGGAAGAATCAATAGAAGCATGAGGAAGTGTTGGGCTGGGACCACATCAAATAAACTCAGCCTGTTTACATTCAGGTACAGGAAAATACCTGCAGATGCCTGAATACAGAGTGACATACACCTTACTTACCATATAACAACAGAGGCCTGACCTCTGAGCAGGTCAGCCTAACCATCATAGTAATCTTTACATTTACCAGAACAGCATAGCTGGATACTGTCCCCATAGTTACCGGCACCTGGCTGCGGCGGTCCCTCAGGTGAGGCAGAAAATGACAGCAGAACCTGAGGAGAGACGGTGGAAGCAGTGACAGTTCTCACTACAAAAATAAAGACGAAGGCTCTCATCAAGCCCCAAAAAAAACAAACACTCACCTGCATCTCTGAGAAAAAAAGGTGTATGGATAAGATGTACTTTTTGTACTACTCTACACATTTCCGAGGCAGAAGAGTTCTGATTAAAATCCCTTTCCCTGTAAACCCCCACAGAGAGAAAACGGCTATCTACTCCAATCTTTCAGCAGCATGAATTCAGCTCCAGAAAATCGATATACTGTAGGATGAGAGTAACATTCCACCGTGTTTTGAAATGTTCTGAGGTTTATATACACCATGCTCTACAAAGGAATGCTTTGTATGGTCTGGCCACATCTCAAACTGCTCACTTCCTGGTTCTAGTGGCTACTGTGCATTTGCTAACCAGCTCATGCCATCCTCACTAACTGCGACTGTTAAAAAGCAATCGGAATCTTCAGGAACATTGAACAGCATCTTATTGGTTACCAGACTCCTACCCTCAGTTGCAATGTTCATAATTATGACATCATCACAATGCGCCTGACCAGTTTCTCCCTTTAACAACCTAGCGCACAAAATGTACCATCAGAAATGTGGAGAAACCAATCAGATGGAAGGAAGCCTAGCCTAGAAGAGTAAATGTAGTCATCCACTGACTGAGCATGTGCAGTTTATGGTGCTGGACTCCGTTCCAGGAAACCACCGACTCAGTTGGAGCTCTCCAGTCCAGGGAGAGGTACTTCAGTGCAGTCTCCTCTGTGCAGGCGCCGCTGTGTACGCAGATTGTGTGCAAATGTGGGGAGGAATGCAGCCACGCACTGTCAAAGCGCAGCGTTTTAAAGCTCAGCCTGCCAGCCCATTCTGCGCACATTTCAAACACAAACACAAAGCTGGTTTGAAACACCTTCTGCAGGTAATTTAAAAAGAAGGATGAAAAAACAAAAAGAATTTAGAAAACTTCTCAGCCTGTCAGAGCGAGGTCTACGGGAAACACATGCAACTATTTGCATAATGAGGCGTGTTCCAAATAACACTTAGTGGAGCTCCCAGGAGTGGCTGAAATTATCTGCTATTACCTAGCATGCACTACAGTGCAAAAGAACATTTTTAAAAAGTTAAAGTCAGATGACTGAATTTTGCATTATGGGTCACAAAAATAATGCAGTTAATGGATTCTGCAAAATTATGAGTTATGTTTCTGTTTTACATGTTCAAATGTGCTGGATATGCTTTGAAAAGCATTCATTATTAATGATTATCATTTGCACATATGTAATGTTATAGATATTGAGCCTGTTAGAATTTCTAACCCCTTTTGTATAATTGTTTTTTAAGGAACAAAAAAAATCACTAATGCCTTTGTTGGCTAACAATTTTGTTTAAAGTAATAATTTAAAGGTTGAGTATGTTGCATTGCTCCCTTCTGGCTACAAATTAATTTTCATTCATAATTCATAAAAATGTGTTTTTCTCCACCTTCTTTACCTTAGCTCACACCCCTGAAATGCTGGCTGGTTGGTGCAGGAGTCTGTGGGCCCGTCTCACAACAATTCAAACCATAAATCTTTATTTATTTCTGGTATTCACAACATTCCTGACCTCAAGATCACAATGCCGTCCTCGGAGAAGCTCCTTGTACAAGATGATGAATTCCAGCCCAGTTTCCTGCCGCACTCTGCCTTCAGCAGACAAGGAGCCAGATCAATGTGTTAAATGTTTGTGAAGTTGCTCTTTTTGTGTGGCGTGACATGAAACTAATTGGATTTCTGCATGAGGATAACAGAGACAGACCTGTGGATCTGACGCTCTCGGACTGGAGGTCAGGACACAGCGGTGGATAATCAGAGAGGTGAGGAAGGTCATTAGACACACAGACATAAAATATAACTTCTATAAATAATATTATAGCATTTGCTTTTCACAATAAATCCACCCTAGTCATGTTGAAAATGCTCTAGTTCCAGTATATGCAGAGCTGTTATAACAAGACTGATAAAAACATTCTGGTCTAGATTCAGTCAACCCACTTAGTCTCCAAAATGGCATGGCCAGGTCAATCAGAACAGACTTTACACAGAAATACCATTTTATTCCAGGTGGATCATGTGGTGGTACATTTGTTTGGGGAGCAAGTGTGAGTCCTGTGACTGGGTGTTTGAGTCCCAGCTGTGAGTCCTGTGACTGGGTGTTTGAGTTTGAGTCCCAGCTGTGAGTCCTGTGAGTCTGGGACTGTGTGAGCCCCAGCTGTGAGTCCTGTGACTGGGTGTTTGATTCCCAGCTGTGAGTCCTGTGACTGGGTGTTTGAGTCCCAGGTGTGAGTCCTGGGACTGGGTGTGTGAGTCCCAGCTGTGAGTCCTGTGACTGGGTGTGTGAGTCCCAGCTGTGAGTCCTGTGACTGGGTGTTTGAGTCCCAGCTGTGAGTCCTGTGACTGGGTGTTTGAGTCCCAGCTGTGAGTCCTGTGACTGGGTGTTTGAGTCCCAGCTGTGAGTGCTGAGACAGTTGTGGTTAAAATTGGCTGTTTAAACTTTGTTAGCCTCATGCCCTCTAGCGGCCACTACTGGTCCCCTGAGTGCCTGCAGATACAAGCATATGCTGGCTTCATCATCCTCTTATGACCTGGCAGCATGTGATTGGTGGCAGGTCTAAGAGTGGAATGAAGTGGGTGCTCGTCGTCAGGAGAACCGAGGGATGTCCATGACTGCCTCCCCCTGAGACAGTGGGAGAGGGCTCCCAGGTCGGGCTTAAGTTCTGTCATCAGCTGAGTTCTGATGACTACAATGGGAAAATAAGTACTTAATATTAATTATATTTGATAATACATTATATTTTATTGGGGACAAGCAAGCAAGTCCTTTGAGATATTTTCTGTTTATTGTAAAAGAGAGTAGCATATGTGCGCAAAAACATTAAAGCCTGTTTTGATTGAATTGCAGATGCCCTCTTAGAGACGAAGTGCGTTTGATTGAATCTGGTCCCTAATTCCCAAAGGACAACATGTATCAGTCTCAATATTAATAAAGCCTGGGTTATGGAAAATATATATTTACTCATTAAAAGGATCAGAAAGAATGTGAAACTGATGTTGAAACGGCAGATGAGCTCTTCATTAGGAAGCTGAAGATTTGTTTTGTTTAGCTGTTTATTTTTATCATTAATGCGCTTTGATCGGGGATGGAAGCAGTGCATGATGGTAAATTTGTTTGTCAACCTCCTTTATGCAGAAGCATGTCTGGCAGACCCCAGTTCCTGCCATACAGACTGACCCAGAGATGGAGGCTTCCCTGGGCTTCATTTAAGGGTTTGCACCGTTTGCACAGTTAGAATTGGAAGAAATGCTCCATTGTGCCATTTACTTCATTGCTTTTCAGGAGAAAATGGGAAGAAACAGAAAGAAACTGTGGAAGGCAGGCGGGTGGGCGGGAGGGAAACTGTAGTGGGTCTCCAAACGCAGGAGATGGGTAACTGTGAATGCCATGTTTTACCTGCCCCTGGGTTACCTGGGTAACCCAATTCACTCGCTCACTTAAGTGGGTCTGGCAGTGATGGATTGTGGGAAAAAACCAGCCCCCATAAAACATGGAAACCAAACCAGGAAATACATGCTTATGTGGGTGTTTATCTGTGTAGGCATGTGTGTGTGTGTGTGTGTGTGTGTGTGTGTGTGTGTGTGTGTGTGTGTGTGTGCGTGTGTGTGTGTGTGTGTGTGTGTGTGTGAGGAGAGGGGGTCTGCAGAGTGCATTATTTGGTGGCAGTAGGCCGGTGCTGATCTATGAGTTCTCTGAGCTGGCTTTAGAAGGTAAATGTGTAGCGGAGGAGCAGTCTGGCGTGATCGAAAGCGAAGGGTCCCTCAGATTCCTGTCCGCCGCGCCGTCAGGCCGCCGTAAATTAAGACGCGAGGGTCGTTTGGGTTCCGTCAGGGGTGATGTGACCCCTCACTCGGTCAGGGCAGGTGGCTCAGCCGCCAAACGGAACACGCGGCGTCACCGTCCAATCAGGCAGCAGGAGGGTGCGTGTCATCCTCCAATCAGCCGGCCGGAGGGCTTTATCTCAGTGGTGCTGGCTGTGATTGATCTCCCCGGTCTCCGTGGCCGGGTCCCGGGACCGCCCTGTGCTGGAATAAGGTCCTGCCTCTGTAAAGGCTGGGTAATTGCTGTTTGAGATCCGCGCCGGCAAGAGCAGAACCAGCTGTGTGTTATGTGGGCCCAGGTTTCCTGCTCTGTACGAGTGTGTATCAGAATGTTGCTTCTTTTTTCCTCCATATTGTCCTTCCCTCTCTTTTCCCCTACTTTTCTCCTTTGTGTTTTCTCCCCAGTCTCTTTTATCTCATCCTTTCTCATTCTGTCTCTCTGATTCTCTCTCACATTCCCTCTGCTTCTCTGTCTCTTTTTTCCTATCAGTCTCTCTGTGTCCCTCTCTCCATCTCCTCACACACTCTCTCTTCCTCCTTTTTCTCTCTCTTCATCATCACTCTCTCTCTATCCGCCTTTGTATCTTTATTCATCCTCCTCCCCCTCTCTCTGTCTAACTCTGTCTCTACCCCTCTCCCAATCTTTCTCCTTCTCTCTCTCCCTCTCTCTTTCTATTTCTCTCCCATTCTCTCTTTCCCTTCTTCTCTCTCTTTATATATATCTTCCTGTCACCATCCCTCTCTCTCTCTCTCTCTCTCTCTCTCTCTCTCTCTCCCTCTCCCATTCTCACCCAAACACCCTCTCTCTCTCTCTCTCTCTCTCCCTCTCCCTCCCTCCCTCCCTGGTGTGGATCGGTTTTCAGTCTCTGAGCGTGGTCTCTCTCTCTCAGCCTGTTTAGTCTGGTTCTGTTGACCCTGTCTGACTGGTGCAGCCGTTCTCCCTCTCTCAGCCCCCCCACACACACACTCCAGTTCCCCTGTTTCACAGCGCTACGCTCATTAGCCACCCTGATATCCAGCATATGAGAGGGAGAAAGTGGTGGGGGTGGAGGTATTTTGGGGGTGGGGGGGTGGATGGTAGCCACTGAAATTTCCACAGCCTTTGGACATTCGCGCCGGGGGGGTCCCCAAACGGCCGGCGTCTCTGGTCTCGGGCTCCTCCCACGATGTCTGTCGGGAGAGTCGGGGGCCGGACGCCTCATAGCTGTGGCCCCCCGATCCGTCTGGGGTCACACGAGGAGCCCCGCCCCCTCGGGGCTCAGAGCTGGCCAATGGCAGAGAGGCGGGAGAGGCAGCGTTGGCTGGCTGTCCCTCTCGGCCCGGCCCAAATCACGCAGCTCCTCCGTTTCACCCCCACAGCAGCGATGCTCTGGATGCGGGGGACTGGATCAGAACGGGACACCGGTCCACACGAATAAAGACCCGCGTGAGACGCCATTGAGAGACATTCCCCCAGAAAACACTCTGAGGAGCTTGGGGCGCGGGGGACCCCTCAAAGCTGACTGGTGGGGGTTTGGGGTTTGGGTTATAAATACAAACTACCATAAGAGCAAACCAAACTACCTTCAATTAAATACAACTACTAACATACTGACTTACACTTTTCTCCTCCAAGCAATGGAATACTATAACTATCAAATAGTTGTCAAACACACTACGCAGATGAAAATAGGAAAATATTATTTTGCACTGGACATATGGGACATTCGGCCTGTTTTTCTCCAAAACAAAAAAAGGTCCAGAAACCAGACAAAGGGCTTACAATCAAGGGTGTTCTGGAGGGAAGTCTGGTCACTCAATCTGAACGGGGACCGTATGGCCAAAGGTTCTGTGTATTCCCCAGATTCACCACAGCCATGATGTTCCACCCGGGAAAAATGAGGTTCTATTCTATTCAATTCTATTCTATTCTATTCTATTCTATTCTATTCTATTCTATTCTAATCAGCTGCTGCAGTCCCAGGTTCCTGGAGCTGTATACTAAATTACAGTACAGAACATCCACCGCCAAAGCCACACTCCACTCAGCACGTTTTCATGAAGACGCATCAAATCGCGATGTTTTGGTTTTCGTAGCGGTGAGACCGAACCTTGTGCGCCTTTGTGTTGTAGAATTAATCATCGCATGCAGTTTCCTGTAGCCTCCATCATTGTAGCGTCCACTCCAGGGGTTGAGTCTGGCTCAGGGAGACGCACTTCAGCCAAATCGTTTTTTTTTCAATATCACACACGTTTTCCTCACATTTATTTACGCAGTCGCACAACGGTGGATTGAGCACAACACTGTATGTTTTTTCCTCCCCTACAAATCAGATTTCACTGATTTTCCAAATTTAGTTTAAACTGAAATCATTATTACTGTAGCTTTATTAAAAACTAACATACAGATCACAGTCGGGAGCTACAGCCTAATGATGTCTAACAAGACATACATTTCTGAGGCTTCAGCTGAACACAGTGTAAAGGGTGGGGGGTGGGGGTGGGGGTGGGGGGCTGCTTGTGTATTAATTAAAGTGACTGTGGAGTATCTCCCTCATGCCGAAATCATTTATATTCTCATAATTAAGAATAAAACGGGGTTAGTTCTACGCTTGTAATTTCCATTTTTCTAAAGTTGCAATTACGACGTTTAATGCTCTCCGATCCGTCTTTCACGCACCGCTTTTATTGTGCCGGAACAGATTTCAGCGTCTGATGAAAATTGCAGTGCGAGAAAATTAGTGCTGAAAATTAAAAGGGCCTTAATTGTGGATGAAGAAGTATTACG
The DNA here is from genome assembly GCA_022829145.1 of Albula goreensis. Classification (NCBI taxonomy): domain Eukaryota; kingdom Metazoa; phylum Chordata; class Actinopteri; order Albuliformes; family Albulidae; genus Albula; species Albula goreensis. The sequence continues at coordinate 45,813,388 of CM040744.1, read as the reverse complement.
TTAATGTGGCTAATTACTACCCCGCTAACAGCGCGGCGCGCTGGGCCCCGCAGAGCAGGCTGAGCACAAAGGGAGTCGATATGGATTCGGCAGGGACAACGCTATCTCCAGCCGGCCTGATTTCTTCATTCGCTCTCTCTCCTGCGGATCTGTCTCTTTATTGTACTTTTAGCGCAAATGAAATGCCACGGGTGGCTGCCAGTTAGAATCCAGCGGATTATGAATCTATTCTCTCCAATATGAGAATATGATGAGTGTGCCAGGATATATCATAAATACCAAATGAGGAAGCGGGAGAGGCTCCGCAGCTGTGAGGGAGCGTTGAATCCACAGCCGTGCGTTTCATTCATCTCTGATTAAATCATTCTGCATGTACGGATGTTCCTCTCACGTTCTGTCTGTAACACAATAATATTTCATAATGTGTTCAATACCACTTCATTAACTTACCACTTAATATGTGCATTACGTATAATTAATACAGTCTTGCTGAATGTTCCATGTGTATTATTGGTCGGGAGCTGCATATTCCCTCTACAGTAGTTTTGTGTCATAAAATATATAATCAAAAATTTAAAAAAAAATATTTACATGGATATTAATGACAGGGTATAAATCCTGGGAAAATTCCAATCCAACTCTTTGAAACATGGAATAAGAGTCAGCTGTGTCCTCATTAAACATGTGAATCAATGCCAGCTCTATTACATGTTAGTTAATATTATATAACACGTGTAACAGGGCTGGTCTTGATTCACATGAAGTGTAATAATCTGTTTTTACCAAGGTAGTTACAATATAATTACACAGTTATAGATGCAACTAGTGAAATCTGAGGAGGAATAACTCCAAAGCCTACATTTATTAATGGTAATAAGGCTAATAGGTGGGCATACTGTAACTCCAAAGCCCATATGTATTAATGGTACTAAGGCTAATAGGTGGGTATACTGTAACTCCAAAGCCCATATGTATTAATGGTAATAAGGCTAATAAGTGGGTATACTGTAACTCCAAAGCCCATATGTATTAATGGTACTAAGGCTAATAGGTGGGTATACTGTCTGAGGAGGTGGGCATACTGTAACTCCAAAGCCCATATGTATTAATGGTAATAAGGCTAAGGCTAAACTAAAGCCCATATGTATTAATGGTAATAAGGCTAATAGGTGGGCTGTAACTCCAAAGGTATTAATGGTACTAAGGCTATACTGTAACTGTAACCAAAGCCCATATGTATTAATGGTAATAAGGCTAAGGCTAATAGGTGGGTATACTGTCTGAGGAGGTGGGCATACTGTAACTCCAAAGCTCCAAAGCCCATATGTATTAATGGTACTAAGGCTAATAGGTGGGTATACTGTCTGAGGAGGTGGGCATACTGTAACTCCAAAGCCCATATGTATTAATGGTAATAAGGCTAATAGGTGGGTATACTGTCTGAGGAGGTGGGCATACTGTAACTCCAAAGCCCATATGTATTAATGGTAATAAGGCTAATAGGTGGGTATACTGTCTGAGGAGGTGGGCATATTAATGGTAATAAGGCTGTAACTCCAAAGCCCATATGTATTAATGGTAATAAGGCTAATAGGTGGGTATACTGTCTGAGGAGGTGGGCATACTGTAACTCCAAAGCCCATATGTATTAATGGTAATAAGGCTAATAGGTGGGTATACTGTCTGAGGAGGTGGGCATACTGTAACTCCAAAGCCCATATGTATTAATAATAAGGTAATAGGTGGGTATAAGGCATACTGTAACTCCAAAGCCCATATGTATTAATGGTAATAAGGCTAATAGGTATATACCGTCTGAGGAGGTGGGCATACTGTAACTCCAAAGCCCATATGTATTAATGGTAATAAGGCTAATAGGTGGGTATACTGTCTGAGGAGGTGGGCATACTGTAACTCCAAAGCCCATATGTATTAATGGTGATAAGGCTGATAGGTGGGTATATTGTCTGAGGAGGTGGGCATACTGTAACTCCAAAGCCCATATGTATTAATGGTACTAAGGCTAATAGGTGGGCATACTGTAACTCCAAAGCCCATATGTATTAATGTTAATAAGGCTAATAGGTGGGTATACTGTCTGAGGAGGTGGGCATACTGTAACTCCAAAGCCCATATGTATTAATGGTAATAAGGCTAATAGGTGGGTATATTGTCTGAGGAGGTGGGCATACCGTAACTCCAAAGCCCATATGTATTAATGGTAATAAGGCTAATAGGTGGGTATACTGTCTGAGGAGGTGGGCATACTGTAACTCCAAAGCCCATATGTATTAATGGTAATAAGGCTAACGGTGGGTATACTGTCTGAGGAGGTGGGCATACTGTAACTCCAAAGCCCATATGTATTAATGGTAATAAGGCTAATAGGTGGGTATACTGTCTGAGGAGGTGGGCATACTGTAACTCCAAAGCCCATATGTATTAATGGTAATAAGGCTAATAGGTGGGTATACTGTCTGAGGAGGTGGGCATACTGTAACTCCAAAGCCCATATGTATTAATGGTAAAAAGGCTAATAGGTGAGTATACTGTCTGAGGAGGTGGGCATACTGTAACTCCAAAGCCCATATGTATTAATGGTAATAAGGCTAATAGGTGGGCATACTGTAACTCCAAAGCCCGTATGTATTAATGGTAATAAGGCTAATAGGTGGGTATACTGTCTGAGGAGGTGGGCATACTGTAACTCCAAAGCCCATATGTATTAATGGTAATAAGGCTAACGGGTGGGTATACTGTCTGAGGAGGTGGGCATACTGTAACTCCAAAGCCCATATGTATTAATGGTAATAAGGCTAATAGGTGGGTATACTGTCTGAGGAGGTGGGCATACTGTAACTCCAAAGCCCATATGTATTAATGGTAATAAGGCTAATAGGTGGGTATACTGTCTGAGGAGGTGGGCATACTGTAACTCCAAAGCCCATATGTATTAATGGTAAAAAGGCTAATAGGTGAGTATACTGTCTGAGGAGGTGGGCATACTGTAACTCCAAAGCCCATATGTATTAATGGTAATAAGGCTAATAGGTGGGCATACTGTAACTCCAAAGCCCGTATGTATTAATGGTAATAAGGCTAATAGGTGGGTATACTGTCTGAGGAGGTGGGCATACTGTAACTCCAAAGCCCATATGTATTAATGGTAATAAGGCTAATAGGTGGGTATACTGTCTGAGGAGGTGGGCATACTGTAACTCCAAAGCCCATATGTATTAATGGTAATAAGGCTAATAGGTAGGTATACTGTCTGAGGAGGTGGGCATACTGTAACTCCAAAGCCCATATGTATTAATGGTAATAAGGCTAATAGGTGGGTATACTGTCTGAGGAAGTGGGCATACTGTAACTCCAAAGCCCATATGTATTAATGGTAATAAGGCTAATAGGTGGGTATACTGTCTGAGGAGGTGGGCATACTGTAACTCCAAATCCCATATGTATTAATGGTAATAAGGCTAATAGGTGGGTATACTGTAACTCCAAAGCCCATATGTATTAATGGTAATAAGGCTAATAGGTGGGTATACTGTCTGAGGAGGTGGGTATACTGTAACTCCAAAGCCCATATGTATTAATGGTAATAAGGCTAATAGGTGGGTATACTGTAACTCCAAAGCCCATATGTATTAATGGTAATAAGGCTAATAGGTGGGTATACTGTCTGAGGAGGTGGGTATACTGTAACTCCAAAGCCCACATGTATTAATCGTAATAAGGCTAATAGGTGAGTATACTGTACCTCCAAAGCCCATATGTATTAATGGTAATAAGGCTAATAGGTGGGTATACTGTCTGAGGAGGTGGGTATACTGTAACTCCAAAGCCCATATGTATTAATGGTAATGAGGCTAATAGGTGGGTATACTGTAACTCCAAAGCCCATATGTATTAATGGTAATAAGGCTAATAGGTGGGTATACTGTAACTCCAAAGCCCATATGTATTAATGGTAATAAGGCTAATAGGTGGGCATACTGTCTGAGGAGGTGGGCATACTGTAACTCCAAAGCCCATATGTATTCATGGTAATAAGGCTAATAGGTGGGTATACTGTCTGAGGAGGTGGGCATACTGTAACTCCAAAGCCCATATGTATTAATGGTAATAAGGCTAATAGGTGGGCATACTGTCTGAGGAGGTGGGCATACTGTAACTCCAAAGCCCATATGTATTAATGGTAATAAGGCTAATAGGTGGGTATACTGTCTGAGGAGGTGGGTATACTGTAACTCCAAAGCCCATATGTATTAATGGTAATAAGGCTAATAGGTGGGCATACTGTCTGAGGAGGTGGGTATACTGTAACTCCAAAGCCCATATGTATTAATGGTAATAAGGCTAATAGGTGGGTATACTGTAACTCCAAAGCCCATATGTATTAATGGTAATAAGGCTAATAGGTGGGTATACTGTCTGAGGAGGTGGGCATACTGTAACTCCAAAACACATATGTATTAATGGTAATACAGGTAATAGGTGAGTATACTGTCTGAGGAGGTGGGCATACTGTAACTCCAAAGCCCATATGTATTAATGGTAATAAGGCTAATAGGTGGGTATACTGTCTGAGGAGGTGGGCATACTGTAACTCCAAAACACATATGTATTAATGGTAATACAGGTAATAGGTGAGTATACTGTCTGAGGAGGTGGGCATACTGTAACTCCAAAGCCCATATGTATTAATGGTAATAAGGCTAATAGGTGAGTATACTGTCTGAGGAGGTGGGCATACTGTAACTCCAAAGCCCATATGTATTAATGGTAAAAAGGCTAATAGGTGGGTATACTGTCTGAGGAGGTGGGCATACTGTAACTCCAAAGCCCATATGTATTAATGGTAAAAAGGCTAATAGGTGGGTATACTGTCTGAGGAGGTGGGTATACTGTAACTCCAAAGCCCATATGTATTAATGGTAATACAGGTAATAGGTGAGTATACTGTCTGAGGAGGTGGGCATACTGTAACTCCAAAGCCCATATGTATTAATGGTAATAAGGTGGGTATACTAACTGTAACTCCAAAGCCCATATGTATTAATGGTAATACAGGGGTGATATTGTCTGAGGAGGTGGGCATACTGTAACTCCAAAGCCCATATGTATTAATGGTAATAAGGCTAATAATATTGTCTGAGCATAAATGGTAATAAGGCTAATAGGTGAGTATACTGTCTGAGGAGGTGGGCATACTGTAACTCCAAAGCCCATATGTATTAATGGTAATAAGGCTAATAGGTGGGTATACTGTAACTCCAAAGCCCATATGTATTAATGGTAATAAGGCTAATAGGTGAGTATACTGTCTGAGGAGGTGGGTATACTGTAACTCCAAAGCCCATATGTATTAATGGTAATAAGGCTAATAGGTGGGTATACTGTAACTCCAAAGCCCATATGTATTAATGGTAATAAGGCTAATAGGTGGGTATACTGTAACTCCAAAGCCCATATGTATTAATGGTAATAAGGCTAATAGGTGGGTATACTGTAACTCCAAAGCCCATATGTATTAATGGTAATAAGGCTAATAGGTGGGTATACTGTAACTCCAAAGCCCATATGTATTAATGGTAATAAGGCTAATAGGTGGGTATACTGTGTGAGGGGGTGGGTATACTGTAACTCCAAAGCCCATATGTATTAATGGTAATAAGGCTAATAGGTGGGTATACTGTCTGAGGGGGTGGGTATACTGTAACTCCAAAGCCCATATGTATTAATGGTAATAAGGCTAATAGGTGGGTATACTGTCTGAGGAGGTGGGCATACTGTAACTCCAAAGCCCATATGTATTAATGGTAATAAGGCTAATAGGTGGGTATACTGTCTGAGGGGGTGGGTATACTGTAACTCCAAAGCCCATATGTATTAATGGTAATAAGGCTAATAGGTGGGTATACTGTCTGAGGAGGTGGGCATACTGTAACTCCAAAGCCCATATGTATTAATGGTAATAAGGCTAATAGGTAGGTATACTGTCTGAGGAGGTGGGCATACTGTAACTCCAAAGCCCATATGTATATAAATAATAATAAGGCTAATAGGTGGGTATATGAGGTTAGACTATATAAGTGTATAGGAACACATTGTGTCATTTAACTGTGTGAGAGATAAATCAAAGCAGCAAATGAAATAGTGTAAAACTTGAGCACCTACAAATGCAAAGAACCTGTGCAATAAAACTGTGTGAACTATATTTAAAACCTGGTAATGAGTCGGAATTGCACACATTTGCTGTGAACTTCTAGGTAGCGTATGGTAAGAAAGTCATCCTAGGGTTGATTACACACAAATGAACTTTATTATTCACGATCAACAAACGCGTCTGGGGTTTAAATTAGTGATTAGCAAGCTTTTTAAGGTCGTAAGAGCGAGACATCTTTCACAGGGGCTAAAAAAAAATGACATTGCTGGCTCCCCACTGCCACCGCCGTGCGCCTTTAAAAAGCTCTCTGCACGGTAACTGAGCAACTTTGTTGTTGCGACGTCGAGTCTTTACGTGTGAACGCCCCCTTCCCCTCGGCGGGCAGATGTTCCTGTCACCCCTGCTCCGTGGAGCTGTGCCAGCGTGCAACAGCCCACAGTGATAACAATAAACACCTCCGCTATAACCTGCACACTCCCCACCACCAACCCCACCCCCCACCCCAAAAAAAAAAAAATTAGCATATTAGCGGGGCTTAATTCGGCAGGAAGTATGCAAATGTATGCAAAATGAAATTCATCTCCTAATGACATGAGACGATTAAACAATTTTTATGCTTAAATATTCTGTTTAATGAAATCAAACGGGCCCACGCGCGTGACAAATTCGCCTCAGCGTGGCGAAATTAGCGAATATCACAAAAAGAGAAAACTAGAAAGGAGTGAAAGAGGGAGAGGGGGGAGGGAGGGAGGGAGGGAGGGAGGGGGAGAAAGACAGGAAGAGGCAGCATATGGCCGGGACACAGATCCACCTTCCAAAGCCCCCCCCCCCCACAGTGTCTGTGCATCTGAAAACCTTCCACCCATGCTAAAGCACTGTCTCACAGAATCTATTCATTCAGCTACATTTCCCAATTACATACGACTCACTTTACACACCTTTAATATAAAAAATATATAATGGGATAAACACAAAGGGGAGCACATACACACACATACACTCACACACATGTACACACACATATACTTACACGCAAATACACAGATTCATGCAATCAGGGACTCACACATATGCACTCAAACATTCAAAAATTCATCCAGGTATATATCAACAAAATATTTAAACATTACATCTGATAATATTTTCAGCACTAGTTATATACCAGGCTCAATACTTTGTCACTGTGTAAGAAATACACTTATTTACCCAAATGTATGAGCTTGCTTTGTTTTGTTTTGCATGCATGTATTTAATAGATAAACACAGTGATGAAGTCTGACTGGTGTCCTCCTGACTAAAAGGGCCTGGACATGCAGACACATGGATCCACAGACAGACAGACAGATTATTCAGCACGTTGTCTGAAGCCTGGATGTGACGTAGTTCTCTGGGAAGGTGAGCTAACCTGGCCCAGCGTGTCCGTGGCTGTGATAACTCCCGCGCGCGTGCGTGCAGAACACCCAGAGTTCTAAGGCATGGCGTAATCTGCCCGCCGCTTAATTGTGAGCGCATTTCCATGCGATGACGGATGACCCCTCATCCGCAGTGTTCATGCGCGGTGCCCAACATTAATATAAAGAGGTGATTATTATGTTTAAACTTCAAACCTGATTTATCATGTGGATTTTTTTCTTTTTTTTAAACTCCAGCGCGCTAAGCACACCCAATGCTAAAGCACAGCGGGCCCGCTGGCGTGATTGAGCTCATGGCTCCGTCGCGCTCACTGCTGTGAGAGCACAAACAAACCACCACCATGCTGGATCAGCTGACCTTTGCTTTTGCGGGAGAGGAGGTGACATGACACAGCAAATATGTTTCTTTGAAATTATGAAATTACGTGATTACAGCAAACCAGAGTATATGTCTGTTCAAGATCTGTCAAAGTTCTGTGTACAACTTTCCAGAAAAAACTTGTCCAAAAGGAATTTTAATTGCGTTTCGCGTTGCTTTTGTTTGCTGAGTTGACTTGTTCATTTGAGTGGCCAGTTAGGAGAGAGTGGAGTGGAGTTGGGGGGAGGTGATTTGAGATGATATAACTGCCTCACCTGCATTTCAGAGCACAGGAAAGGAATTTATGATCAAAGGCAATGTTGTCATTGTCCTGGTCCTGCAAGCGTGGGACAAAGACAGAACATAACCAGCCTTACACAGAATCAACTGCAGGAGGGCTAATGGGAGATCATCTATATAGCACATCGCAGTCTAACAGTGGTGTTGAACAATAATCCATATTAAAGTCACGTGAGTGTATGAATATTTTGTGTTGTGTTGTGTGTTCATGCGTGTATTACAGTAGAAGTTCACCGAACTAGCTGGGGTTCTATGGTGTTAGATGAAACAGACGCATTTTTTAGTCTGGGTTATTGATCTAAGAACACCCCTCCTGGTGCGTGACGGAAGAGCCGAGCGAAGCGTCCCCTCTCTGCCGGGCCTGATGGATCCGCACCGCTCGCCCAACGGCCGGGAAGACGGTAGAATTTATGGCGGACCAGATCCAGGCCTGTGCATTAAATAATTGATATTGATCGAAACGTAGGCAGTATTTACTGCGCAGAGATATTGTCCATACAGCAAATAAATTCGAAGATGATGGGTTTACAGGATTGAGAGTAGGGTGCGGAAGATGGAGGAATGTGTGTGTATGTGTGTGTGTGTGTGTGTGTGTGTGTGTGTGTGTGTGTGTGTGTGTGTGTGTGTTAGTGTGGACATTTGTTTGTCAGCAGCGTTTCAAAGTAGCATTTGAAAATAGCCACATTCTTCTGATTAGACTGAGATATTCTCCCTTCTCTGATTTCTTATGCCTTCCTCTCCAACCTCGTATAACGCTACTTCTTTCAGAGTTAGGATATTTTCCGGTGTTATCTGGGAGAATTTGCATCCCACGAAAGGTTACCATCTCTCGTGTCAATCGCAGCTCATATTCACAGAATAAAGGCCAGACAATGAAGAGATTTCAAATGCCGGCGAAGACGTTGGAAGAATTCAAAGAGGGCCGTGGAATAAATCAACATCCCATTCCTACAGCAGGACTTTCATGGTGCCTCAACCAGGAGAGAGAGACAAGATAGGGAAAATTATCTCAGCGAGAATTTATTTTTATCAATTAAAAGCCTTCGTTGGTTTTATGTTGTTTTGATGCAAATGTGTATGTGTTCTGTACCCGTGTGTGCATGTGTATCTGTATGCGTGTCTGTTTTTTGCATGTGTGTGTGTTTTGTGTGTTTCTTTCCAACTCCTTGCACCCAAACCTCTTATAGACGATATTTACATGTTGATGTGATTCCCTTAATGTTTCCTCTCTCCTGGCTTTGATTCTTTCTGAGATTCATTTCTTCTTTCTTTATTTTGATAGCATTACATTTTTCACAATAAAGATAGCCTCTCTTTAACACACACAGACACACATGCATACACACTCATACACACATACGCACACACGCACTCATACACACACACACAGTCACACAAACACATGTGCATGCACGCTCATACACACACACACAGTCACACATACACACGCACGCACACACATACGTGCACTCATACACACACACACGCACTTACACACATAGTCACACGTACATATACACTCATACACACGCGCACTCAGACACACACACAAGCACACACACATACACACAGACGCACACTCTCACGCCTCTGCCCACCTGTCTCATGACCAGATCTAAGGGACAGCCAGGTGAGCTGCCTCCCTGGCTCTCGATATGACAGCCCTGGCACCTCAAAAGGAGACTCAGAAATCTCAGAGACTCACCGATAGATATTAACCCTTTCATATTTAAATAAATCTTTTAGTTTTTCTGTGTTTGACAGGGAAAAAAATACATACTAGATGCATTTTAATGTGTATCATTACACATGAGAGACACATGTGGTTATTAAGAGTCAATAGCACAGCTTTAAAGCCTTTATAAGGCTGAGGATGCTAGAGAGATGATCTCACCGCTGTATACTCATGAGTGTTTGTGCTTGGGGTAACAACCATCTGTTTTCAGAATTAGAAACCATCAAATTCACTGTGTTTCCAACAGAATATTAAATGTTATATATTGCATTGTATGTTAATATTAATATAAATCATACCGTCAGAGACAGAACAGACATAACATCACTTCACAGTAAATACACAAATATCCAAATGTTTCTAATATCCCAGTATATTTGTAAAACATTGCTGTGAAATATATTTCTTGCCCCACCTTTAAGAAAATGCTGTACATTTACAGTTTATAGGAATGTATTGATTTGTGGACTGGATGTAAATCTGGCAGTCTCAGAGCCTGACTGGAGGAGGACAGGAAGTGCTTTTCTCTGATGACTGTCTCTGGAGGAGGACAACCGAAACAGGAAGTAGGTGGATCACAATAGCTCAGAGAATGAGCACAGCACGGCAAACACCATGCAACGGGTTACATAACCTGTTTAGAGTGAGGGAGGCACAACAGATTCACAAGTCGATCGTGGCACTCTGAACATACCGTAACAACACATGCACGCACACACGCTCAAACACATACACACACGCACACACACACGCACGCACACACACTCAAGCACACGCACACACAAATGGACACACACGCACGCACACGCTCAAGCACCCATACACACATTTACAGACACACACTCAAGCACACACACACACACATGCACACAAATGCACGCATGCACACACTCAAACACCAACACACACACACACATGCACACACGCACACTCACTAAAGCACACACTCACACACGCACACACATGCACACACGCACACTCACTAAAGCACACACTCACACACGCACACACATGCACACACGCACACTCACTAAAGCACACACTCACATACACACACACATGCACACACGCACACTCACTCAAGCACACACACACATACACACACACACACACACACACACACACACACTCACACACACACAACGCAGAATTTTGAGTCTCTGCCTTGTTCCACACAGTGAAAAATTTCTATGTACAAAATTTCAGGAGTTAACCTTTAATTAATGTATAAGGGTACAGATAGCAGGGAGACCTCTGACATTTATTCAACAGTTTAATGCACCTAAACTCAAAACCATGCAGTCTGATTTTGAACACATACTGCCTGCGCCAGTCATGAAGTCAGCATAGAGTCTGTTCACATGCTATTTGCGTGTGTGTGTGCATGCGTGTGTGTGTGTGCGCGAGCGCGTGCGAGGGATTTGGTTAGGGTTAGAGTTTGGTGTGTGGGAGGGAAGGGGTTAAAAGAGGAGGGGGAACGAGATCATTAACCCTTAACATCCTACTTGATCTGGCTCACTAAAATCACCGCAGCCGGGGATTTGCAGGATCCAGCAGTAATCCGGGGCCTTGAGGCTCCAAATCCACCGTCACGCCTCACTTTATGGGGAAATTTCCATGACTTCAATCCCGTGCTTAAAGCAGCGCCCCTCCCCTCCACTCCACAGGCTGTGTGAGCTTCAGCCAGCGGTGGGAACTTCAAACGCGCTCTGCGGATGGGGTGTCACTCATCTCTTCAGTTTGTGTTTATTTTCCATTTTACTTGCTCTAATTGTACTGAAAAATATTTTAACAAAACGGTTCCTTTTTTAATAGCTCCCCAGCCAATATATTGTCATATATCTGCATTGCTTTATATACATATATATATATATATACACACACACACATATTTATTTTATGTATGTGTATATATTTACTAGCAGCCTCCTTGGATCCACAGGTAATTATGTTCTCCCCATTGCCTGAGACTCCTGTTTTTGGGCCACATCCCTGTTTTTCTCTCCACACTCACCTGGGATATTTTGAGAGGGAATGTAATCCAAACCAGGGTGATTATGATCTAGTCACTAATCTGGCAACTGTAAATACCTGATAAGACATGGGAGATTTTCCAGGTTGTGCAAGTATCTAATTTCTTATCTGTCAGTAGTGTGTGTGTGTGTGTGTGTGTGTGTGTGTGTGTGTGTGTGTGGTCTGTGTGTGTTTGTATGTGTGTGTGTGTGTGTGTGTGTGTGTGTGTGTGTGTGTGTGTGTGTGTGTGTGTGTGTGAGTGTGAGAGTGTGTGTTTGTGTGTTAGTGTGGTAGTGATATTATAACAGATGGAGGGGGGGGGGTGTCTCTCTCTCTCTCTGGTACAGGTGCTCTCTAACGTCTTCGTGTGAAAGGGCCTTTCTCTCCACCTATCTCCCACCAGGTGAGGGGGTCCAGGGCCAAAGACACAGCTGACCAGCTGAATGGAGACAGTGGAGTGGGGGGGCGATCACCATGGTGATAAGGGGCCGGCCTACTGTGGGGGAACCCTATCAGAAGCTTGGATCGGACCCCAGGGTCCTGGAGAAGCAGTGAAGCGTAGAGATCACAAAGATATCCCACAATGCCTTGGGAGTGAGATCCTTGCGTGGAGCTACAGTGCTGTCAGGAGATGCCGGGGTGCAGGGCTCAAACCAACACCCTGCAGGGAACGGGGCTCAAACCAACACCCTGCAGGGGCACAGGGCTCAAACCAACACCCTGCCATGGCGCGGGGCTAAAACCAACACCCTGCCATGGCGCAGGGCTCAAACCAACACCCTCCCATGGCGCAGGGCTCAAACCAACACCCTCCCATGGCGCAGGGCTCAAACCAACACCCTGCCATGGCGCGGGGCTCAAACCAACACCCTGCCATGGCGCGGGCTCAAACCAACACCCTCCCATGGCGCAGGGCTCAAACCAACACCCTCCCATGGCGCAGGGCTCAAACCAACACCCTCCCAGGATGCGGGGCTCAAACCAACACCCTGCCATGGCGTGGGGCTCAAACCAACACCCTGCCATGGCGCGGGGCTCAAACCAACACCCTGCCATGGCGCAGGGCTCAAACCAACACCCTCCCATGGCGCAGGGCTCAAACCAACACCCTCCCAGGATGCGGGGCACAAACCAACGCCCTGCAGGGGCGCGGGGCTCAAACCAACGCCCTGCAGGGGTGTAGGGCTCAAACCAACACCCTGCCAGGGCGCGGGGCTCAAACCAACGCCCTGCCATGGCGCGGGGCTCAAACCAACACCCTGCCATGGCGCAGGGCTCAAACCAACACCCTCCCAGGATGCGGGGTATAACCGTTACTCTGAGTAAATCAGGGGATTAAAAACATTCCACACTTTAATTTATTTTTGTTTTGATTTGCTAAAAAAAGTTCATAAAATTGCAAGGTTTTCCTCCTTGATTGGCAAAAGTAGCAATTTCAGTTTTAAGCACTGATGTTTTCAGTAATGTTATTTTCTAAAAACATTTATTTATTTATCATTTTCACAGCCAACCAAGGAGACACATGATTACTCAATCAAAATCCTGGATAAATGCTAATAATAATAATCTCAGTAAATGCATTAAATTAAGGTGGATTAAATGTCTGATATGTATTGTATTTCCCCGCTGCTCTGTTTAGAAGCTCACTGCTGTTTTTTCCTGAAAAGTGTACTTTAGAGTTGATTCTGATGAACAGAGTGCATTCTGGGAAGGATTGTTTTTTTTTTTTTTTTTGATTCTCATTATGTTTTCATGAACATCTGCGATTCATCTTTTCAAAATATTTTGCATTTGTGTCATTCAGTTAATTAGCTGTGTTGGTGAGAGACTCTGTGTATGTGTGTGCATGTGTGTGTGTGTTTGAGAGAGAGAGGAAGAGGGAAAGCAAGAAAAAATAACAAAAGAATATAAAGATCTTTGTCATGCACAGCTCAGCAAGGGGCAAATGTGAGCGGCGCGCAGTAGCATGCTGCCTGAGCCCCGTCTTAATGCCTTTTTAAGCCCCTGCCTGGATTCGCCTTCCTGTCTCTCCAAACATGGCTAATTTGTCGGGGGGCGCAGCCGTTATCCGGGGGTGATGGCTGCAGCAGGGACTCCTCGGTCGCGCTCTGCTACACTCAGTGACTCCGGTTTGAGGAAGCAGCAGGGGGTCCTGTGGGTTACGGGGGCGTTTGGGAGAGAGAGAGACGGGCGGGACAGACGAGCCGCTCGGCGTCAAACTCCCTGCCCCCGCCCCCCCTCTCCTCTCAACGGGGGGCTGGGGGGATCGGGGTGGGGAGGGGAAAAAGGTGCTCCTCTGTGCATGCCTTCCTCCGCCGAGTGGTCATTCAATCTGTCTAACCAGCTGGAAAGATAAACATTACAGCGATGGCGCAGCGGCCCCGGAGGTCTGGATTACTCCAGGCCGGAGCGCTGGGGCGGAGGAGCGGCCAGGAGTCCCGGAGGTCTGGATTACTCCAGGCCAGAGCGCTGGGGCGGAGGAGCGGGCAGGAGCCCCGGATGTCTGGATCACTCCAGGCCGGAGCGCCGGGGCGTAGGAGTGGCCAGGAGTCCCGGAGGTCTGGATTACTCCAGGCTGGAGCGCTGGGGCGGAGGAGCGGCCAGGAGCTCCGGAGGTCTGGATCACTCCAGGCCGGAGCACTGGGGTGGAGGAGCAGCCAGGAGCTCCGGAGGTCTGGATTACTCCGGGCCGGAGTGCTGGGGCGGAGGAGCGGGCGGGAGCTCCGGAGGTCTGGATTACTCCGGGCCAGAGCACTGGGGCAGAGGAGCGGGCGGGAGAAAAGCCCTCTCCGTGAGGCCAAAAGAAGAGAGGAGAGGCAAGGGAGCAGATTTTATGAACCCGCGCTCTTAAATGAAATAAATAGAGGAGAGACGAGGATAACGCGTGCGATATGAGACCTTTGGGTGCGCGCTCACAGGCGCCATCGCTGTACATCACTTACTCTAAATGAGGCCCAGTGTTCCGGTGGCTTAGATAAACAGCCCGTGCGTTTAACGCTTGTTTTGCTCGCAGACCTAGCATCCCATTTTCTCCTGTATCCAGCTGCATCGAGCAGAAGAATATATGTATGTTGTGCACATCTATGTAAAAAAATTGCTGTACATTTTATATAAGTATATTTTACATACAATAATACAAAAAGAGAATATGATGATATGAATGATCGATTTCAAGTGTTTACATGCGTGAGCTAATCATTTAAGTTCTGCCAATTTTGTCAAAAAGTGCCCCTGAAAAGCGGTCATTTGTGAACCAATAGTTTTTCAGTGAGGAAAACGAGTGTTTTATTTAATTTAGTGCCATCCAGTTCCTCCAGCCAAGTGTCTGACATTACTGTAATTATACTGAGCTTCTCTATCACTACATATGAAGCCTCAGGGCTTAGCACTGTGGATGAATGCACATACAAACTTATACACACACATGCACACATACATACATGCACACATACATATATACATACATATATACATACAGCCACAATAAAACATTCAACATTACATCAGATTTGATATAGTACATATCAAATCTGTGCATCCCTGTTGGATGCAAGTTCATATGTCAGACTGAATATTTTACAACAGACAAATACACACACACACATACGCTCAGACACACACACTCGTACATACATACACTCACACACACACACATACATACATACACTCAAACACACCCACACACACACACACACTCATACATACATATGCTCACACACACACACACACACACACACACACACTCATACATACATACACTCACACCCACACACACACACACACACTCATACATACATACGCTCACACACACACACACTCATACATACATACGCTCACACACACACACACACACACTCATACATACATACATACGCTCACACACACACACACACACACACACACACACTCATACATACATACGCTCACACACACACACACACACACTCACACATACATACATACGCTCACACACACACACACACACACACACACTCATACATACATACATACGCTCACACACACACACACACACACACACACACTCATACATACATACGCTCACACACACACACACACTCATACATACATACATACTCTCATACACACTCATACATATTATACAGATGTAGGTACATGGTTGAAGTGCACACATGTGAGTGTGAAAGGGTGAAATTCTGCATTAAAATATGCACGCTGTGGGTCTGACTCCATGTCTGACAGTACAGGCTCAAGATTAATTAAGCGTTGAAATTTTCCAGGCCTGGACTCTTCGGGCCTCCCAGCGGTGTGAAAGTGAGCCTGCTCTCTGCGCTCTGAGTCACCGCACCGCCGGCCCGCCTTTCCAAGGTAAACTCTGGGCCGGCCCCCCTCCCGCCCCACGGTGCCCATCACAGCCTGGCGGATGACGCGTCGCTGGCGGCGGCTGGCCCGTGCCACGGAGCTCCACCGCTTTATTTACCGCATGCCTCAGCTCTCCAACGGCATCGCCACGGTCACCGCACAAACTGAAATCTATCAGAGAGGACATTCGGCTCCTCGCACACACACACATTAACCATGTTTTACTTTCTGTACCGTGTTATTTTTGATTTACAATGAATTATAAACAAGCATGAACCTTTCTAGCTAAGAATTTCTAGCTATTTATCTGTTCATTTGAGTGTGAATCATCTCTTAGGTTGACATACCCTTAACCAAATACAATACAATCCAGAGTTTCTGAGAACACTTTGTCTTTTGTGGTGTAGGTTTGACTTTAGCGATACAGGTGTGTCTTTAGCAGTATGGATTGTCTTTAGCGGTATGGGATTGTCTTTAGCAGTGTGGGTAGTAGTGTTGGAAGACTTCTTGGCTTCATGTGGGTACATGAGTATGTCTGAGCATTTTAACGCTCCAGAGTATAACTGAGCGTTTTAATGCTCAAGAGTATAACTGAGCGTTTTAACGCTCCAGAGTGTAACTGAGCGTTTTATTGCTCCAGAGTATAACTGAGCATTTTATTGCTCCAGAGTATAACTGAGCATTTTAACGCTCCAGAGTATAACTGAGCGTTTTAACGCTCCAGAGTATAACTGAGCGTTTTAACGCTCCAGAGTATAACTGAGCGTTTTATTGCTCCAGAGTGTAATGGAGCATTTTTGCATTATGTAGTCAGAATTCTTCTGCTTTCGCTCCTCTGTCCTCCGTGACACCTCACACCTCTGTACGTCTCTGCTGAGCTCAGTTCTTCTTTAAAAATTCACTGCTGCCCAAGTTTTTCTCCGTGTTTTTTTCCTGAGTTCTCCCCGTGGTCGAGGCATTGAAATTCCTGAGGTGCAAACTCAGGTTCCCAATTAAGACGCAGCGATCCTGACCCCAGACTCCCACTTTCGGGAGGGGTGGACTTGAGAAGATTACGGCTTCAGAGGGAAATCTGGGTGAAGATGCCCAGGGGGAAGGTTGGGGGCATGCTCATAACTGCCTCTCTGGTTCTGGTTTTTGGGGCGGGGTTATGCAGGAAGGTTCTCCACAGAATTTTGGGGTGAAGACAAAGTGTCACACTGGAGCCCTAAAACCTGGAAGTGTAAAATAATGAAAGGGAGATCAGAGGAGGGAGGGAGGGTTATGGCCCCCAAATTCACCCCATGTCTCATGTTTATTCATGGGGCTGAGGCGTGGGAGAGGGGGCTCGGCCATACCTCTGCTAGCGCTGAGAGGGGATGCTAGGGGTGTGACATATCAAACCTGTCTATCATGACGGTGCTTGTGCCCTATTGGCCAGGGCATGGCGGTGATGCCCCCAACCCCCCCAGTGGTGCTCTTTTGTCAGTGGGGCTCTGTCTTACTCCTCCAGGAGGAGGGTGGGGGGAGACAGGATTAAAGCTACACAGAGATCTAGCTACAGCAACCTCAGCATGCTGCTACCGCCTAGCGATGCTGTCAGCCACACACACACACACACACACACATTCACACACACACACACACACACACACACACACACACACACACACACACACACACATTCATACACACACTCACACTCACACACACACATACACACTCTCACACACACACACACATTCATACACACACACTCACACACACACACACATATTCACACACACATTCTCACACACTCACACACACACACACACACACACTCACACACACACACACATACTCACACACTCACACAGACACCCTGCACACACACACACACACACACACACACATATACTCACACACTCACACACACATACAGACACCCTGCACACACACTCACACACACACACTGCTCCACCTAAGCACAGGGGCTGCTGGGGATTACAACGAATCCAAAGAAAAAAATAAGAGCCAGAAAAATGCAGCGGATTTCTGCCAAATAAAGCCCCAGCTTAGCCTGAGCCTGAGCTGCGGTCCTGAGGCAGGCAGTGCCTGTCCTCGCTCCTCTGCCAAATCTTGTCCTCTTTCGTCGTCATGATGTTTCCCAAAAAAAAAATTCTCAGAATTAAGGCGGAGCGTGATGGAACAAGCGTGGAGGTGAATGAGATGAGCTTTGTAGTGACCCCCTTTTTACCCCACCCGTCCCCCACACCTCGCTCCACATTCTCAATAATTCCTGTTCTTCTCTAAGGCTCTGTTCCACCCTCCCATCCCAAAAGCCTCCGTCAGGAACGCTGTCGCAGAGAAGGCCTATGCATATATGTATATAATAATTACATTCCATATATCTCCCCAGATCCCATTTCCATCAATGGTAATGCCATGGCACAGGAGTAATGAGCGTATTATCCAGCTCTGACTGAGCGCGCTCAGAACGCACCCCTCTATCCTGCACTTACACCGCTGAGCAGTCAAAGAGCAGGGTGGAATATGCAAAACCACCAGGATCTCTCACTTCAGCACCGCAGAGTTATTCAGATAGGCGTATTTTGAGAGGGCAGAGGAGGGGGAAGGGATTTGGTGGAGGTGGGGGGGTTTATTTCATCTTCTGAGGCTCTCAGCTCCCCTTTTCCCCTCCACTGTTTCGGACGGCGGCCTTTTAACGTCGTCTCAAAGGCAGGCGGATCGGCCAGAAGATTTAAGGAGCGCAGAACGTTTTTGCTATTTTGTAGAATGTCTGTGAAGGGTTGGAGCAGAGGGGCCTCTCTCACGTTCCCTGGGGCCCCGTGTCTAAAATGCCCCACGGGTTCAGATTTACTGTAGCCTTCACAATGGCCTGCAAGAGTGTAAAACAGAGAAAATATGCCTTAATTTTAAGATAACGATGTGCTGTCAGTGTTTTTTGCCACTCTAGTAGTGGACAGGGACCAAATAGTGGAAAGGTGGACTTGACTCCCAGCCGGTTTATAAGCATAGTCCAAGACTAGAACAGACTTTTCTGAGGTCAAGCAGTGTCAACCTTGGCGCAGTTGAGTCCCTTTTGCATCTCCCCCTTACGCTTAGGCTAACTGAGTGGACTGCAGAAAACACAGGGCCGCTCTCCAACGGCAATAAAAATGGACTCCCATCGCTCGGCCTGAATTTAGATCTGCCAGCTGAGAGTGAAGTCCCTTTTCACGTTTTTAGCACCGCTTATTAAAATCAATTAGCGGCGAAGAGGGAGGCCCAGTGAAGCCAAGCCCCTTTAGGAGAGCAGTGGGTCCATCGACACACCACCCTCTCCGCATCACTTCCCCCATGTGGAATCTCCACAAACGACTTGCATTAATCATTTCTTTTAAGTCCTTAACTTTTTTGGGGTACTCCTGGCAGGACACCATGCACAGACCGGGGTCCCCCACAAGCCCTGGCCGGTAAATGTCTTTCATGTCTTTCATGGTTTTGTGGATTATTAACACTTGCTATGAATATGCTGTTTGTTCCCATTCATATTTCAGTTCAAATCAGAAAGGGCAACTTGTATCAATGCTTTAGTGATTTCACACATGCACTCACTGTTTTGGAAATTTAGTTTGCCAGTTCTGGCACTGTTTTCTACATTTATCAGGTGAATTATTATCTTCTCCAACATTGTGAGTCACTAAATGCCTAATGCCTAACTGCCTAATGTATAATGTTAAAGCTAATATGCTAAATCACTGTAATGTAATGAATTGAAATGCTATGCTAATAGTAGTCTGCTACACTACTGCAATGTAATGTCATAAAAGGCTAACGCTAACCTGCTAAATCACTGTAATGTAATAAGGAACTGTA
>CM040744.1:45775717-45788217 GCA_022829145.1 Albula goreensis | reverse complement strand
ACATTGCAAAACTCCATCAGACACTTTAAAAAATCACAAAAACATTTCTATTATTATTATTGTTATAAATGAGAAACGGTCCCTGATGTCGTTCCTTCCAGTAAACGCAGGCAGAATGAGTTTCAGTTGTTGGTGTGGGTACCCCCCACCCTCAAACTAAAGATCTGAGGAACAGCGTTCATGGAGCCGGTTTGAGTAAAGTGGTGACAATAGGCGGATAACATGTTTCTGATTATCGGGTTTGCTGCTCCGTCCTGCGGGCGGGGGGAAGGGGGGGGCTCTGGCTGACATGCTGGTCCTGCTCCAGCCCCCCTACCCCCCCCCTCCTGCCCCAGAGCCAGCGATGAGAACAGGGGCTGTCCTATCTAACAGGGTGGGGGGGTTCACAGATCCTCAGCCATGAGCAGAGGACGGGACCCCTCTAACTCCCCTGCCAGACTCCCCCAAATCTCTCCAGTTCTCTCCTGGGTTATATTTATCTCCATCTCCCCATCCCGTCCCACAGAGAGGGAGAGAGAAGCAGAGAGGGAAAACAGATGCTGCTCCTCGCATCCAGAGAAACAGGGGCTGATGCCAACTGCCCTGGCTGCCACCGAGGTGTCGATCCTGGGCACAGCCAGCTGAGAGAGCCCCACAGCCGGCCTTCTCCTGGGCTCCCTGCCTGAGGCCCTGCTGAGGATTCTGCAGCCTTACCAGAGCCCGCTCCTGTACACCTGTGCTACCTGCTGCACCTACATGTTATAATGGCTGGAGAGCAGACTCAGCTCAGGGAGCAGCGTGTTATAATGGCTGGAGAGCAGACTCAGCTCAGGGCAGCATAATGGCTGGATGCTAATATGTAATGGCTGGAGAGCAGAGCAGGCTGTAATAATGGCTGGAGCAGGCTCAGCTCAGGGAGCAGCATGTAATAATGGCTGGAGATCAGCTCATGGCTGCTCAGGGAGCAGCATGGGCTGGAGAGCTGCTCAGGGGCAGCATGTTATAATGGCTGGAGAGCAGACTCAGCTTATGGCTGGAGAGCAGACTCAGCTCAGGTGTTATAATGGCTGGAGTCAGCTCAGGGAGCCATGTTATGCTGGAGAGCAGACTCATTTTATAATGGCTGGAATGACTCAGTGACAGCATGTTATAATGGCTGGAGAGCAGGCTCAGCTCAGGGAGCAGCATGGTGTAATGGCTGGAGAGCAGACTCAGCTCAGGGAAATGTTATAATGGCTGGAGTCATTTCAGGGAGCAGCGTTTAAATGGCTGGAGAGCCAGCTTTGTAATGGCTGGAGAGCAGATGCTCAGGGAGCAGCGTGTTGGCTGGAATGCTTTATAATCTGGAGAGCAGGCTCAGCTCAGGGAGCGCTTGGCTGGAGAGCAGGCTTTGTTATAATGGCTGACAGGCTAAAGCAGCATGGCGTAATGGCTGGAACAATAAGGCATGTAATAATGGCTGGAAGAGGCTGTCTTTGTACAGTGTACCTGATGCTGTCATTTGCAATGGTGACGCCCAGGTGAGTCTCTGCTCCTGGAACTGGAGTCTCAGTTTAAATGTCCAGTTTTCCAGATGTTTGTTGAATGTTATTCTCCATTGGACACCTTTGTAAGACTGTCTTTGTTAGATTCTGGATGCATTTCACAGATGGGAGTCTTGGACACAGCATTCTGGAAGCATTTCACACTGGCTGAGAATAGATCCAGTAGAATGACAACAGTAACATTAATAATCATAACTCCTCTGAGAATGTTTGTTAATTAACCTTTACTAACAATTAAGTAAACAAGAGCAAGTCGACAGAAGCCACTTTGTTCTGAAAGGGTCATTAATAAGCATTATAATTAATATGGGGATCTATTAATAAAAGCCACTGCTGGGTTTGTTGATGATGCTGGTCTGATGTAGCTGCGTTTGGATCTTCTGTGATTACGATGGTGATTGTGATTATGATTGTGATTATGGTTATACTGTGGGTGCAGGTTTATGTTCACAGGTCATTCTCATGGAATAACACAGAGACACTAATACTGAAACGGTCTGAAACAGCGGCGTGGCGTACAGCAGGGACACTAATACTGAAACGGTCTGAAACAGCGGCGTGGCGTACAGCAGGGACACTAATACTGAAACAGGTCTGAACACAATACTGCGGTCTGAAACACCGCGCAGGGACACTAATACTGAAACGGTCTGAAACAGCGGCGTGGCGTACAGCAGGGACACTAATACTGAAACGGTCTGAAACAGCGGCGTGGCGTACAGCAGGGACACTAATACTGAAACGGTCTGAAACAGCGGCGTGGCGTACAGCAGGGACAGTAATACTGAAACGGTCTGAAACAGCGGCGTGGCGTACAGCAGGGACGCTAATACTGAAACGGTCTGAAACAGCGGCGTGGCGTACAGCAGGGACACTAATACTGAAACGGTCTGAAACAGCGGCGTGGCGTACAGCAGGGACACTAATACTGAAACGGTCTGAAACAGCGGCGTGGGTGGTACATGAGGGTGACAGCGAGACTCTTCACACTTATGCGCTCTCTGCACAGACGATCTCTCCATCCTCTCTTTGATTTGTCTCTGTCTCGGCGGCGTGCGTGATCTGGCGGTAAAGGTCAGTTTAGCATAATGTCTTTATTGGGTGCGGGCCTGAGCAGGCTGGGATTAGTGCAGGCTGATTTCTCACGGAGCGCTGGGATGAAACGGTGGTAAATGACAGCGACACCCTCTCACATTCCCCATCAGAGACTCCACATGACCCTCTTATTACCCCCTTTATTACCCCCTTCCCCCCATTACCCCTTTGTGTCTGTAATGGGGGAGCTGCATGAAGGAGAATTAGGCCTGGGAAATGAAACAGTGTCTTCGGCCTGGATCAGATAAACAGAGCCAGCGTTTGAGTCCTTTTCCCTTCACCTCTCTCTGCCTCTGCCCGTGCAGAACGCTGTTAACCTCCCGAAATGTGAGTGGCATGGTATTTTCCAGAAAACAAATGCAGCTGTACTTTTATTGCGCCATCAAAAAGTGACAACTAACGCAGCTCAGGGTTGATAATCATCTTCCATTTTAATGGCAAATCACACGTCCTGTTAACTTAGAAAATGAAGGCTGTAATGTGTAAATAAGATGAAAAAGACTCATCAATCGATTGCTTTAAACATTTTTACTTTTTTTTTCTCTCCAGTGCCTGTTGTTAATGGAAAACAGTGTATCACAGCTGCGTGGAGCAGCTCTATAAACTGATTCCTTTTTTCAAGGCGCTTAACTTGCAGAGTCGATGTGCGTCTACATCCTGCAGCACGATCACCCTCACTCAGCCAGTCAGCCGATCAGTGTCTCAGCTGCTCTTTACTCCAGGGTGGGAGTAAAGCTTCAAACCACGCTTAGCTCATAACGCCACTCAGCCTTCACAGAAGCAATGAGTAAATAATTGCAAAAGCGCTTTGTGAAATTATTCTTTAAAGGCTGTGCTTGGGGAAAAAAAAAAAAAAAGAAAAAACGATGGAAAAATGAAATCTTAAAGTACTTTAAACTGGAGAAGTCTCAGCTTGAGTGAGTACAGCCTGACGGCTCCCCCATTCCCCCGTTTCCACGGCGAGGCAAACTGAAATGTTTTTGTGCTCCTCTGGCGCTGTTTCCCTGGAAACCGGAGTACTCCCAACAATGACAGCATGAGCGGAGGAGGCCTCCGCGGGGCTGGAAAAAGAGCATCAGGCTAGAGAGGACAGATCAGCCTGGAGATGCAGGGCTGCGGGCCAGGGGAGGACACAGGACGATAGGAGGATGCTGAGCACCATGGCAACCAGGTGTCTCACACCATTACAGACTATAATAATAATAATAATAATAAATTAGTTACATTTTTTACAGTGCTAACAGGGGTCATACAGGTGTTAAAGGCTCTTTGCGGACTCTAATGGACCTCCAGAGCATCCGTAGAGAGAGAGGAACGGGGAGTTTTGGCATGGGGTGTTAAAGAGCTCCAGGGTCGCTGGGGGATCCTCTGAGATAGAGACGCTGAGGGGAAGCATGGCTGCCCCCGCGCCAGCACATCATCATCTCTCCAGCCATGACATCCCTCAGGACACCAGTCAGATCGGCTTTATATCCCAGCTCCTCCCTGGGCCACGCCGGCCCTGTGTGCCCGCTGCTCTTCCACTACCTCCGTGCTTTCTGACATCATATCCTGCACCACACATTCCAGTCCCAGACTACCTCCTCAATACCGTGTGACCTCATATCCTGCTCTTGAGCTGTGGTTATCATTTAGCTTTAAATTTACTTTGAGTCATAATCTTATCATTTATTTTTTCTTCATTTAACCTTTTCAGTCTTCTAAGAACATGTTTCAAATCCAGAGAAAGGACAGTGCAGAAGGAAATTAACTGTGTGGCCAATAAGATGTCAGAGGTGTGGTTTGGTGGCATAATGTAGGTGGCCAGGTTTCTGGGAATTTTGGATAATGGAAGTGGGGTTAACTCCACTCTGACATGCCTCAGCGTGACATGAAAATGGGTCCTGACGTGCCCATACGCCCCCCCTTTCTTCATTACGCAGAGTGAAACAGCCTGCCGGGTCACGCTCACTCAGGGGGTGTTAAAGTGTAGGATCCACACAGGGATGGGTACTCAGTATGGACTGCTCTCCTCATTATGGGTTTTATGTGCTCATGTTCTTTGTTAAATGTGCAGCTTATGTTTTATGAAGTGTCTCAGTGTTAAGCACTGTTTGTGGCAGAGAAAGCGCCTGGCCCCTGCCTGGCCCGAGAGCCAGGCCTGGTGAACGGCATGATGGGAAATCCACGCATCCGCTGTCGCCGGAACATATGGAGCTAATCAGGGGCGAAGCGAAAGAGGGCTGATGATGTCATGGCCACATGGTCGACGTGGAAACCGTCTCCATGGCGTTCTCTGGCGTGGAATGGCTGAAGCGAGCGTCTGATAAACGCTCGCCAAGAGCTGGGCCACTGGGACGGATGCGCAGTGGGACTGGTGTTTCTGGAGCTGGGAACGCCATGCGGGAATTAGCTCAGCTCCATAACTCATTTAGCGGCTGCTCCATGGATATGATTCAATATGGCATAAACACCACATAAATAACCCGCTGCTTAGAATCCAGTAGAACGGCCTTTTTCCTGATTTGCAGATCCTGACAAGTCTTCAGCTAGTTTACCAAACAGGAGGGCCGGTATATAATCAGGTATATAAAAGACTTTAAAGAATGGCAAAAATGCACAAAAATAATAAATCATTTGATGGATATTTTTGGCTTTGCTACATCCTTTCTGTGAGTCACAGACAGACAGGCATACAGACTGCAGACTTACAGTGGACAGGTAAACAGAACGCAGACTTACAGTGGACAGGTAAACAGAGCGCAGACTTACAGTGGACAGGTAAACAGAGCGCAGACTTACAGTGGACAGGTAAACAGAGCGCAGACTTACAGTGGACAGCTAAACAGAACGCAGACTTACAGTGAACAGGTAAACAGAACGCAGACTTACAGTGGATTCATTTGCATTGAATGAATCCTACTGTCTTGTTTACATCTCTTCTGAAAAACAGATGCAGATAAGGAACAGATTTCAGTTGAGTAAACAAATCACTCACACACACTCACTCACACACTCACACACTCATTCACACACACACACACACTCACTCACACACACACACACTCACACTCACACACACACTCACACACTCACTCACACTCACTCACACTCACACACACACTTACACACTCACTCACTCACACACACACACATACTCACACACTCACTCACACACACACACTCACACACACTCACACACTGATACTCACACACACACTCACACACTCACACACACACACACACTCACACATACACTCTCACACTCTCACACACTCACACACACTCACACATACACACACACTCTCACACACACATACAAACACACACACACTGGCATCATGTTCACAGACCGTAGTGTGTACCGTAGTGTGAAGGTTCTTTGTTTGTCCCTCTGGGGGACCCATACAGGGTCTTCTTTTAAATGAATATCATAAAGGGTTCTCTATATACCCTTATCTTGAGGGATACAAAGAGAACCCCTTAAAGATGTCAGTATCACAGAAGAACCTTTGAGGGACAGATGAGGAATCTTTAAAGGTGCTATAAAGAACTTTTTCTTCTTGTGTGACGGTCTGATAATAATAACAAATAATCGAATCATAAATCTGTAGCATAGAGCTCCATACTGTGTGCACCTGTAAACTCCCTGCACTAAACAGAACAGTATGCGGTTCACACTGCCCACGTTAGTCAGGGTAGAAAAGTCTGAATGTGGTCTGGGACACAGCTATGGAGCATTCTGGCTTTTTCAACTTTCCCTCACAAAAAAAAAGTACATAAAAAGTTTATTTCAGTTCTAAAAAAAGTATACTTTCAGAGTTTCAGTATGCGTGTCAGACTGTGCTGTAAGTTTACTTCTGGAAAGTGGAGAGAAAGTGTACTTCAAGTGCACTACTGAGGATTATGTTTAAAAAAAAAAGTGTACTTATGGTATACTGTTATAAACATGTATTTGGTATGGGTTCTGAAGAGAAGTCTGGAGCCACTGTCTGGACACTGGGGAAAATGCCTACCATTTCAGCCCGTCCATACTTTTCAGCCCGTCCATACATTTCAGCCCGTCCATACATTTCAGCCAATCCCTACATTTCAGCCCGTCCATACTTTTCAGCCCGTCCATACGTTTCAGCCCGTCCATACATTTCAGCCAATCCCTACATTTCAGCCCGTCCCTATATTTCAGCCCGTCCGTACATTTCAGCCCGTCCCTGCATTTCAGCCCGTCCGTACATTTCAGCCCGTCCCTACATTTCAGCCCGTCCCTACATTTCAGCCCGTCCCTACATTTCAGCCCGTCCATACATTTCAGCCCGTCCCTGCATTTCAGCCCGTCCCTACATTTCAGCCCGTCCATACATTTCAGCCCGTCCCTATATTTCAGCCCGTCCACACATTTCAGCCCGTCCCTACATTTCAGCCCGTCCCTACATTTCAGCCCATCCCTACATTTCAGCCCTACATTTCCGTCCCTACATTTCAGCCTGTCCCTACATTTCAGCCCGTCCCTACATTTCAGCCCCGTCCATACATTTCAGCCTGTCCCTACATTTCAGCCGTCCCATACATTTCAGCCCGTCCCTACATTTCAGCCCATCCCTACATTTCAGCCCGTCCGTACATTTCAGCCCATCCCTACATTTCAGCCCATCCATACATTTCAGCCCGTCCATACATTTCAGCCCATCCCTACATTTCAGCCCGTCCGTACATTTCAGCCCGTCCCTACATTTCAGCCCGTCCCTAAATTTCAGCTCGTCCCTACATTTCAGCCCATCCCTACATTTCAGCCCGTCCGTACATTTCAGCCCATCCCTACATTTCAGCCCGTCCATACATTTCAGCCCGTCCATACATTTCAGCCCATCCCTACATTTCAGCCCCTCCGTACATTTCAGCCCATCCCTACATTTCAGCCCGTCCGTACATTTCAGCCCATCCCTACATTTCAGCCTGTCCCTACATTTCAGCCCATCCCTACATTTCAGCCCGTCCGTACATTTCAGCCCATCCCTACATTTCAGCCCGTCCCTACATTTCAGCCCGTCCATACATTTCAGCCCGTCCCTACATTTCAGCCTCCCCACTTTTCAGCCCGTCCATACATTTCAGCCCGTCCCTACATTTCAGCCCGGCCATACATTTCAGCCCGTCCCTACATTTCAGCCTGTCCATACATTTCAGCCCGTCCATACATGTTTTTCAGCCCGTCCCTACATTTCAGCCCATCCCTATATTTCAGCCCGTCCCTACATTTCAGCCCATCCCTACTTTTCAGCCCGTCCCTATATTTCAGCCCGTCCCTACATTTCAGCCCGTCCCTACATTTCAGCCTGTCCATACATTTCAGCCCATCCATACATTTCAGCCCGTCCCTACATTTCAGCCCATCCCTATATTTCAGCCCATCCCCACTTTTCAGCCCATCCCTACATTTCAGCCTGTCCATACATTTCAGCCCGTCCCTACATTTCAGCCCGTCCCTACATTTCAGCCCGTCCATACATTTCAGCCCGTCCATACATTTCAGCCAATCCCTACATTTCAGCCTGTCCCTACATTTCAGCCCGTCCATACATTTCAGCCCATCCCTACATTTCAGCCCATCCCTATATTTCAGCCCATCCCCACATTTCAGCCCATCCCTACATTTCAGCCCGTCCCTACATTTCAGCCTGTCCATACATTTCAGCCCGTCCATACATTTCAGCCCGTCCCTACATTTCAGCCCGTCCCTACATTTCAGCCCGTCCATACATTTCAGCCCGTCCATACATTTCAGCCCGTCCCTACATTTCAGCCCGTCCCTACATTTCAGCCCGTCCCTACATTTCAGCCCATCCATACATTTCAGCCCATCCATACATTTCAGCCCGTCCCTACATTTCAGCCCATCCCTACATTTCAGCCCGTCCATACATTTCAGCCTGTCCATACATTTCAGCCCCCCTACATTTCAGCCCGTCCCTACATTTCAGCCCGTCCATACATTTCAGCCCGTCCCTACATTTCAGCCCGTCCGTCCACAGCTGAGGCTTTTAAAACCACACAAGGGCTGAATAAAACCAGACCCGATGACAGAATCCCACATTAACTTTTTTTTCAAGTTCTCAAAAAAAGCATATAGAGCCTACCCCTTTTTTTACTGCAATCAAAATGTACTGTTTTGCCTGGCCGGCAGCTCGGAGCGCCGCGCAGATCCAAACGGAAAATGTAAGCTATGTTTATGGTCCTCACTTTTTGAAAAATCTGGAGGAACAAATATAAAGTGGTTGAACTGGCTGCCGGCCCACTCTGGAGAAATTTCCAGAGCACAACCGCTCCTTTGTCTCTCCGCCTTTTGGCTTTTTGGTCGTTGTTCAGTTTATTTCATTTGTTGGCCCGGTTGTTTGAGCGTTTTTTTTCGTTGTTTTGCTTGTTGATTTCCTGGCTGTTAGCCGGTCAGGTTTCCCTGCCGTATTTCCCCTGGTTGGGCTCCGCTCTGGCGTGTGATGTGACAGGGGGCTCCCGGTCTCTGGGCGGCCGAATGTGAAATCACAGCTCAGGGTTAAGCATCTCGCTGTGATGAAAGATCTGCTGGAGAATAATGGCCCAGCGGGACTCTCTCATACGCACAGATTAGTTTCAGTCAATACAGTGCTGGACCCACAATCATGGAATCTCTCAGAGTCTGACTCCTATCCTAGGATCAGTTTTGCCTTTTCGCTCAGAATGGTTAAGGTCAAGATATGGACAGGGAGAAACTGATCCAAGATCAGATGCTTTATGATTTCACTCCCACATCATCCCTCACACGGCTTCCTGTCTTGACAGTAAAATAAATAAATGAGGTGAGACTCTCCGCCGTCCTGTCACGCCCCTGTTTGAGGCTCGTCTCCATTTTCAGCCATTAATTAGGCCCCAGTTAATTACCAAAGCTGCAACTGCTTAACGAGCGCGTGGTGATGTGTGAAATATTCCCAAGGAAACGGCAGGACAGGCAGAGAGAGCCCAGCTGAGGCAGCGGCCCCAGAAACACACACCCCCACCCCCAACCCCGCCCCCACCCACCTCCCCCCACCTCTCCCCAGGTGTACTGCACATCCATTCTGCCAATCAGGAGGAGCAGGTGTGTGTGTGTGTGTGTGTGTGTGTGTGTGTGTGTGTGTGTGTGTGTGTGTGTGTGTGTGTGTGTGAGTGTGTGCGTGAGTGGTGAGTGAGTGAGTGAGTGAGTGAGTGAGTGAGTGAGTGAGTGAGTGAGTGAGTGAAAGAGATGGCTAATCGCCTGGCTCAGGTTGAGTTCACACACTTGTGCTAAAACGTAGCTGTTTAAGTGTGTAATAGCACTACGCTAAACTTGTTTCCCACCCCTCCCTATCCCTCCTTCAGATCTACTCCAGTGAAGATGATTTTTACCAGAGCTACATCTATGACAGCTAGAGAACTCACCTGAGAAAGCAAAGCTTATCACAGTCACACCTGCCCAGGTGAGTCCTCAGTGATCCAGGTAAGGATGCCCTTATGTGTGTTTGATCTCCCTGGTTACTGAGCACTGCTGTAGCCCCTTTATGACACCTCGCCTGAAGTGGGTCTGGTGTGTTTCCTCAATCCCACTCCAGTTACAGAGACTCTTCTGCAGAGACTGTTCCATAGCGCCTATTCCACAGAAACTGTTCCATAGCGCCTATTCCACAGAAACTGTTCCATAGCGCCTATTCCACAGAACTGTTCCATAGCGCCTATTCCACAGAAACTGTTCCATAGTGCCTATTCTACAGAGACTGTTCCATAGCGCCTATTCTACAGAGACTGTTCCATCGTGCCTATTCTACAGAGACTGTTCCATAGAGCCTATTCCACAGAGACTGTTCCATAGTGCCTATTCTACAGAGACTGTTCCATAGTGCCTATTCTACAGAGACTGTTCCATAGCGCCTATTCCACAGAGACTGTTCCATAGAGCCTATTCCACAGAGACTGTTCCATAGCGCCTATTCTACAGAGACTGTTCCATAGAGCCTATTCCACAGAGACTGTTCCATAGCGCCTATTCCACAGAGACTGTTCCATAGTGCCTATTCCACAGAGACTGTTCCACAGCGCCTATTCCACAGAGACTGTTCCATAGCGCCTATTCCACAGAGACTGTTCCACAGCGCCTATTCCACAGAGACTGTTCCATAGTGCCTATTCTACAGAGACTGTTCCACAGCGCCTATTCTACAGAGACTGTTCCATAGCGCGTATTCCACAGAGACTGTTCCATAGGGCCTATTCTACAGAGACTGTTCTACAGAGACTGTTCCACAGAGACTGTTCCATAGGGCCTATTCTACAGAGACTGTTCTACAGAGACTGTTCCACAGAGACTGTTCCATAGGGCCTATTCTACAGAGACTGTTCTACAGAGACTGTTCCACAGAGACTGTTCCATAGAGCGTATTCTACAGAGACTGTTCCATAGAGCGTATTCTACAGAGACTGTTCCATAGTGTCTATTCTACAGAGACTGTTCCACAGAGGCACAGCAGTGTCCCCGGCCTGGTCAGGCTCGTTGCCAGACTGGACCTTCACACAGCAGTTGCTGAACAATGTTGCTGTTGGCTCAAGAGGAGCGGCCATATTGGTAAAAATCTGTAAGATAGTTGGCCACCTCCTGAATTTCATCTGTGGCTGTCTGGGGAAATGACTAACTTAATCCAGTTACCCTTGCCTTTTAATGCCCTGGCTGCTATTGGAGGCCGGCTGCGAGCGTTATTGTTCCTGGCTCATAATAGAGGCAGCTTTATGTTTAGTCATCATGGCAGTTTAAAGGTTTATGGTGCTTAATGATGAGAGCAGGCCGTCCAGCCCATCAGGGTTCCCCCAGGGCACAGGGCCGCCAGCGCCTCTCCTGGAGGCGTTTTAGGTGCGAGACTTTAGCCTGGCTGGGTTAGCCAATCAGCTGTGTGCTCATATATCACACCGCACTACGACTTCACACAGAGACACAAAAGCACACATTAGCTGTCATACCGCACTACGACTTCACACAGAGACACAAAAGCACACATTAGCTGCCATACCACAGTACGACTTCACACAGAGACACAAAAGCACACATTACCTGTCATTTAAGGACTTATCACGACATTCAGACACAGCATCATATAATTTAAAATACTGGCCTAATTAAATAATTATTATTAAATAACTGTTAAGGGCAGGGGTCAGCATGAAATCCAGACACACACAAACTGTCCTCCATGCCCACAGCTGGTGTACTCCAGTGGTGGCTGGTGAACTCAAAAAAAGGGGATGAACAAACTTTACCTTTATACCTATCATTATGTTCAACCTGTTCCCATCTATCCACCTTGATTAACAATCAAACAAGTAATTAACGGAGTAATCAACACCAACTGATGTAATTAGATTAAAAACATCCATGGATATAACAAACATAACTCTAGTTTGCAAAGAACAGCAATTCTATTACAAAATGAAACTGGTAACCATTTATTCTATTGACATCAGCTGGTGTTGATTACTCTGTGAATAAACTGACTTATTGCTAATCAAGAGAGGGAAATGGGAACAGGTTGAAAGTATTGATGGGTTTAAAGGTAAAGTTTGTTCCTCTGTTCTGAGCTCACCAGCCGCCCCTGGTGTACGCAGCGGTCAGCATTAACATCTCTGCCTCTTCTACAGGGCAAGGGAAGCTGCTCCATATACTTATACCTCTCCGTGTAAATTAACACTTTCATCCAGAGCAATACCATATAATGCAGTATAATTGTCCTATCACCAAAGGGGAAATCCAGTCCTGATGTCATTGTGGTATTGACCATTAACTAATGTCCAGTGTTAGCAGGGGGTCAGAACCCCCTAAAACCTCTGCATCAGCCAATCAGATCACAGATTCACGGGCCAAACGAAGATGGT
>CM040744.1:45765717-45768217 GCA_022829145.1 Albula goreensis | reverse complement strand
CATTTGCCAGATTATGGTGCATATCAACAAAACTAAAAATATGCTGTGGCAATGATCCACATTTTTTAGCATATGAAGAGAAGGTAGCCCTGGATAAGCTCTCTCTTCACTCAGAGGTCTCCCTCTTTACTGCATCAATGGAGTCCAACACCACAAATCACATTTTACAGGTCTGAATGTGCAGCTGTCAGAACGGCAGATTACCTTGATCTTATTTCCGCCATGTTTATCTCGATATTCAGAAGCACAGCTATATTTCACTCCAGCATACTGCGCTGTAGCCTCAGTGATGTAGCTGTGACAGTAACATTCCAAACTACCTCAGTGTCAACTTTGCCCTGACATGGACAGATATCACGCAAATTATGCATTTCAAATGAAATATGCACTAGTTATTCAACATAATAATAATACACATCTCTGTGTGGATAAAACAATATAAATACAGAAATACTGCCCAGTCTCTGCATTTTGAACCTCAGAGATGCATAACTGTAGTGATCTGCAGACTTTGGCCTCATTTGCAAGACGATTTCGCCCTGGCCTTCAAATATATCAAACACCGGTGGAGAGTTTCAGTGGAAAAATTAACATTAGTTTGAGTCATTAGATTCTGCGTCTAAAACCACCCATGTGGGGACAGGGAGAATGTTCACTTCTACTCAGAGAGCGTCCCAGACTCTGTGAGGTGAAGAGGAGCTGTTAGCGGCTCCCTCTCAGGTGTGCATCCAACCGTGCCATCAGAGATTGAGCAGAGATGCAAACACACACAGCTTATGAATCCACCCATACCTTCTTTTTTTTATTTATTCACATGTACTGAATAATTTATGTATGCTTTTCTACCTGTGTTAGTCATCCCTGTGGCACCTGGAGAATCGCGTTTGTGTGATGGGTGGAAGGGTTTACGAATGAAGCAGGATTCTGTCAGAGTTTATGAGCCAAAGTGTTCCTGAGATCCACGTTACTGAAGCTAATGTGAGCAACCCAACGCCACCTCCAGCCAACCTCCTGCATGCCACACAACATAAACAATACCATATACTGTAGATATATAGAATATCTTTCATATGTACATTTTATAGGATATAGTTTTTCATTTAAATGTATTATTAGCCGATGTATTGATGGCTGAAATTCATGGCTGAATTTTGAGCTGCCTGATTCATCCAGAGAGATGGCTCCAGTCTTCTGTCCATGGACTGCTGTTCAAAAAACAAGCAGCGGAGGGCTTGTCAAATCCTGATAACAATCCCTAAGTGATCAGTCAGCCTACCGAGAGCAGGGCATTGTGGGAGGTTCCTCGCACTGCCCCCCCCCCCGTGGACCGCTCCATACTGGGGGCCCACTGGCCATGCTGTCATGATCAACTCTCTGTGGATGGAGAAGAGGCGGGGGGGGGGGGGAGGGGGGGCAGCCAGGGGGCAGGAGAGCAGACCAACCAACCGCGACGCAGCGAGACACAAGATCTCACATTGCGTTTCCCAGCAGCCCCTCTGTCTCTGTCTGCTGCCCCCGGCACCCCCCACCACCATGGCAGAAAGATGCTATTTCTGCACCCCCCAAACATGGTCCGCTCTGCTGCTCCTGCACCCCCGATGGCACGTCTTGTGAGGAGAAACCAAATCCAGCCTGCCAGATCTGGTCCTGGCAGCACAGGGGACAGGAGGGTATAACTGCAGGACCCCCCAGAATCCCCCATCCCTTTCTTGGACAGGACAGGCTGTGACAGGACCCGGGAGGTCTACAGGCAGCTGGGGGTGGGGGACTCACTCTGAAGCTGCAGTGTAGTATGATGGTTAGAGAGCTGGGCTTGTCACTAAGAGGATGTAGGTTCAAGTCCCATGACTGGAGTAAGGTACCTTACTGACCTGAATTATTTCTGTAAAACATTCAGGTGTAAAGTAGCTGGTGGCAACATAAGTATCTTATTGATCATGAACAGTATTAAGCGTCAGATTTATTAAAATGTTAACATTTTTTCGCATGCAAATTCAGTGACATCACTATGATTGCAACAAATGAACTAAAACAACCAATCACATGTTCTCCCACTCTCTCTGCACCAGAGGTCAGAGATTGAGACACTGCAATAAAAGAATGCTGATGATGGTATATTAATTATAATATCTTGACACGACACACCAAATACACTCATAGACTAATAATAATGATTATTATTATTTTATCATTATTAGTAGTAGTAGTCTATTGGGTGTATGAGGTGTGTAAAGTGTATGAGTGTATTTGGTGTATGAGGTGTGTAAAGTGTATGAGGTGTATTTGGTGTATGAGATGTGTAAAGTGTATTTGGAGCTGTGTAAAGTGTATTTGGTGTATGAGGTGTGTAAAGTGTATGAGGTGTATTTGGTGTATGAGGTGTGTAAAGTGTGTATGAGGTGTATTTGGTGTATGAGGTGTGTAAAGTGTATGAGGTGTATTTGGTGTATGAGGTGTGTAAAGTGTATGAGGTGTATTTGGTGTATGAGGTGTATTTGGT
>CM040744.1:45675717-45760717 GCA_022829145.1 Albula goreensis | reverse complement strand
ATCTACTGTGCAAGCAGTAACACACAATTTGTAAGAGTGCTGGTGTCTTCTGGGAAAACAAAATGGCTGCCATGAGGGAGCACATGGCCAAGATGGCAGTGTGTGGAGTTTTTTTGGCTTGTTAGCAAAGGACTGATGAATTACCTGACCACATGGCGCTCTCAACAGTTTAACACTAAAGCTTGTATGTACACATTTATTATAATAACTGGAAAAGTGTTAATGGACAGATCTGTTGGTTGAGGATGCCGAACAGCAGGTTTCCCCTGAAGACTCAGCCAGGTAAGCCGACCCAGCCATTGCCCTTTTCTGCTCAGCATTACTGGGTTTGGAGTCAGTACACCTTAAAATGTTCTGAATTACATGTGTTCATTCCATTGCATTATTTTAAAACAAGGGTCAAAAACCTGAAGTTAAATGGGAAATGTCAAATGTGTATATGATTGTTGAGTTACCAGTTTTTTGAGTTATTTGAGTTTCTCCATATTTTCGGTTTAATTTTAGATTTGATTTGACTGAATAAGTGAACATTGCCTCATTCAGTAAATTATACACTCAGACCCTTTTGCTGCAAACAGAAATTCACTTAAAAGCATTGAGCTGAATTTCAAATTCAAAAAAACACGGAAAGGGAAGGAGGCGGGGAAGAGAAAGTGGAGCTGAGTCTTTGACGATCTTTAAGGCTCCTTGTCTATTACACGGCTGGCGTGCCACTAAACTCCAGCCATTCTGGGGGAGTCTTGGGGGGTTTATACCTACATATGAGTGAACGATAATGCTTTCAATATAACCTAAAACAGAATATCCCCGGACTCCTGAGCGTGGAGTGCGTAGCGGCAATGGAGAGAGCCGGGAGATTACCGTAGAGAAATGAATTGCCTTGACAATGTGACACAGTGCAAATGTGCACCCAGCCCCAGGATGGAGGCGAAAGCAGCTCGTTGGAGATATTAAATTAAGCAGTGATAGAGCAGAGAGTAATTCAGTTTTCTGCTCCGTTGCCTGTCGTTTGCCGTGGAGAAAGTGAGAGGAAGAGAGAGGGGAATGGCGCCCCTCTTTCCCCAACGCCCCCTCCCCCCCATGCCCTTATCACACCCCTCCCAGAGTGCTCCTAACTCTGCCTGTGCCCCCCAAGTCAACTGAGGTGTTACAGTTACTCCCTCACCCCACACTCACGCACTTATACACTCACGCACTATACACTCACACACTTATACACTCGCACACTTATACACTCGCACACTTATACACTCGCACACTTATACACTCACACACACATACACACATGACCCATGAGATACTGAGAACAACCAAGGGATCCTCAAAGGTGTTAAAATGGCTTATCCTTTCTCTCTCTCTCTCTCTCGCTCTCTCGCTCTCTCTCTCTCTCACTCGCTCTCTCGCTCTCTCTCTCTCTCGCTCTCGCTCTCACGCACTCTCTCTCTCTCTCTCTCTCTCTCTCTCTCGCTCTCTCGCTCTCTCTCTCTTTCTCTCTCACTCTGTGTCTGTGACATTACTTCATTGTAAATAAATACATAGGTGCAGTATGTATGTTTATATGTATAGACGCTCTGGGAGATGACTGCACACTTATTCAGACAGTGTGCTTCTTGACCTGGCCCTCCTCAATGTCAGTCATGTCTTTGACATTTTTAAATGTATTCTTTTCATCAGTGGAAAGTGCCACACACTTAGATTTAATTCTCATGTCATTTAAAAAGCTGATTATTAAAAAGGAATAATGTTGTATGCAGTTTCATTACTCACTTATTGACCAGTAAGTACATAATTTCTGCGTGCCTGCGTGCCTGCGTGCCTGCGTGCCTGCGTGCGTGCGTGCATGCGTGCATGTGTACATGCGTGCGTGTGTGCATGCATCAATTTCAGGTGTGTTTATGGTTAACCTGTTGAAAAATGATATGATGACAAGTACTTTTGAGTCATTATTACATTGAGGTGAAAGCGTGACCATGATGGCCAGAGTAAATAAATGACCAATGGTGTAGCAGCAAAGCATGTCTCTGGAATTTACACAGACCAAAAACAAAAAACCTCTGAGGCAGTAAGCGCAGTTCTCTCACAGCGTTAATGAATGTAGAGAACCAGATTTGTTTACCCTCAGAAATATGTTGACGCTGAAAAACATTTGTTTCAATAATATACAAACTGGTTTGGTTGAAGAAACCCACAGTTTTCCAAAACAGCACCTCTCTTTGGAGGGCAGAAAAAGAACAAAGTTTATGAGATTGTAATCTGAATGCACCCTGTGACACGGCTGCGTAATGCTCGAGTTTGATTTCCTGCAGTCCTCTTGTTTTCCCGTACTGCTGTACTGTAAATATACATGTATAAACAATTTATCTGTGCTGAACACAAAGCTTTCAAAGGCTTGTTACGCACACAAAATGGGAGACAGCTGAATCACATTCAGTTCAATTCTGCTGAAATCCTCACACAGGGATTTACTCTACACGTTCTGACCTGCGATCAGGTCTTCCCTGTCCATATCCTAACCTTGTCCATTATCAGCTGAAATGCAAAACTGATCCAAGATCAGCGCTCCCACTTTGGGACCCTTTTTGACTATAGGACATGTATTCAGCGAGATGCTCTGCTGGTGCTCTTGAATGAAGGGCAACACAATGATCTTTGTAAATGTTATCACTTATTTTGAAGGACATTCTTCTTATCTCCTAAAAAGATGCTTGTAGATCAGGCCCATTATATACGAAGTGTCTGAAAGTAGGATAGCTGTAATCTTACCTGCATCAGGTCTTACCTGTCCATGTCCCAGCGTTTGGCATTATGAACTGACTGGCGAACTGATCCTAGATACGTTGGGATCCTTTATGAATACAGGTCAGGGTGATTTGAGTAAACTTTATTAGTAAGAGAGCCGTTAAAGAAACAATGAGACAATGCCATCTCTCTGTTAATGTGTCATTCTGAAAAATACAGACAGGCTTTAGAATGATTCTGATAACACATGGGACATTTTTGAGTTGCATACATTATTATTGTTGATGTTTTACACATTATCTTTACTGATAATTCCATCGGTTTTTTCATATCTAACATCCTACACCATTGCTGTTTTTTTTGCCAAAAAATGATTCAATCACATTCACTCATCAGGATACATACACTTGTAACTTTTAACAGGGCCAAAGTCTCAAACGCAGCCACCTTATGAAGCAGGAATGTGATTTGGGAGAAACTCTGCTTAAATTGGGTGTGTTTCTGCCCTGAGGTGTGTCTGGCGGATGTGAAGGCCCTCTTTACTCATCCTGATAAGTTTTTCAATTATATGCTACATGTATATACCACATCCAGTAGCTGGAAAATGCTGTTGCACAATGAAGTCTGCAAACTGACATGTCAGTGAAAGTATGAGCAACTGGAGTGGAAAAGTCAAATTTTCTTCAAGACTTTCATCTAAAATCGTTTCCCATGTGCTGTGACTTACGTTTCGGCGCCATTACAGATGTGATGGACCTGTGAGAAAGTGAAGGGTCTTACTTTTCCCAAAAATCAGCATCACTGCTCTCTGCTCTCATTTTGAGTATTTTTTGGGGTGAAATTAGTAAGTCAGATTGACCGGTGCGAGGTTTTAACCTGAATGTTCAGTATACACTTTCATGTAAAAAATGTAAAAAAAAAAAAAAAAAAAAAAAAAAAAACCAAGCTGTGTTTTTCACTATGAATAAGAGTACTGGCTAAACCATTAAATGAGTCCTCACCCCACACATGGAGACTGTGACTGTGGCTTTGTGATGCAGGGCTTTTAGTGGAGTTCTTTGTGAGGGACTAAAGCTACTGATGGGGGTTAACGTGGTGAGACCGAACAGATAATGAAAACAAACAGAGGAAGAGATTCCCACAGGTGCTTCAGGTGTGGTGCATCCTCTCTGCAAGTCCCTGTGACACAACTGCCTCCGTATAACTCAAAGAGATGGGTGAGAGGAGAACCTTAGTGGCTGTGTCAGTGTAATAACCGCTCATCCTCCGTATAACGAAATGAAACGGTAAAGAGATGGGTGAGAGGAGAATGGGGTCATTAGTGGCTGTGTCAGTGTAATAACCGTTCAGGGTCAGTTATTCCTTCGTTGGAGCCATGCATGGACGTGTTTTCAGCGCCGCGTCCCTCGAACTGCTGAACAGCGTTTTAATGCTGACGCCTCAAAACCTAGCGGTCCATCTCCAAATAGCCCATCAGGTTCACCTGAATAATCATGGTTCAGGTCCAGTAAACCCAAGGTCAGGTCAGTAACTAAGGAACATTTTTATCTTAACAGGTTCATGAAAGTCAAGAAGGGCAGCTTGTGGTCGTTTGGCATGGACGGCATCCAGAGATCTCAAAACCGCTCTGCATCACCGGCTCATGTTCTAAGACTTTGATTAAATATGTAGTGTTTATGTACTTCAAATTACATCCATCTCAGGGTCTGAGGAATAGATTTTGAGTGGGTGATATCACGGTGCATATTTTAAAGTCTGATATGGAGAATAATAACTAGAGAATAATATTTATCATCATGCCACTGAACCATGCTGATTTTTCCCGTTCAAAC
Organism: Albula goreensis; assembly: GCA_022829145.1. NCBI lineage: Eukaryota > Metazoa > Chordata > Actinopteri > Albuliformes > Albulidae > Albula > Albula goreensis. Next base: position 45,756,146 of record CM040744.1, on the reverse strand, counting down.
ATCAGAAGAGAAGAGGTGAATAATTTGAGATGGAGATGGCTGACCCCACCTGGCACAGTGGGTTAAAGTCCGGCTTTGTTCACCTCACCCCTTCACTACACCCTGCAAAAAAAAGAAAAAAACAATCCGGACTTTATTCCATTTCTATCTCTTCCTTTCTTCTCTTTATTTTCCTGTCTTTTTTTTTCCTTCTTCATTTTTCAAAACTTTTTTTCCCCCTTTCTCCTTTATCTAGAGAGCTCAGAATTTCTCTCTATCCTGCGCTTTTGTGTCAGGAATAAAAGCAATTGAACTGTTATCCTGTGACCGGCAAAGAGCAGAGACCAAGCCTGCTACAGCTGCCCCCCCATCCCCAATTCTTTTCTTTGGCTGCCCCCCCCTCCTATTCTGGCAGTAACAGCTTCCTCCTCTTATCACCCCCCAAGTGCACCCCACATCCCCACCCCTGACTTCTCTTCTCTGCGTCTGAATTCATCTCTCTCGCGCAGCCGTTTCCTCTCCTGTCCGCGTCGGACATTGTTCCACGTCCGCATTCCAGTCACGTGCTCCCAAAGGTTACTCGGCCCACTTTCTTATCAGCGCCCAGGCATTCTGGGATATCTCCTCGCTGGGGCCTGTCTTCTCAAGAAGCTATCTCCACCCCCTTCTGTTTGACTGCTAGGAGGACGACCTTTGCCGACCTTGTTTTTTCTTCTCCTTCAACACCACCCCCCACCCCACCCCTTCTCCCCCAACCCCACACACTTCCATGGAATCTTTCAGTGAATAAAAAAAAAGAAAAAGAACGAGGGAATGAGAGAAGGGAGCGAGCGAGAGAAGTGGAAGGGAAAAAGCAGACGGCTCTCCCTGGAGACCCCCCACAGGAGCAAAACAGAGCCGTCAGACCTGCCGAGGCGAGCACGGCAGACAGGAATCGATACCCCCACATCCCCCAACCCCCAAACCCCTAACCCAGCTGCCGTCAACTTGTGTGAGCACCCTGACTGCCACATCCAGGGGAAGGGGCCTCAGCGCGGTGGGGGTGAGGGGGGTGGTTTCTGAGGGGGTGTGCAGATGTATGGTGATGTCTGACAGAAGCAGCCGTTCAGCCCTGCTCTGCCATGGGTCAGGGAGGCCAGGGCTAACGGGCCCTCCCCAGGCCTGGCGAGGGAATCTTGGACAGCTGAGAGCCCAGCGGGAGAACCCGCCAGAGGTGCATTAGTGAGAGGGTTGTGCGTTGTGCTTCCACATTAGCCTGTTACAGCTGGACAGTAACACCACTGCTACTGCAGCCCTGCTAGCCTGTTAGTGCTGGAAACTCTATTGCAGCCCCGCTAGCCTGTTAGCACTGGAGTGAAACATTACTGCTACTGCAGCCCTGGAGACAAACACAACTGTTACTGCAGCCGTGCTAGCCTGTTAGCACTTGACAGAAACGCTACTGCTAAAGCAGCCCTGCTAGCCTGTTAACACTTGACAGAAACGCTACTGCTAAAGCAGCCCTGCTAGCCTGTTAGCACTTGACAGAAATGCTACTGCTAAAGCAGCCCTGCTAGCCTGTTAGCACTTGACAGAAATGCTACTGCTAAAGCAGCCCTGCTAGCCTGTTAGCACTTGACAGAAACGCTACTGCTAAAGCAGCCCTGCTAGCCTGTTAGCACTGGAAATTCTACTTCTGCTAGTGAAGGCCTCTGAGCTGGCAGAATACTCCTCTGGTAGGCCACAGCAAGTTCAAACCCAAGAGATGATAAGGCAAGTTAACTGTGCACTAAACTGTTTTAATCAGTTAAATGCTGAGTAACAACAAAAACCAGCACACCCTGCAGCTCTCCTGGACCAAGAGCGTGCATCCCTGCGCTGGCAGAGTGCATTCTGGCACCTGACAAAATCTTATTCATAGTGAATGATTACAGAAAAAAAAAGATCTTCAAAATTCAATTTGACAAGCAGGGGACCCTCCCATCCACTAGAGGGCACTAAACAGTTGCTTATGTCACTTATTTATTGGGCTAGGGATATGTGCCATGTTGGTATATTGCCCCTCCTCCCTGAGCAATGCTATGGTAACATATGTGTAGACCTGCAGGGCTCCTCCCCCCCCCCCCAAACCCCATCTGCAGCTGTATAATGGATAGCAATGGCAGCTCTGACTTTCCACTGCTGCACATGAGGACATATACCAGCTAGGAGCAGAGTGTATGGAAATAGACAGAGCTGGAAGGCCTCTACTACAGCTGTGAGGTTATTCTGAGAGGCAGTTTATTTAAAAAGCTAAATAAATAAATGAAGTCTACGACCTCCAGGGGGCTCAAGGTTGACCCCCTCTAGCAGACTCCATGCAGAACTTTTAGAAACACAGATACACTACACAAGCAGAGCGCTGGTGGATACACCCACACACCAACATACATTAAATGAATCGTAAAACCCAAGTTGTTTTGCAGTTTAACATAAAATATCTTTATTATGGGTATTAAAAATTGTGGTTAAAAATATTGTGACTGCGGGCAGAAGTTGTTGAAAGTGCTCTCAGGGACACTGATGTCACAGAAATGGGGATGGCTGCCCGCCGTGGCATTTCCAAGTACTTTAAACGATAACCAATCTCACTATCAACAAAACAAATGACATTCAAACTCTAGATTACCAATGACATTGGTTAGTAAAAGTGTGCAAAGGTGCTTTTTCTATGAGCAAAGCATGAACTCTGTGATCAAGCATTGGCGAGGCGATGACTGGCCAGCCTTCATTGGGGCATGACAGGGAGAGAGACGGCTGGGTCAGACTGGGCCCCTGCAGATGCACGGTTAGTACGCCGGCCTCGTAAGCCTCGGACAGCATGGGCAGTATGTGATTGGTGGTGTGGCAGCATTGTGTTGAGCAGTGATCGTCAGGGTCACGTGGCTATGGCCTCCTCTTAAGGTTGGTGGACACAGGTGTGTAATCGCATGAACCAAAGCTGGGCACGGTGGCATTTTGGGGGGCTGCACCTGTCTGATTGGCTGTTCTCTGGCTTGCATAGTTCCAGGGCAAATAGAATTTAAGTTACAGCAATTTTTCCTGGGCCACCAAGGTACCAATGTCCCACGGTGTCACGGTGATCCTCAAAATGTTCATTTGGAATTGGAACCCAGGGCCCCGCCCCCCCCAACCTCCTTCTGCCACACAACGCCCCCCTCCCCCCAGCTCCCAGCTTAGCGCGGTAATTGAGTGGAAGGTGTTTCTGGCCACTGATTAAAACCCCCTTTTTGTTTATACGGCCCATTTGTTAGCTCACGGGGGGAGAGTGAGGGGAGATGGCTCGGCAGAAAGGTTGAGTGTTGTAATGACTTGGGAGTGCTCTTTAATGAAGTTGAAATGCAGGTTTGAGGGTGAGAGGGTGGGGGGGGCCGAGAGTCACCTCCTTGTGAAAATAGATCGGGCAGTTGGGGGGAGGGGGGTCGGGCGGGGGTAAGTATGGTTCTGAAGGATAATAACATCCTTCTTTATTAGCCATCCCCCTCGAGGTTTGCTTGTTTGTTTGTTTTGCTGGTCAGGGATGGAGAGGGCGATGATATATCTGCTTATTGGCACAGCCCATGGCTGAGCTGCTTACTACTGCCCTCTACAGGCCCAGAGCGGTATGGAGGGTGCTCTTCCACCATCCCAGGCCACCACACACACAATCCTCTGGCTCAAAAGTATATCTGCTCACGGGTATAACTTACTGGTGATGCTGGCATGTGGGCAGCTTCTTGTGTCAACCAATTACTCCAAGCTCAATTAGCTAATTAGTTGTCTACAGGAAAGCTGCTCCACTCGTATATTAGACCACTGTAAAATGTTTTATGTTCTCAAGAACAGTCTTCGGCTGTCATTCATGAGGCCATCAAGAAATGTACCGCTAACCCGTTGGATCGCGTAAACGATTGAGTTAGAAAATGATTAAGAGAACTTGGAATGAAATGCAAACAGCTGTGGCCATCTTTGCCCATTCCTGGTCTGGCTTCTCAGCGAGGCTGTCAAGCAAAGTGAACTCTATAATCAAGCCCTCACCACCTACACACACACGCGCACTGCTAAGTGTTGATAATGGCTAACTCTCTGTGGGACCCAATCTCCATCAGTGACCATATGAGTGGCGATGGGTTGGGCGAATGGGAGAGAAGCACTGAAGCGTGGGTGGGGACATCCCACGCCTTGTCAAAGACCGGTAACATAATTGCAGAAGGTATGACTGTAATTTCCACTAGTCGCTCTCAGATGTGAGGAACACGACAGCCTTTCTTTTTTTTTTTTTCCTTGGTTCGCCGTCTTAACTGTGATGTTTAACACCTCGCTACATCGCTCTAATTATTGCCTACTGCTGCCAGAAAAGTGTCTGAATCAGAGACCTGAGACTCCCAACGTAAATCTGAGAAACGCAGCCCCCACCAGCAATCCCGCCTCCATCTGAGACACCAACAGACAGAGAGAGAGAGAGACAGACACACCAACAGACAGAGAGAGAGAGAGACAGACACACCAACAGACAGAGAGAGAGAGAGACAGACACACCGACAGACAGAGAGAGAGAGACAGACACACCAACAGACAGAGAGAGAGAGAGACCGACAGACAGACAGACAGAGAGAGAGACAGACAGAGAGACACACCACAGACAGACAGAGAGAGAGACAGACACACCGACAGACAGAGAGAGAGAGACAGACACACCGACAGACAGAGAGAGAGAGACAGACACACCGACAGACAGAGAGAGAGACAGACACACCGACAGACAGAGAGAGAGAGAGAGACAGACACACCGACAGACAGAGAGAAAAAAGGGTAGGTGGATAGACGGACAGTAAGACAGACATAAAGAGAGAAAGGTAGATAGACAGATGGATCGTTAACCGCCCTGACAGGCAGAATGACACGTACTGTAGATTTGTTTTTTATGCACACTAGTCCTTTGAAAATGTTTCTTTATTGACAGACTAAAAAACATGTACCCTTAAAGTTAACATCAGCATACAAACAAACAGTTTGCAAAATAAAGAGCAGTCCTCAAGATTCTGTTCTCCACCACCGTCAAATGAACTCACTACACACACAGCCCACAATTCCCTACACAGTACAGCAACTCTACAGATGGTGTATCAGGTTTGAATACACAGCAACACAAGCCCAGCAACCTTCTTATCTGAATGGTGTCCAAGGGCAAATGTATCATTTTCGGTGGGGTGGGGGGGTGTGACTCCAACATTTTCAGGATGTATTTTAACCTTTAGCACCTGGAAGGTGAGGAGTAGGTTAACTTTGGTTACGCTCCCCACCTTTCAGACGCTGAAGGCTCTGAAGCCAAGCCCCCGGCCGAGCCTCATATTAATCTTGAACTGAGCACCACAAGAACAACAAAAGGAAAATAAGGGTAACCATCTGTCAGAGGATCCTTTATGAACCCGACAGGATTATTAATCATAAAACAGCACTGTGGCTTGAGTGTGAGTTGTGTTCTCTCTCATGAGCTTGCATTGGCAGGCCGCTGTGTTAGTGATGGATCTCTCCGTCCTCCTGAAATGCAGAATAAGGGGCTCATCCAGCTCTCTGTGCGCTCACGAGGTCCACGTAGTAAATTTGGGTTATTACCACTATTTGCATTATTGATCACCGATATCCTGATTTAAATTCCTGAAGCGCGAGATGGCCAGGATGCCCACACAGCCTACACACACTTCCTGTGTCTCTTGGTTTACTGTGCCAGGGTAAGGGATTTCGATGTACTCACCCATTTCTTACACAAAGTCAGGGGTTAGTAGTAAAAATTTTTAAATTGAGTCACAGAGCAATTGCATCTGGAAAATGTGTTCATCCTCAATTTAAAAGAAACATTTTTTTCCATAATAATCCATGTGATGTTTTAACCCTGTTTTTCACCAGAGGATTTCCTCCCTTAACACACAAACCATGGAGGTATAGTGCAACTCTAGTGTCTCCAGTGCTACAGTGTCTGCAGGTTTAACTCCAGTCCTGGAGGGCCGCAGTGTCTGCAGGTTTAACTCCAGTCCTGCAGGGCCGCAGTGTCTGCAGGTTTAACTCCAGTCCTGCAGGGCCGCAGTGTCTGCAGGTTTAACTCCAGTCCTGGAGGGCTGCAGTGTCTGCAGGTTTAACTCCAGTCCTGGAGGGCCACAGTGTCTGCAGGTTTAACTCCAGTCCTGGAGGGCCGCAGTGTCTGCAGGTTTAACTCCAGTCCTGGAGGGCCGCAGTGTCTGCAGGTTTAACTCCAGTCCTGGAGGGCCGCAGTGTCTGCAGGTTTAACTCCAGTCCTGGAGGGCCGCAGTGTCTGCAGGTTTAACTCCAGTCCTGGGGGGCCGCAGGGTCTGTAGGTTTAACTCCAGTCCTGGAGGGGGCATTGTCTGCAAGTTCAGGAAGCAGGAAGTGCTGGAATTTTTTGTTACTCAACACTCACTTGAACAATTAAATCCATCAATTAGACAGCTAAATCACCTCACCTGGTTTCTTTGGGTCTCTACTGGTTGCTGAGTTTGGAATCGATTAAGTGCTGAAACACAACAAAAACCTGGCAGGCAACGCGGGTCACTCATGACCGGCGCTGGAATGCCCCTGCTCGAGACTGGCATGGCAACCTTAAATGGGGCCAAAGTACGCATCAATCTGTCTTGTCAGCATGAGGGGAAAAGGGCTGCCTTGGAATATTTGTCCCCGTTTCTCTCCCTCCCTTTTTGTCTCTCTCTCTCTTTCCTCTGCCCATCCTCCCTCCTCCCTGTCTCTCTCCGGTTGTGAGCGATCGCTTCAGGGAGGTGTAGAAGTCTCTCTCTCTCTCTCTCTCTCTCTCTCTCTCTCCCGCTCCCCCTGTCATGGCCACAGATGAAAAGAGGGGGGAGTGCAGGAGGTATAAATTAGGCCCAGGCCGGGAGGGAGGGGGGCTCGTCCGGGAGAATATCAATAGGGGAAGCAGCCCTGCACCGAGTCCTTCCCCGCTGACACAGTGATCAGAGAGGGATCGGTGTCTGCAGCTGCCTGAGAGGAAGAGCCCAGACCCAGGTTAAGGTGCCAGCTTGGAATATGTCACCATCTGAGCTCTGAGTGTACCCGTGTACTCACGTATGTAAGGCACACTTAGACTCACACACACATGCACACACTAGCATTTTGCACACCCAGACACACTCACACACTAAACTACACTTACACTAAAAGCACACACATACACTCATTCATAAACATACTAAACTACAGCACACTTACAATAAAAACACACACACTCTCTCTCTTTCTCTCTCTCTCTCTCTCTCTCTCTGTTTCTCTCACACATACACACACACAGCCGATGAAATAGAGGTTAACTGGCAATCCACACTTTTTTCTCCTCCTCCTTTTTACTGTGGATGAAAACTACCATTGGGAGGCCCAGGACAATTTTTATATAGGATTAGAAAACAAAAATCAATATTTAATTATCTGTGAGCTTTTTGTGTCACTGCATCTTTAGATCAGTAAGTGTGGAGGCATGGGGCGGCCCGAGCTGTAAGTGAGTGAGTCATTAAAGAGCCTGTATCTTTTTACAGGGCTTTTACTGCAGCACGTTAAAGCTTAATGTACAAGCCCCCTGCCGTGTGTGTGTGTGTGTGTGTGTGTGTGTGTGTGTGTGTGTGTGTGTGTGTGTGTGTGTGTGTGTGTGTGTGTGTGTGTGTGTGTGTGTGTGTGTGTGTGTGTGTGTACAGACGAGCCTGGTTGACATTTCATTGTAAGGAGCGTCTTTTCAATCCTCAGCCTACATGATGTAGGGTCTCTTTATGGCCAATGACCACTCACCTCTGTTTAAGCTGTACCAATGCAACTCTGCATTGCTTCACATGGGCCAATCACAGTCCAGCACTGTTTAAGCTGTGAAAGTGCACCAAGGGCACCAAGTTTGCATGCAGTTCATGAAATCATCTTCACTTTGCGAACACTATTAGCCTTACATTCTCCTGGAGAAAAGAAAAGAAAATAATTCTCATTTTCCCCTTTTGTGTTTTATTTCTGAGAATGAGCACCATATTCTCCCTAAGAGTTCCCTCTTGGCTCAGGCTCATTCAGTTACACTTCCAAAACACAACTTTCCAATCTCCTTTATTTCACAGGAATGCAACATCAGTCCCAGAGTGTCAAAGATGTTTTGGTTTTTGTTCCATCCAAACTTCAGAGTACAGAATTAGATTAATTATTGGGTTAAATGAAAACATATGAAACCTGAGCTACAGTTCCAGGGGTGTTTCACCATTCAGACTGGTTCACACTTTCGTATGCTCAACGTATTCTGTCCTTTGCTTTAAATAATGAAGGAAGGATGAACTTATATCATCCAATTCAATAAGGTTCATCTAGTTACTTGATGATGTCATTATTATTGTTGCTATCATTATTATTATTGATATTATGATTAGTAATTATTGGCACAAATTGTAATTGAAGTTTCACAAAGTTCACATTATGCCACACCTGTCCATTCTATTGTTTTGATCGATGGTGGTGTTGGAGACATCTCAGATTATTTTTATGTTTGAGTTGTATTTATAAGCACAATGATTAATATTGCAGAACTGCTTACCTGTATACTCACCTGTTAGCCTGAACACCTACAGCTAGTGGTGCATACCGGTCACTGCACCTAGTGAACACCTGTCAGCAGGTAGGGCCTTTGTAAGGGAAATAGTAGGCACCTGAGACTTCCAGTTGGTGGGGCAAATAGCTTTCAACCCCATGGTCATTTGCCTTTACAGACATTGTTGCTTTGTTATTTTAAGCCTCTATGTTTGTTTGCTTGAGAAGGCTTTAAGTTGGACTTAGGAAACGGGCTAATTCTGTGTACGCCTAATGCTTTGATTTGCCGTAATAAACCGAAGTAACTAATGAATGAACTGAACTGCGCGCTGACTGAGTGCTGGCTGGAACAGGCGGTACAGACCGTTCCAAAGTCCTGAAGGGTAAAAGCACCTGCTTGAGTGCCTGTTAGACAAAACTAAACCATTGCAGAAAACGAAGAGTTTAAAGATCAAACAAACGGTAACAATGCGCCAGACCTTAAATGAATCTCGAGAGTGGCCAGATTAAAGACCCTGCACTCACAGGGATACTTCAGGGCCCGTGTTTGAGAACCATTGTGTGTACAAGTGACACTTGAGTTTGCCATGAGTCAGACCGCACTCTCATCATCACCAGCTGCCAGGGAGGAGGAATGCAGACTGTTCAGCCGAGAGCGCCATGGCTAGCCCTCAGCAAATTGGGCAGCGTGGAGGAGCAGCCGGGGAGCCGGACTAATAACCGAGAGGTTGCAGGTTTAAACCCCAGAGGGGACTGAGGCGCTCTTGTGCCCTTGAGTGAAGAAATTGATTGGAATTGCTGGAGGAAATGTCTTGCGGAATGTTAAAAAAAAAAAAAAAAAAAAAGAAGGTTTGCCAAGTTACCCTATAAAATGGTTTCTATGGAGTAAAAATCTAATATAGCCTCGTGTAGAGGGTGAAATGACTCACAGCATTCAAAATAAGGGACAGCGCTGTTACAGTGGGTTTGCACAAGAAAATGGATCATCAAACTGGCTATTCAAACATTTAAATTGGGTATGCACTGTGTCTCAGAACACAGAACCACCATTTAACGAGCCTTGTGGAAAAAAATTCAAATTATGAGTTCAATATAGCAAGTAGGAAAACATTCGTGTCATAAATAAATACCTTGTAAACCTAGTAAAAATACTTCCCTGGAGTGAGTTGTCAGGAGATGAGCAAAAGTTTTCTTATTGCATTATATTACACCAGAAAAGTCTGAGCCCCATGGTGTTTTGAATAAACTTTATTAGTCGCAAGAGCTATGAAACATTGACAGTAAACAATTGACAACGGGATCCTATTCAAATTCACAAATGGCAAGATTAAAGGTTGGTTTTTTCCTTTTTTTCCCCAAAGCAGATATCAAAAGTTTTAGTTTTTGACAGACCTCATTTTCATCGAGTTCTGTTTTTATAAGAAAAATCATGTCTCATAAAACGGCTTTCTTTTTTGGACCCACATCATGAACCTGCTGCATCTAATTACCTATGAGGGAAACATTTAAAAGTATGATTTTACAAGGCACAAGGCAGCCCCTTTCCCTCCTGCCGCTGCAGTAATGTTGAAGCCACAGCCCACAGCTCAACCCCAGACACCCAGCGAGACAGGAGGCACAACGCCCTCCTGACACCTCTCTCCATCTCCTCCTCTCCTTCACCACTTAAAAACAGTGTCTGCAACTCTGGTGAGCGATTTTAAATACATAAATAATAAAATAAAGCGGCTTCAGATATCTGAAATCTTCTCCCAGAGAATCAGCCCATTTAAGCCTGGCAAATGGAGCAGCGCTCGTCTGAATGCTTAATTGGCGTAATTGCCTTTAGCGGGATTATTAGCGCGCTTGATTCACACCGCCGCCCACAAGCGTCCGTGACCGGCGGGGTGCGTCAGGCAGGCCGTGTGCTCCGCTTCCTGTTAGAGGGGGAAAATTCCAATAGCTGATTACCTCATAAATAGGTAATTGTAATCATAACCCAGCCAAAGCCAAGAGGCCATGAATAATGTATGAGTCCCTGGCTGAGATCTTTAAGAGTGTGATGGAGAGATCCTCTAGCACCGCGTGGCATCGAGTGAAGGAGAGGAGGGAAGGAGAGGAGGGAAGGAGAGGAGGGAACGAGAGGAGGGAGAATCAACCCTCTCTGGAGCCCTAAAAGGGAGCTTAACTTTCTCACAGGGATCAAGCAAGAGCACTTAAACTCCCTTTCATGGCTCCTGTAAGGGCACTTAAACTCCCTTTCATGGCTCCTGTAAGGGCACTTAAACTCCCTTTCATGGCTCCTGTAAGGGCACTTAAACTCCCTTTCATGGCTCCTGTAAGGGCATTTAAACTCCCTTTCAAACAAGACCAGTGCTATGAGCCATTCAGGTGTATTCCCCATGTATTAATCTACTCTTACTCTCCAGGACTGTCTCCTTTTCATTCTAAAATAGAGCAGCATACACCCTTAGAGAGACTTTTATTTGCTTGGTTTCAGCCATAGTTTTTCCATTCCGTTTTTCTGCTTTTTCTCCCTCTCGCACTCACTTTTTATCTCCCTGAATCTCTCTCTGAACACAGTGAAATGATTTGTATTAGTAGAAAGGCCGTGGTAATATTACCAAAACAAAAGAGTTATCAATACTGGGACTCGGTTGCCAGGGCATGTAGCTGAGGCAGAGACCCTTGCTGTGTTCAGGTTTAGGCTTGCTGCAGTATTGGACAGTCTAAGTTTGAGCAAGCCCAGCTGGGCCCAATGGCCTCTTCTTGTCCATAATATGTTCTTATGTTTTTTTATGACATGAAATTTAATTACAAATTTTACACAACTGCAATACTGGCTAACAAATTATGAATATACACATTTAAGATTGATGACCAGAATGTAAAAAATTGGCATCTTAAAATTCCGAGAATCATTTCATTTTTTTTTTTTTGTAATCTCCCCCTTCTCTCCCTCTCTCCGTGTCTCTCTCTCCCTCTCTCCCTGTCTCTCTCTCCCTCCTTTCCGTCTCTCTCTCTCCCTGTCTCTCTCTCCCTCTTCCCCCTCTCTCTCTCCCTGTCTCTCTCTCTCCCTCCTCCCCCTCTGTCCCTGTCTCTCTCTCCCTCTCTTCCCCCCTCCCTCCCTCTCTCCCTGTCTCTCTCTCCCTCTCTCCCCCGTCCTCTCTGCTGCTGTTCTCTCCTGCTGCTGGCCCCTCCCTGTGTTCTAGCACAAACAAACAGGCGATCGATAGGCACTCAGCCCAGAGCGGTGAGGAATTGTGGCAGGCCAGGAGCTAGACATTACAGGCCGGTCAAGGCCAATAGCCATCTGAGGAGAGGAGGGAGAAAACGCAGCGCAAACACCTCAGAACGGAATGCATAGACTACAGCAGGACGCACAAACTCCAACCGCATACAAACACCTCCAACAGAACACACAAACTACAACCGCATACAAACACCTCCAACAAAACACACAAACTACAACAGAACACAAACACCTCCAAATGCAAAACACAACAAACTCCAACAAAACAGAACACAAACACCTCCGACAGAATGCACAAACTCCTACAGCATACAAACACCTACAGAACAGAACACAAACACTTGTGACAGAATGCACAAACTACAACAGAACACAAACACCTCCGACAGAACAACAAACTACAACAGAACACAAACACCTCCGACAGAACACACAAACTACAACAGAACACAAACACCTCCGACAGAACACACAAACTACAACAGAACACAAACACCTCCGACAGAACGCACAAACTACAACAGAACACAAACACCTCCGACAGAACACACAAACTACAACAGAACACAAACACCTCCGACAGAACGCACAAACTACAACAGAACACAAACACCTCCGACAGAATGCACAAACTACAACAAAACACACACACCTCCGACAGAATGCACAAACGACAACAGAACACAAACACCTCAGACAGAATGCAAAACCTCTGGCTAAATACACAAATGTTTCCAACAAAATGAAATTCTAAACTCTGTAAAAATCACAGCCGGATTCATCATGGAGACATTCACACACAAAAGATGTCCGTGTATAATGTAAAATAAGTGATCATTATACGTCTGAAAGATATGATAGGTTGTTGTTTATCTGGTGAAACTGTAAATATGCCACAGAGAAGGTTTGTGTTTTGTTTAGTGTATCCAACACAGTCACTTTACCCTGGATGGTGCTTTGTTTTGACTGGTGGAAACAACCAGGATGGCATCAGGGGATTCTCCATATCATTGGCCGATACCAGCAGGAGGCAGAGCTTACTGTGGGGGTCATGGGATAGGGGGTGTCCTCCTTCCAGTCGCTGTCACAATGGGGGCGGCTCTGGAGACTGACCTAGGGGGATTGGCGGGCTCTGAGGGGTGACAGACGGATGATCTGAGTCAAGGCGAGGGGTCGGGATCGTGCCAGACAAGGTCGGGCCGGTTTTGGGGCACCAGTGCCAGAGCAGATGAGCCTGGGAGTCAGTCTGCCAAGAATGGGGGCGCGCCAGCACTGCAGGGCACACACGGCTCAGGGTCTCCCCCTCCTCAAACTGACATCCCACAGCCCGTCTCTTCCCTCTCTCCCTCAGCTCAGTTTAGCCGTATTCATTCAGCATGGCAAGGATATACTTACACTACAATACAAATGTACACAATAAAGATATTTTACACCTTACACATATGAGCAATAAATTAAGCCCATGGACCATCATAAATGGTAATTCCCATTTGTTTTGTGCATCTCTTCATCTTTGAATTCAGTTCAGTCCAACATGCTTTATTGGCATGACAGAATCATGTGTTTCATCCTGATAGATTTAGATCTGATTGGCTTCAGGGTATCACATGTTCCTGATTTCTTTGTCTCCACCCATGTTGTGAAAGCAGCTCTGTCTCAGCTCTGTCTCCACCCACCTTAGAGGGAGGTGCAGCTCTGTCTCCACCCACCTTAGAGGGAGGTGCAGCTCTGTCTCCAACCACCTTAGAGAGAGTGCAGCTCTGTCTCCACCCACCTTACAGGGAGGTGCAGCTCTGTCTCCACCCATCTTACAGGGAGGTGCAGCTCTGTCTCCACCCATCTTACAGGGAGGTGCAGCTCTGTCTCCACCCATCTTAGAGAGAAGTGCACTCTGTCTCCACCCACCTTAGAGGGAGGTGCAGGTGGAACCCTCATGTCACTCACATATCAATCATTCATTCAAATGGTCTTGGCTAAATTATATTCACAATTTCAATGTAACTTTGTAATCATTTTATGGCGTAAAAAGCTCTCTGTGATTTCTCTGTCAGTTCATCCGCTGAAAGACTGAAATTTCCAGCGGAACTTGCTTTCAAACCTAAATAATTGTATTGTGTGCATGCCACTGTGGCATTTATGCATTGTGTGAATGTGTGTAATTCCCTGACACTTGGATTTTGGGAAAACTATGGGGCTGGTCTTTTTCATGTTTCCTGCCAGGGCCCAGGTCTGCAAGTGGTGCTTCTAGCAGACTCAGGTTCATTTGTAGCTCTTTGATGGTGGGTGACAGGAGGAGCAGGTCATCAGCACAGAGCAGAATTTATTTCTCAGGATATCCTTTATCTTGCTTCTCTGTCAGTCTGTATCTAGATCTATACATCCTTTTCAAATTCATGCTCAGGGTGCCGGATGAGAGATCTTGGTGTTGGTGGTACATACAGACTTGACAATCTAGGGTTATCCACCTCCAAAACCCAGAAAACATACAAACAAAAACACTCATAAAAGTTTCATTCTTCTTTCACCTTTCAGAAATCTGGGTCCAAGCACAGGGTGCAGAGTGACAGGCCGCTTCTTGTGTCTTTCCAGATCCATCCAGCAGGTGAGTCCATTACAAATATGCTCTTTTCATCACCTGTACCTCTGCGCCAGCACCAAAAGAGCCACTCCTCTGCTGCTGTGCTTTTTGCCTTTGGGTCCGTCTATGTCAACAGCAGAATAAGAAGACAGAGATCCTGATTAACGGCTAAAGATCTGACACATTGACAGTGATAGCCATAGGGTCGTGTCAAGCAAAAGGCCGTGAGATTTCTCTGACTCATGATCACCTGGCTGTGTGCTGTGCATTATGGGAAATCATGATTATCTATGTAGCTCAGCACCACATAGAACACTTTATGCTCTGGGTAGATTCTCCTCATTTTCGGTTCATAACATGTTATGTTTAAAGGAAATGACAGAAATATGCTGCTGTGAAATATATAAAATTGAGAAGAGGCTCCATTTTCGTGTCCAAACTGCGCTGAGAATATGCATGTCTTGTTGTGAGAGCCGCAGCAAAATGGCCGCTCTCATGACTGCACTTCCTCTTCCTCATCCTCAGCCAGCCCTTGCCCCACCTCCTCTTCCTCGCTTGCCTTCCTCTCACAGTTCCTCCTCCCATCCTGGTATGCAGTAGTGTTATTCACAGTTATTTACTCTGATTGTATTGATCCCCACCCCCACTTGTCGGAATCGCGTGAACGCTGCCAATCGATACACGCAGGATGACAGTTCATCAAGGCCAGCGAGCCGAACGCCGAATGACTGTGCCTGATATCCTGGGATTGTTCCAGTATAGCTCTCCGTTCTGTGTGTGTGTGTGTGTGTGTGTGTGTGTGTGTGTGTGTGTGTGTGTGTGTGTGTGTGTTGGGCTGGAGCAGGGTGGTGGGGGGGACCTTTCTGCACATTATACTGCCGTGCAATTGCAGGCTGCACCCCCTCCCCCGTTTCCATGGTGATGCATAATCTACCCCTCAGACAGCGTTACAAACTTCCATGTGAAAAATGACAAGCACAGGCTTTCAGTCCTGCTCAGATGGGAATTATCCATAGGCTGGGTGGGGGTGCTGGGTGGGGGTGCTGGATGGGGGGACTAATTGATGTATAACGGTATAGCTGGTGTGTTCTGGGACAAACTACGGGCCCGACATGGATCGGAGACCATGTTGTTGTTGTTTTGTCTTTGTCATTTCATTTTGCCTGAAGCCCAAGGCACGCATCCCAAAAATATAATATCCCTGTTTGCCTTTTGCATATTCTTCTACTCAATTTCGCCTCAAAATCTTTGAAATCAGGGGTTGTTGTGAGGGGGAAAACGCTCCTTTTTTCAATTAATTTAAATGAGAATTTAATCAGGCGATCTGGGTGCTGAAAATCTCTCCCATGCTGCACGCTCACAGAAATGGGGGGATTTGTCATGTCTGCAGGGGGGAAAGACTCTCTTTGTCTGGGGATGAGACGGCACTACCCCACATCTCTGGAGGACAGCATGGCAGGATTGGGGGAACACACAATCATTAATGCAGAAATTCATTGTGAGAATCGCCTCAGATGGCCTGTGTGCTCCACACACGTTTGCCTTCAGTGTGATCTAACTGTTTAGATTCAATGAAACAAACACCAGCTGTTTGTACAACTCACTTTTGTTTCAACTCACTCCTCCTCCTTTTCGGGTACATGCTCAATCAAACTCACTCCTCCTCTTTTTGGGATACATGCAATCAAATCAAACCTCCTCCTTTTGGGGTACATGCTCAATCAAACTCACTCCTCCTCCTTTTTGGGGTACATGTTTAATCAAACGCACTCCTCCTCTTTTGGGGTACATGCTCAATCAAACTCACTCCTCCTCTTTTCGAGGTACATGCAATTCAATCAAAACAGACTCCACATGACCGTGTGGACTGTCTGAGTATTGCCTTTTCACCCTGCAAACGCCCTGTGGAATTTTGCATCTTCAGTTTCACAATGACCATGAGGACATAGTTGCTCATCTCCAAAAACATAACATACCCAAAGGCCATCATGCTGTAATGACTGCTTTGATTGAATATTCCCTCGAAGTAGATGCAGTCGATTGAATTCGGCCCACTCTGTTTTTGACAGACAGCACCCATGGATCTATTTTGTTTCACTCCTGTTAGTCCAACCCTCCATCAGCTGAAATGGGCAGACATTTTGCCGTGCCCTCCCTCTCTGCGGTGATGAGGTTCGTTCAGGTTCTGAGTAGCTTTTACACAGCTGAACTTACTTGCAGCAGGATCGTAACGGAATGTAGATTTCATTCAGATTCCTCTCACTTGCTGAGAGAGATCGATACTGCATGCATAAAATCCCAGAGAGGCATGGCCTCACAGTGCTTACTGTATACCATATGGAATGTGAAAATGTGTTCAAAAAGTGGTAAATATTTCGTCCATCCTCAATTGAAGGTCTTTCACTGGCTGTGTAGTTTAGGCAAATCAAAGAGCGTCGCTCGGTCTGCGGTACGAGCGCGGCAACTCCTTTGACCCCTCTTACCAAGGACACAGCCCGGCCAAGCGTGTCCCAGCATGCAACGGGGTCATCTCTTCCTCACTCCCTGTTTTGTCCCTCTCGCGCTCTTCATTCGTTCCTATGACAAGGGCTTTTTTTTCTTCCTTCACTCTGCTCCCTCCCTCTTTCTCTCTCTCTCTTGCTCCCTCCCTCCTTCCTTCCCAGTTAGTCTCTCTCCTTCTGCCTCCCTCTCTCTCTCCCTCCCTCTCTCTTTCTCGCTCTCTCTCTCTCTCTCTCTCTCTCTCTCTCCCACTCCTTCACTCTCTCTCACAGACTGACTCTTCAATTACAGGGGCTCTTTCTTCAATCACATCGGAACGAATTACCTGACAAATTAAAAAACATCAGCGATATTCATACACTTTAAAGCGGGCCCATCTTATCCCTAATGAAATTTGCTAAAGCATACATCAGAGGCAGATGTCAGCATCGTATTACTGCTGCTGCTTCCCGGCCCCCCGCTGTTTTAATATGTATTGTGCTGAGGATTATTTCCATATCACATGCCTGTCACCAGCCTCGCTGCTCCCTTTTCTTACCGTAAAATTGGCCCCACTTCTATACTGCCTCTTCAATAAGGCCTTAAAAGATACACACACTCTACATATTTTAATACGCATTCTACACGGGTGAAACACGGTCTTGTTACACTAACACGCAAATGTAATTTGGGTGGTTAAAAAGCCTTACCATATCGGTGTCGGATCAAACGTTTCCTAATTAAACACGGATTTCTTCAAATTCCTTGAAGGGGCATTTCTCGGTTTAATGCAGTGTTCTCCATTCTCCCCCTAACTCCATAAAATCATATGTGAATTACACATTCAGGAAGACCTTAATTATTCGTCTTTTTTTTTCTTCTCCACCACTGCGAAAATGTCTTATTTATTCATTGTAGAATAAATTTACGTGCGCTGTATCGTCCCATATGCTGTGAGCGAAGATTAAATGATTCAACATCCAGACAAATGTGTGTATATTGCCAAGAGTAGCTACAGGCATGTTTTTCACACTGTCTGTTTATCCGTTTTTAGCGACAAGTTTGAGCTGAAGTTATTGCGGGGTAACGCAAGCGTTTCCTTTTAGCTTCAGTCTGCAGGGTTGGTGCGGTGTGATTCCCAACAAGAGATTTAGAAGCTAATCAAATTTGAGCCGTGGGAGACGCGAGCCGAAACGCTTCTTCGCTGCGGGGGCGACTCCGTCTGGGCCACGGCATCGGAACGGAGTCTATAACACACAACACCGTGCGGAGACACGCACCATCTTTATTTCAGCTGTATTTAGCCAGGAAGGTTTATACTGAGAGCCACTCTCTTTTACCGAGATGACCTGGGGATCCGGAGCGGACAGGGAGGGGTGAGGATTGAGTGTAGCCTTAATGAACGGTGCTGGATGGTGCGGCTGCCACTGGCTCTCTAACGCGATAGATTCCCACAGATACATGCTGCAGCATTAAGCACTCACTGTAGTATGAAGGCAGGAGCGGCATACACAAATATGACTTATTAATCCAGAGTTCTTTACCATCGCTTATGTGAAAAAATGCAAGGATCAAACAGAAATGAGTCACACTTTTCTTGGAAAATGCCTCAGAATGCAATCAGAGGGAAGGTGTTTAGTTTGGGTTGAGGCTTAGAGCTGTTGCTACAGAAGGTAAAATCAGTAATGTTCAGTATGGGAGGTAAAATCAAACAGCTCTCAACAGAAGCCAAAAATAGTGGGTAATCGTCAGAAAGTTGATACGATAATGAATTTTGCTTTGAGATCTTAATTACTGCTGTTTTGATTATTGTTTAATTCACACTAGGGCGTATAGCTACAAAATGAGAGTAAAGTAATTTAAATACATGAGCGCATCAATCAAAAAAGGTCTCAAATTCTTTATGTTGGTATATTTTTTTTACATCCCATTCTAACTTGCGAACATGTCGGATATTCAAATGTTTGTACATTTCCAGCATGAATACTTGCACTTGAGACTATCACTCCCCACCCCACTCCCCACCCCACCAGTGACATCAGCCACTGACAAAAGAAACCCCCCCCCATCCACACAGGGCAGAGGGCGCTCCTGCTTAAAGTGCTGGGAAGAGGTAATAAGGAATTTACAGTAATGGAGAGCTGCTCTCTCCCTGCAGCTCCTGGTCGTCCTGTTGCCACACCAGCCTTAGCGTAAATGTCAGCTGACATACTGAAAATTCCATATGCTGTCAGTCCTTCTTTTTATTTTCCCTGTATTATTTGAAAAAAAAGGGTGTAACTTTTCTCAAATTCTATTATTTTATAAGGATAAAAAAATACCCTTGATCTGAAATATGTGCCTGGAAGAGCTAATTTGCCCGGAAGCCAATTTTCTAACATGCTGCAGTTGTCTTTCTGTCCTCCTGAAAAAGCATATTGCATAAAAACATGCACATTACTTTCAATAAAAAAAATATAAAGCAGAAGATTACAATGCCATGCAGCTGAAAGGTAAAACAATATATAGATAGCTTTTTTTACACCTTCCTTCATTTGTGTGTTAGTCATGAAGTCATGTGACTAGCTTGGCGGCGAAAGAGGACAGGTATGGGCTTCTCTCACAGCGGCATAAAATTTATTTGAACAATAAATCCTTTGAAGACCGCCTTATCTCTGCGAATGACAAAGCAATTATGTAAAGCGCATTGTGTGGTGGCAGCTGCTTCTAAATTCTCTGCTTTCCTGCTTTCCTTATTGGTTTAAGAGAGACAATGAGCGGTGACCCTGGACGTGTGAGGAATCGCTCTGTCCCAGCGTTTGATCCCCCGGCCTGTTAATCAGCAGGACACTATGGGCCACAGGGGCCTAAAGCTAAACAATACGTTACCGAGTTATTAAGATAAAGTGTGAGAGAAGCGTGTGAGAGTGGAGAGTATTTCAACAACCCGAAAATCCATACTACCTGTGTGAATTATCTGTTATCAGCGGGTTATCGGCATGCCGAACACTTCAGGCTGGGTAATCTGGGTCTAAGGCCGGAGGAAAAACCTCTGCTGCTTCACACAAACACCTGGACAGGAGAGCATGTGGAAACGTGGATCATATATTCAAAATCAAAACTATGAAATCAAATCCTGTTTCTAAGAACTTGCCCTGAAGACCCAACTTTTCTATAGGCAGGCAAGATCTTTGAACCAGTTATGTAGCTAAACAATCTGCCACACCTGCAGAGGAGAATGACACTATATACAAATCTTGCAATCTTCTCTCACAGAAAAGGGTCGGTATTTTTACTCACATTGAAATAATCATTCCAAATGACGTCTGGCCTTTTCCTTAATGACTGAGAGTCCAGCAGAGTCTGTGGAGAAAGACGGAGGTCAAAGAAGAATACACTGACATTTAAAGAGCTGCTCTGTAAAAGGAAAGAAGTGCTTTCTACAGCGCTGCAAAAGCACCATAGCGATTACATCAATAATAACCTGAGTCCAGCCCACTCATTTACTCCATAAAGGGTTATACACCTGAGTGCTTTAGGAACTAAACACTGATGCATCACATTCAGACAGATCTGATCACAACGGGCTAACGGCGCAACTACTGCACCCCTGCATCTGTACAGCCGTGCCTGTGAGGAGTGCGTGAACATCATGATCAGGTAACAGGTGTAAATGAATGCCAGGTGCAGATGGGGCTGAAACTGCTCCACCCTGGGAGATGCTACCGCTAATTATGCTAAATTAGGCCCCGCCCCATTGATCTGCAGGCCCCGCCCATCACCAGAAGGGGCTGGACTCATCCCTAAGCCTCTAACGTGATCTCGTTATCTCGTTTCCATTAAAACCTTTCTTATCGAGCAGAAAGTGGAAACGCAGCATCTACAGATATCAAAGCGGCTACTTAAGTCACATCAGCGATCATCGACACACTCTCCGCTGGGTGGGTTACAGTGAGACCAGGTTCATTTAGAGGCAAACTAGACTGTACATTTATGTTTGAAAGAAAATCCCCTATAAATATGCTCCATCCCAGCCATGCTGCTTCAGTACTGTGGGAAGAGAATTTATTTTCTCTGGCTATGCACTGGCTGTTCCAGGCCGCCAGGAGACCTGAGAGCTCTGGAGTGCTCTTATTCATTATGGGAACCAGTAAAGACCATGGGGCCAGCTAATACAATCCACAGAGCCCTTCTATCATTATAACCACAGATTTATTGGTGATCTGTCTTGTTCTCTGCGCCGTCTTTATCCAATTTGGGAAGAGCCGGGCAGCAGTTCTTGGCTCTGGTGTTCCATATTTGGCCTTGCTTTTACTGTAGCACATTGTCATGCTGTAGTTGTTTTTCAGTGCTGTTGCTGCCCAGTGTTTTCTAAAATAACAGTAGTTTTCTGAGACGACATTTTTAAAATACAAAAAAAGTACACAAACACCAGTGGCAAGGAGAAGGCAGGTTTCAGATAGCCCTGCAGTGGGAACAGGTTTGTTCAGCAGAAGTGTAGTGAAATGCATTTTGAAAGTAATTTAGAATCTGCAGATGAAAACGGTCCATATTGCTTTCATTAAACCAGCCACTGGAACTGGATAAACAGGGAAAAAAGAAAGGAGTACAATATTAAAAGTGGTAGGATTATTGAAGCTATGCTTGTTATTGGAAATGGAGTCCGGGATGTATCGAGGGTACCGATGAAGTCGTGAGGTACTAATGAGGTTTTCTCTCTGTCTCCATGTAAGCCAGACACATTATTGCACTGGCCTTTTCTAATAACATTATAGCAGTGTTATAACCGTGTAATACACGTGTTATTACTAAATACACATTTTGTATTTGTCTCAGCTCATTAGGATGTTCAAAGACAGACACAAATACTCTTAAATATGCATAATCACACACACGCATTTTCACATACACTCACACACATATATATCCACACACAAACATGCGTACATACACACACACACACACACGCAGCTGTGCTCAGTCAGATGTGCACACACTTGTTCTACCGACTCCCCCGCAGGTTGTTAGCATGTAGCCCTCACTCCTCTTACCCTGTGTGATCAAAAAGCCAGCATTAATGTAACTTAGCACAGTTAGCAATCACACCTTCATCTCAGCTTTGCCTTCACTTCACTGCAATTATGGCCCTGTCTCCCATGTGGCTTCATAATGCAAAACATCTGCTCCATTGTGCGAATGGACAGGATGAAATGGGGGAAAACCCACCTTCATTCTAGCTACTGTCTCACTGTAGAACAGGGCTGCAGTGTCTGCAGGTGCATGTGAATACCTTACAATTATCTACAAATTCAGGACTATGGAATAAAGTGTGTGGACTCACTTAGCCAATCAGTGACTGAAGAACACACCCACAATACACACCAGGATAGGAGCTGAGCAGCCCTGCTTCAGATGAAGAGGATCTGTGTTCAACTCGATTTGGTTTATTGAAAGTAAAACGGTCCATCTGGGAAAGTAGAGGAGGCGTGTGGTTGTTGGTGTGTGTCTGATGGCGGAGGCGCTTTGGGCAGAAGAGGCCGGTTATAAACCCTCCCTGACTGAGTGTGGCCCAGAGAGGCCCTCTGCAGCGCGTCTCAGCCAGCGGCCTTAAAGCTGTAAAACGCTATGCGGTCACTGGGAACGTTCTGAACCGAGAGGCCACAATTCACAGTGATGCTCTGGCCTCTGTGAGCCATGAGAGGAATGATATCTGTGCCCGTCTCCCACTACACTCAGTCTCAACACACACAAACACAGAGATCAGCTGGGAGAGGGAGGAGGGGCTCCCATCACCTCTTATCATGGTCAAATGTTGGAACTCATAAACCCACACCAGTCTGTTACATCAACCACACCACTGCAATAAGCCAGAATTCAGTTATTCACATGAGAGTGCTTGTGTCCCAGTGTGAGACTGAGTTCACCTGTGTTGAGTTCACTCAGCTTGCGTATTAATGCCGGCTCTTTCCAACTGTGAGACATGTCAGAATGCCACAGTTTGGGCTCCGCCCAGGATGGGGGCGGGAAAGCGCTCTCTGTCTGTTTAACGCGTAACGAGCAAGAGCCCTCACATCACATCTCCTACGCGATGTAAAGGTCGCCTCACTCTGAGAGAGCGCCCCAAGATCCCCCCCCCCCCCCTCTTGAGACTTTAATCTCCCCTCCCAGCACCATCACCATGTGAGCTTCTCTGCCATTAACACAGTCACACAGAGATTCAAAAACAACAAAAATAACAGGAAAGAGCGACTGGAACCCCTGTCCCCGTTTTTCCCCACAGTGGTGAAATATTCAGCAATAACAAAAAT
Organism: Albula goreensis; assembly: GCA_022829145.1. Classification (NCBI taxonomy): domain Eukaryota; kingdom Metazoa; phylum Chordata; class Actinopteri; order Albuliformes; family Albulidae; genus Albula; species Albula goreensis. Next base: position 45,733,021 of record CM040744.1, on the reverse strand, counting down.
GAGCAGGATCTTAACCGTCTCAAAGTGAAACACCGAGCTCGCATAGCCCCCGTCCCCCAGTGCAAAAAAGCTTAGAGTGAAGGAGAGGTGCTAGAATTGGTTTTCTGACAGCAGTATGGTAAGCATGTGTAAGTTTCACAGTTGAGATGAAAGTGCACATGAGAAAGTTTCATCCGTCTCCATCTGTCTTCCCACTCACTGGGTCTGGCCTGGTTTGGAAAGTTGTGGGGCAGAAGGGTGCATATGTTTTCTCTGTGCGTTTGGACAAAATGGCATCCAAGAGTGGGCGAGTACTAAAGATGAGAGAGAAGGAGAGGGAGAGAGATCACCTTGTCTTCCTCTTTTTGAGCGAAAGATAACTCCTCTTCACTAGACCAACAAATTCCATGCAGTAAGCTAAGAAAATTCTGCAAATACAGTCCCCAGTTCAGAGGTTACAGTCAGAGAGAAGCTTTTTGATGGGCGTGCATGCGTATGCATGTGTGTAGGGGCAAGACATGTATGAAGCTGTATGCATACCATATGAGTGTGTGCATTTGCTGTGTGCTCCTGTGTGTGCATGTGTGTGTGTGTGTGCATGCGTATGTGTGTGTGCATGCGTATGTGTGTGTGCATGCGCATGTGTGTGTGCATGCGCATGTGTGTGTGCATGCGTATGTGTGTGTGCATGCTGATGTGTGTGTGTGCATGCGCATGTGTGTGTGCATGCGTATGTGTGTGTGCATGCTGATGTGTGTGTGTGCATGCGCATGTGTGTGTGCATGCTGATGTGTGTGTGTGCATGCTGTGTGTGTGCATGTGTGTGTGTGCATGCGTATGTGTGTGTGCATGCGTATGTGTGTGTGTGTGTGCATGCGCATGTGTGTGTGCATGCGTATGTGTGTGTGCATGCTGATGTGTGTGTGTGCATGCGCATGTGTGTGTGCATGCGTATGTGTGTGCATGCGCATGTGTGTGTGCATGCGTATGTGTGTGTGCATGCGCATGTGTGTGTGCATGCGTATGTGTGTGTGCATGCGCATGTGTGTGTGCATGCGTATGTGTGTGTGCATGCGCATGTGTGTGTGCATGCGCATGTGTGTGTGCATGCGTGTGTGTGTGTGCATGCGCATGTGTGTGTGCATGCGTATGTGTGTGTGCATGCGGATGTGTGTGTGTGCATGGCGCATGTGTGTGTGCATGCGTATGTGTGTTTGCATGCGCATGTGTGTGTGTATGCGCATGTGTGTGTGTGTGCATGCGTATGTGTGTGTGCATGCGTATGTGTGTGTGTGCATGCGTATGTGTGTTTGCATGCTGATGTGTGTGTGTGCATGCGTATGTGTGTTTGCATGCATGTGTGTGTGCATGCTGATGTGTGTGTGCATGCGCATGTGTGTGTTTGCATGCGTATGTGTGTGTGTGTATGTGCATGTGTGTTTGCATGCGTGTGTGTGTATGCGTATGTGTGTGCGCATGCGTATGTGTGTGTGCATGCGCATGTGTGTGTGCATGCGTATGTGTGTGTGCATGCGCATGTGTGTGTGCATGCGTATGTGTGTGTGCATGCGTATGTGTGTGTGTGCATGCGTATGTGTGTGTGCATGCGCATGTGTGTGTGCATGTGTATGTGTGTGTGCATGCGCATGTGTGTGTGCATGCGTATGTGTGTGTGTGCATGCGTATGTGTGTGTGTATGCGTATGTGTGTGTGCATGCGCATGTGTGTGTGCATGCGTATGTGTGTGTGCATGCGCATGTGTGTGTGCATGCGTATGTGTGTTTGCATGCTGATGTGTGTGTGTGCATGCGCATGTGTGTGCATGCGTATGTGTGTGTGCATGCGTATGTGTGTGTGTGCATGCGCATGTGTGTGTGTGCATGCGTATGTGTGTGTGCATGCGTATGTGTGTGTGTGCATGCGTATGTGTGTTTGCATGCTGATGTGTGTGTGTGCATGCGTATGTGTGTTTGCATGCGCATGTGTGTGTGTGCATGCTGATGTGTGTGTGCATGCGTATGTGTGTGTGTGCATGCGCATGTGTGTTTGCATGCGTATGTGTCAGCCGCAGGTCTCTCACAGCCCGGGGGTACATGGCCTGCCTGCAAAACCTTCCCTGAGCTCTCCTGATGTCTGCTTGTTAGCGCGCTCGCTAACCTACTGAATCAAGAATTAAGGTCACGATAATAAGACGTATGGAAAATAGTGCATTAATTTTTAATTCTTTGTTTCACGACCCTGAATCTTTGAACAATGGTACTGTACATGGTCTATGGAAATGACTGCGAAGTATGAATATGTGTTCTTTGTGTACATGACAGACGTAAGTAGAGACAGACACAGACTATGTAAGTGTTAAGAAAATGGATTTGTGGAAAAGCATGGCACAAAAATCTAAAATATTTCAGCTGATATAAATAAAGCTTGATCAGTCTTAGTACAAAACCTATTATGTGTGTATGTATATATTCTAGTATGACAGTATGTAGTATAGTATATTTTGTATTGTTTTGTATTATATATTGCATAATTATGTGCTAGAATACTTCAGTACTTTCATAATACAAAATACTGTAGATTGTAAAACTGCTTCATCATTGTAGAAGCATTATTAAGGTATTTCACAAACAGTGCAGAGAGGAAGACACAGGGGAAGAGCAGTGAGTCCAGAGCGTGTTGCTATAATCGCTAAGTGCTAACTGCTAATTACACCAGCTGTGGGTCATGGGATGGGGGAGCCCCCTCACCTCCCTCCCCCAGTCTGGATCGCGCAGAGACCAGAGTTTATTCCCGCTTTATTCCCGCTTTATTCCCGCATTGCGCTCCATTCTTACATGAGGACTCACAGGTTCCTCATCCAGGATCCAACACAGACTGTCTGATGGGTCCACCAGAAAATTTTGGGGTTTGGGCATATAAATGTAGAGAGTAGAAGTGAAACCAATTAATGACACACTCACACACACACACAGACACACACAGACACACACAGACACACACACAGCCCTGCTGTACACATTATGAATGCATTGATTCGGCTTTCCGCTGCCATATAAATACAGCATTGATCCACAGGCCGATCGATAGCCTCACTCACAGACTCTGGGTCACTCTGGTGCCTCTACCTCAGCACCTTCTGCCCAGTGTATGCACCCATTCACCCATTCACCCAGCCATCTATTCACCCAATCACCCAGTCACCCATTCACCCAGCCATCTATTCACCCATTCACCCAGCAATCTATTCACCCATTCACCCAGCCATCTATTTCACCCAGCCACCCATTCACCCAATCACCCATTTCACCCAACCATCTATTCACCCAGTCACCCAATCACCCAGTCACCCATTCACCCAGCCATTCACCCATTCACCCAGCCATCTATTCACCCAATCACCCAGTCACCCAGCCATCTATTCACCCATTTACCCAGCCATCTATTCACCCATTCACCCAGCCATCTATTCATCCAGCCATCTATTCACCCAATCACCCAGCCATCTATTCACCCAATCACCCAGCCATCTATTCACCCAATCACCCAGCCATCTATTCACCCAGTCACCCATTTACCCAGCCATCTATTCACCCAGCCACCCATTCACCCAGCCATCTATTCACCCAGTCACCCATTTACCCAGCCATCTATTCACCCAGTCACCCATTCACCCAGCCATCCATTCACCCATTCACCCAGCCATCCCCAGTCACCCATTCACCCAGCCATCTATTCACCCAGTCACCCATTTACCCAGCCATCTATTCACCCAGTCACCCATTCACCCAGTCACCCAGCCATCTATTCACCCAATCACCCAGTCACCCAGCCACCCATTCACCCAGCCACCCATTCACCCATTCACAAAGTCACCCATTCACCCAGCCACCCATTCACCCAGTCACCCATTCACCCAGCCATCCACTCACCCAGTCACCCATTCCATTTACCCAGTCATCTAATCACCCAGTCACCCATTCACCCAGCCATCCATTCACCCAGTCAGCCATCCATTCACCCAGTCATCACTTAAAAGTGGCACTTTTTGAGTGATTGAGAGGGGCACTTTCATTCCCACCATACAGAGAGCAAAGGTGGTCACCCCCCATGCCGTTGCATCCCCACGCTCCTCCTCCCTGTGTTTCACCAGGAGTTTGGCTGGCCTCAAAACTACTATCCTCAAAACAATGATACGTGCATTTTTGGTGCCTCTAAGGTAAATCTTCACCTGTTTCATTTCCTAAAATGTGTTTTTAATACAATTGAACATTAAAAACATTCATTAGCACCTTGTGAGCAATGAATATAAAATCATAATGGTGAGGTCTCGCACATAATTTGTTTTTTTTTTTTTTTTTTTTTCCCCAGAGATTTCCCACATCTGATCTGAGGAACGCATAATGTTTTAAAATGTTTCAGAAAGTGCAGAGAGCTGATTCAGATGTTGTCTTTGGTGCTGCTCTGGTGCGTTTCGTGTTCTCTCTGGTTTGCTCTGAGAGCATTTGTCCAGCTTAAGTCCTGACAGACAGCCTTAGATCACCCACATCAAAGACACGCTGTGAAGTTTATATCCCGTTTCCCAAGAGTCTCTATCTCCGCTTCCCCCACTATCTATACAAAAAAAAAAAAAAATCGAAGACATCTTAATACTGCAGATATGTTTTTTATGAACTATGGACCAAAATAAAGAAAATTAAACATCGATATGTACAAAATACTCAGAGGAGAGATTCCAGACCTTGCGATGGTGGATTTAAGGAGTGAGACGTTTTAGGTTCCAGGAAATTGAAGTGAAATTATTTTGAAAGCCCCCAGGGGGCCGTTCATCCCTGGAAGGATTTCGTCTGGGCTCGGCGGTGGGCAGCAGGTGATGGACTCTAAGCAGAAGCTTAACGGCACAGGAGCAGAGCACACAGAAACCGCCCGTCAGCCACTAACCCATTTCATTTCCTGCCTGATTCACTCCCCTTCTTCCCCCAAACGGCCTCTCCTCTCCTTCCTCCTCCCCCGTTTCTCCTCTTTATCTGTCCGCGGTCATGCCCCACAGTTTTATTGATGACATGATTACCTTTATTAGTTCTATCACCGTGGATATCTTTCTAAGGGGGTATTTATTACCACTTAGCTGTGAAGTATTGCACAGCTACATAAAAATGCTGAAAAAGCAAGTTCTCTTTTAACCAGATTATAATGGAAATCTACTTCCAGGCAGCAAGAATTTTTCCCTGGCAAATGTTTTTTTTTTTTTCTAATCTCATCGCAGTGCAATAAGGTATTCTTCGCTTTGAAGTTTACATCCGGTTGTTTCATTGCTCGGCACCTGAAAATAAACAAAATCTCCATTTCCAGGATGACTCAGCAAAGCATTCTGGGTAAATGATGCAATAGAATGCAGGTCTGAGAGTCACAGCACACAATAAAATCTGATGATTGGGTCTAATTCTGTCTCCCCACCTCTCTTTTTCTTTCTCTCTTGCCATTTCTCTCTTTGTCTCTCCATGTGTGCCTCTCTATCTCTTAAATTGAAGTTGAGATGTACTCGTAGACATTCCTAAAGTGTACAGAAAGTAAATTGAATTTAAGATGAATATTCTGCAGACTGTAAACTCCTGTCTGTCTTTCTCTCTCTCTGCACCTGTTTTTCTCTTTCAAATTTCAGTTGGAATGTGAGAAAATTCCTTTGTAGATGTTCATAAGTGTAAAAACAGAAAATTAAAATGAACCGTAGATTAATAATCTGCAAACTTTCTCTTTTTCTTTGCTCTTTCGCCTTTCTGTCTCAGTGAAAATACAGTTATCACAAAGCATTTTGTCTCTTCGCTGATTTAATGAAGGGGATCAGAGGTCCCCTTCTCTCCTCTCTCTTTTTTCCCCTGGCTGAAAATATGGGAATCCTGAGGAATTAATATTGCAGAATATTATTGTTTTAATGTTAGGCTGTGCTTTGGGCCCTGGCAGGGGTGTAGCTGGGCCCTGTACACAGGCAGACTCTGAGGGCCCCTCCACTCCTTATAAAAAAAAAAGATTCCCAGATTTCTGTGGTCCCCTTCAAACCCTTGGGCCCTGTATACTTGGTACCCTCTTCCCCCTGGTGCTACAACCCTAAACCCTGTACACCTGGTACCCTCATCCCCTGGTGCTACACCCCTAAACCCTGTACCCCTGTTAGCCTCTTCCCCCTGGTGCTTGGCCCCTTGGCCCTGGGTCTGGCTCAGTGGGTCTCACTGGCTGAATGAGAGAGGAGGACTCCTCTCAGCGGGCTCCTCTCATTGGCTGCGCTGCGTGTGCTGGTGCTTCCTCCATGGCTTTCACTGTGACTCATTAAAACCTGCGAAAGGAGGTGGGGGTGGAGACGGGGGGCAGGGGGACAGGGGGACATCCTCATGAAAGGGGGCAGAAAGAAATCGATGACCGTCTCATTTCCTCGTTTGACCTCAGTGGTCATCTCTATCCATCAGGGTCCAGGCCTATAACTTTCAGATTATAGATTAATGCCCCCCCCTTGCACTTTCAGGTCCTTCTAGACATCCATGTGAAGTTCTGCCTCTCTCCACAGCTCTGTGGCTAGCACAGAGAATGTTAGCCGTGCTCACCTCAGCACCTGCAATTGATCTGTGTGTGTGTGTGTGCGTGCGTGCGTGCATGCGTGTGTGTGTGTGTTTCTTGTCTTCTTTCCTCAGCCTCTGGGGGCTGGACTCCCCTCTCCAAGCTGTGTTCTCGATGATGTCCAAACAGGGCATTCACACTTGTCTGTTCGCCGGCCCCCCTGCTCCCCCAGCCCCCAGTTTGGCGGTTTCGGCGCGCGTGCGGGCAGGATGTCAGAACTGAAGCGTTGAGGGGTGGGAGGTCCCTGGGGGGTGATAACGCAGTCTGCAGGAAAAGCCTGTCTTCATCCTCACCTCATTAGCGAGCCCAGGCCAAGACCAACCGCCGTCCGCAGGAAAGAACCACAGGTCCGACAGGCGACGGCTCTGCGTTTCTGTCAGGACCTGATTAAGGGGGGGAGGGGGGCGCAAACACCTTCCCCACACCCGAGTCTGCTCTAACAGGCTTTTATGTGTTCCCAGCTTCTACAGGTCCTGTGCATGTGGCATGTGGCATGTTACCCAGAATGCTTTGCAGAAGCCATTGGCAGAATAAGGAGAAGTTGGCGGGTTGGCTAACGAGCTAGCGCCGCAGGAGGGCGTTGGGAGAGCGTGTTTTTCTCCTCCTCCAAAGCACTGATGAATTGTGGGAGCCTCTTCCTTCCTGCTGGAGGTTAGGTGACAATGTGCAACAGTCTGGCACAAGTGCTTCCTCAATTATTTCCTGGGAGCCGGTCTCGTTAGCCTGGCTAATGACTGGGGAGCCATCGGCCTCCTGCTGTCAACGATGAATGGTGCCCCCCCCACACACACTCAGACACATTCACATACACACGCACACACACACACTCACACACACACATGCACTATTACCCACATACACACACGCACACACACATTTACCCACATACACATACTCATGCATACACACACACTTACCCACACACACACGCACACACACACTTACCCACATACACATACTCACGCATACACACACACTTACCCACACACACACACACACACACACACTTACCCGCAAACACACACTCGCATACACACACACACACACACACACTTTCTGACATATTCACATGCACAGACACACAAGATTCCAAGAGTAAGACTTCCTCTGGCTATAAGTGCGTCAGGCAGGGCAGTTATGTGGCGTTATATTATGGGATGGGACTTCTGCCCATTACTAAAAAATGTATAGGGCAAGTGTGTAAATGCTCTTACATACACTACACAACGTCACATGTACCAGCCCCATGGTTACAGGGCAAGTGTATAAATGCTCCTATACACTACACAATGTCACATGTACCAGCAGTCACATGAGTACACATGAGTACAGATTCTTTTCTAAGCTCACCTCCAGTAACCCCATGTAAATGAATTAGTCTGGCAGGATGTTGCTGTTCTTGCGAATGGTATACGCCGGTCCTGGTTTGCGTCGGCAGCCATTTTCCCCAGCTCTCTACTGACGCTGATGGATGGTGTTTATGCTCACATTCAACACCAGCGCGGCGTGTGGCGGGACCGGACCTTTCCCCGGAACACTGACGGGTCGAGTTCTGGCCGTGACCTGTCAGTGGGTACCCCATGCGAGGCCACTGGTGGGAGCACTGGAGGGAGGTTGACAGAGGGTTGTAGGTATGTTGTGGAGGAGTTGCAATAGCTGAAGGAAGACTGTTCTACAGATTTTGAAGTGTTGCGGCAGATGAGGGAAAATTGTTAATGTTTTACAGCCAGATCCATCATTGCGGCTCTTTACTTTCAGTGAGTGAGTGAGTGAGTGAGTGAGTGAGTGAGTGAGTGAGTGAGTGAGTGAGTGAGTGTGTGTGTGGTGAGTGAGTGAGTGAGTGTGAGTGAGTGAGTGAGTGAGTGAGTGAGTGAGTGAGTGTGTGTGAGAGTGTGTTTGTGTGTGTGTGTTTGTGTGTGTGTGTTATGTACCTATGTTATGTGATGTTCGGTCTGTTATTGTGTAAGAGAGAGCAGAAACGGGACACATAACGGTGTGATGGATGGAGTGAGCAGCAGCGCATGCTGTAAATTGTGTCGTGCGAGCCGTAATGACAGCCTTTTATACGCCGTATTCATATCAGCATATTATCAAGAAACCGTAGAGTAAAAAAAAAAAATCAGCATGGCAGTAATTTTGATATATCTTTCCATCTCAAAAAGCTTTTAGTTTGTTTATTTGCCTCTTGTAGTATTTATTGCCAAACCTCAATTCAGTAATAAAAATGTGAACGACTCTCTACATTTCAAAAACGCGGCGTTTTTGTTATCGCAGTCCTCCGGTCGAGCCGCGTCCGCCGCAGCAAAGAGAGCGTCAGGCCGCGGTAAGCCCTGATTAGCTGCGGAGATGTGGAGCACGTTGTAAGAAGTGTTTTAAGCACCTCTTTGAATGTCAAAACCACACTTTACATTACCGCGGCCGCTCGCGACTATCGTAAAAGCACCAGCCAGATAATGTCATTTGTCGCTGCATTTTTTAAGCTGCTCGCGTTTTGATGGGAAAGGTTTTACTAACGGTCGCTGTCACCCTAAATATCACCCATAATTGCTGGAACGCCAGGGAACCCAGCGACTACGCAAGGCTCAGTAATTGGCATAAACTTTACTTAACCTTTTTCCCAGCTGTTTCCCAGACTCCCAGTCTTAGCGCGTAAAAAGTAGACCTTTTATAGCACAGGAGAGAGTGAAGTGATGGATGGACCTGACTTTCATGTTCAGATCACGAGTGGAAAAAATGGGCCTGAAAACTGATCCTGTGGTTTACAATTTCTGAGTTTTTTTATTTTGTCTACCTGCAGGTTGCGATATGGCCCTTTTACGTTTGCAATCATTATTGACTGCCATCGTTTAACAAATGTATAACACCGTTATCAAAGTACAGGATACTTCATGTGTGTATATATATACATATATATATATATACTAATTATGTGTTTAATTGGTTAGTAATCCATTGTCTACATATCAGTCCTCCATCTTCCCAGAATCCTCATGGGCAGGGGATGGATGCCCTGGTGCCATAGACATCTCTCAGTGCAGGAATGGATCAGCCTGCTTGCTCTCTCATCAGGTCAGGTGGGCCGCTTTCACTCTTCAAAGTAATGCAAATGTGTTCTCGCCTCCTCCACACCGTATTTATGCAGATTATTAAATACATTTAGGTGAAATTAAAGGTGGCGTGTGCCTTAAAATGAAGGCAGGAGAGCGCATTGGAGCGGTGGGGTGGGGGGGGTATGAGGCAGGCCCTTGGATCAAATGACTGTTCATTACTGTACTTCATTTAGCACCAATTAGATTTGGAGTCTTCTGCTGTTAATGCCTACCCTTGCAGGTCCATGCTAAATTAAGCACTAGATCTTCATTGCAGGCAGTAAAGCGATTGATTTCACTCCTTAATCAATTTATTTCATTAGTTATACATTCTTTTTTTTTTCTACCTCTCGCCTCGCTCATTCCATCTCTCTCACCCGCCCCCCCACCCCCGTCTCAGCAGCCAGTGTGGAGAATGACCTATCCGTGTGCGCGTGACTTCAGCGGGGCCTGATTTGAATGATAACCAAATAGCTATTACAGCCTCGACAGTGTTTAAAGATCATATGTAAATCCAATGCCAGGGGAGAGATTGCTTCGAGGGTTCTGTCAAAAAACAATTTAGTGACGGTTAAAAGCGACGTCTCGCTGCGGTGTGAACTTTGTAAATTAAATCAAAGACGCCGCTGGTTTTCTGCCCCCTCACTGCCGCCTCACCCTCTCACACCCACACGCTCCTGCCCCATGCTCACCCCCTCCCCGAACAGCGGCCTGCCCGCCTCCTGCCCCTACCCCACTGCATTCTGGGAAACCAGCCAACCAAACACGGGGCTGTAATTCCAATGCATATATTGTGTATTAAGTCATGTCCAGTGAACCTGGCTATCTCCTTAAATTTCACAGCTACACAACAGTTCAGTGGAAGCTTAATAAAAAAAAAAAAAAGCAACATGTGCATGAATATACATATTGCTACAAAACAAGTAGACAGAAAATATTCTGTACAGTATGATACATTTGTTGATGATAATAATAATAAATAATTTCTTTATGTCCATAAATCCATAAAGGCAAACTCGGTACATGTTAGGAACATGTTGGTATCAGTAAAATAAACCACTATATATGGAATATGTAAGTTGGTGGTTTTTCAGAAAACATTTAAGCAACATTCCCCAGAGAGAGGGGATTTTTATCAGAGCTCTCCCAATGGGGTGCTGCCTTGTTGTCAGTCGATTTCCCCCGAGATCCACAGAGTGTAGAAACATCCAGAAGAGGCGGGGACACAAAATAAAGTCTAAATCAGACCCTTGTAAAATAAATGGTTTTGTGAACAGAATCAGAAATGTGCAGTATATGCACTGTTCCACGGCGGCGTCTTTGCCTCTGTTCCACTTTGTTTCGTGATAGAATGTGTGTGCCTTTGTTCTGCCGCTGACAAACTCGTGTTTGCAGAAGTGCCTACCACACCTGATATCAAACGCCGCTGCATCTCATTAAAACACCACCTTCCTATATTTTTTTCCTTTGGTATAATTAATTTTATCATCAGCGTCATTATTATTGTTAAATCGTTTTTCATATTTCCTCATTCTTTTTCCTCACCTGCCTGGAATACCAAGTGTATGCAAATGAATTTGGAGGAAGACAGAGAGTGAGAGAGAGAGAGAGAGAGAGATAGAGAGAGAGAGAGAGAGAGAGGGGAGGGAAAAGGGAGAGCAAGTGGGGGGAGAGAGAGAGAAAGAGGTAGAAACAGTGAGAGGTGGGAGATAGAGGTTGAGAGAAATGAAAGAAGCTGTGTGTGTTCGTGTGTGTGTGTGTGTGTGTATGTGTATGTGTGTGTGTGAGTGTGAGTGTGTGTGTGTGTGTGTGTGTGTGTGTGTGTGTGTGTGTGTGTGTGTGTGTGCGAGTGAGTGTGTGTGTGAGAGTATGTGAGTGTGTGTGTGTGTGAGTGAGTGTGTGCGTGTGAGTGTGTGAGTGTGTGTGAGTGAGTGTGTGTGTGTGTGTGCGTGCGTGTGTGAGTGTGTGTGTGTGAGAGTGTGTGAGTGTGTGTGTGTGTGTGTGTGTGTGTGTGTGTGTGCAGGCTGTTGGAGGGCAGCTGGGCTGGCAGGAGGCAGGACGGGGGGGCACATTAAGCATTCTGCCGGCATATTTGGAACCCAATTAATGAAGTGGAGGAGAGGAGAGATTCAGAGAGGATGAGATGGCCCTTCTGCTGATGAGGCTGGGCCCGGGCTAACTCTACACCACCTGAGCTCTGCACCGCCGGGAATCATGGGAATACCTGCGCGCCTTTGTCTCTCTCTCTCGCTCTCTCTCTTTATCTCTCTCTCTCTCTCTCTCTCCCTTTCTCCCCCCTCTCTCTCTCTCTCTCTCTCTCTCTCTCTCTCTCTCTGCTTTTATCTGTCTTCCACTCCCTCTCTTTCTCCCTCCTCCCTCTTTCTTTCATTTCATTCTCTCTATCCTTCTTCTTCTCTCTCTCCCCACTCATTCCTTCTTCCTCTTTCCCACCCTTTTTTCTCTACCTTTCTCTCTCTCCTGGGGAGAAAAATATTAAGTTTTGCTTTCATATTTGTGCCTCTTCCGGAAAATCATGCAAAATGGGTAAAATGAGGAAAATTTGCAAATAAAATTAAGGGGTGGGGTTTGACGCTTTATGTTCATTGACTACTGTGTTTTCCCTGGAGCCAGAAAATTATGCCCCTTTAACATAATTTTACTCTAAAGCCCTGCATTCCCTTGTACGAGCCCCAGGCTGGGGGTCACTGCATGGCACATGGTAATGCAAAGATTTGGGGTCTTGTAATTCAAAATCTTCAGCTTCAGTTCCCAGGTAGGGCGCTTCACCTGAGTTGCTTTAGTAAAAACGTCCACTGGAATAAATGGGCTGTGAGTTAACAAGGGACCTGTGCAAACATGGAGTTTGCAGGTTTAGTTCTCAAATGGGGCGAAGGTATCTAGATTGAACTGCAACAGTAAATATCAATCTGTTTAAACAGGTGAAAGTAAAATGTAGAAGGTAAAAACGTGAACAGCAGATGTTGCTCTGGAGAGCAGTGCCACTTACACAGTTTAATAATGCCTGATAAAAGATGTCCATTTCCCCTCCCTTTGTATGACCACTGTTTACTGATCCAGCACACTGTCACTGGATGAGGGGCTTCTGATCAGCAGAGATGGCCGTCCCCAGATTACCATTGGCAGGGTATAGCGAAGGGCCAGCACCGTGTCGCAGTGTCAGACGCCTCGCCCCTCAGAGAGCGTGTGCCAGTCCCAATTACCCTCACTGATAAACAGACAGAGACAGACCATGAACAAGTGTAGCCATTATCTGTGATCCCCTCATTTTGCTGAAAAAAAAGTTGAGTGTCTTGCAGAGAAGTCTAATTTTCAAGTTGGCATGTGACATCACTGCACACAATGAACAATGTTTGCATTGGAAGTACATGGATGGGTAGTGCCATGTTTATGGGTCTCTCTGTTAGCAGGCTAACACAGCACTCACAGTACTGCTCTCCGTTAGCAGGCTAACACAGCACTCACAGTTCTGCAGTCAGTTAGCAGGCTAACACAGCACTCACAGTACGGCAGTCTGTTAGCTGGCTAACACAGCACTCACAGTTCTGCAGTCTGTTAGCAGGCTAACACAGCACTCACAGTTCTGCAGTCTGTTAGCAGGCTAACACAGCACTCACAGTTCTGCTCTCTGTTAGCAGGCAAACACAGCACTCACAGTACGGCAGTCTGTTAGCAGGCTAACACAGCACTCACAGTTCTGCAGTCTGTTAGCAGGCTAACACAGCACTCACAGTTCTGCAGTCTGTTAGCAGGCTAACACAGCCATCACAGTACTGCTCTCTGTTAGCAGGCTAACACAGCACTCACAGTACTGCTCTCTGTTAGCAGGCTAACACAGCACTCACAGTTCTGCAGTCTGTTAGCAGGCTAACAACACTCATAGTACTGCTCTCAGTTAGCAGGCTAACACAGCACTCACAGTACGGCAGTCTGTTAGCAGGCTTACACGGCACTCACAGTTCTGCAGTCTGTTAGCAGGCTAACACAGCACTCACAGTACTGCTCTCTGTTAGCAGGCTAACACAGCACTCACAGTTCTGCAGTCTGTTAGCAGGCTAACACAGCACTCACAGTTCTGCAGTCTGTTAGCAGGCTAACACAGCACTCACAGTACTGCTCTCTGTTAGCAGGCTAACACAGCACTCACAGTACTGCTCTCCGTTAGCAGGCTAACACAGCACTCACAGTACTGCTCTCCGTTAGCAGGCCAGCACAGCACTCACAGTTCTGCAGTCTGTTAGCAGGCTAACACAGCACTCACAGTACTGCTCTCTGTTAGCAGGCTAACACAGCACTCACAGTTCTGCAGTCAGTTAGCAGGCTAACACAGCACTCACAGTACTGCTCTCCGTTAGCAGGCCAGCACAGCAATCACAGTTCTGCAGTCTTTTAGCAGGCTAACACAGCACTCACAGTTCTACAGTCTGTTAGCAGGCTAACACAGCACTCACAGTTCTACAGTCTGTTAGCAGGCTAACACAGCACTCACAGTACTGCTCTCTGTTAGCAGGCAAACACAGCACTCACAGTACCGCTCTCTGTTAGCAGGCTAACACAGCACTCACAGTTCTGCAGTCTGTTAGCAGGCTTACACAGCACTCACAGTACTGCTCTCTGTTAGCAGGCTAACACAGCACTCACAGTTCTGCAGTCTGTTAGCAGCTTGTCCTCTGGGGAATGTCCGATTGCATATTCCCCGACCCCCAGGGATCTCAGACAGCCATGTAAAGCACAGGAACATACAGAGTTTATGTCGTATCATTCTGTCCTGTGAGTGAAGCATCGCTGGGGACAGACTCAGCAAAGTGGGGTTCTGTACCCCAAATCCACCCACTCAAAATGTATGTCCCCCTCATGTTCATAATGATGACTCTGACCGTCAAGGGGTTTCTAAAAAAAAAAAAAAAAAGACCCCTCTCTGAATGACCTACCCCCTACCCTCCTTTCCCCCCAAAAAAAGAAATGATTTTGTTGTTGGGTCCCTGGGTGGTTTTGTAATTTCATGCCCGTGTATGATAATTTTATGCTGTCCTGCGTCGCGTAACTCAGTGCTGCCAAACGCTGACAGGTGATAAATACGATCTTTTCCACCCCGCGCGCAACAGACCTGAAAAACAGATGAGGGGGGGGGTGGCGTTCTGGGGGGGTAATTTCATGTGCGAGGCCCTGTGGCCGTGGCAGGGAGCTGTCGGGGTAATTTCATGGCTTGCGCAGCCGTTCGGCAGCCACGCAGACACCTGACAGGAGCTCCGGGGCCCTTCGCACGGCCTTGAGGAGACCAAATTTGAGACGCTGGTCGGAGTTCTGTGTTCCCAGCCATGAGGACAGAGAAACATGGTACTAGATTGTGGAAAAAGCAACAACCGCTCAACTCCTCGCTATTTTGTCTCTCTTTCTGTCTGTCTGTCTCTCTCTTTTTGTCTCTCACAATTTCAGTTTGTCTAAGTGTGTCTTTCTGTCTCTCCTGTCTTTCTGTCTCTTTTCCCTTTCCGTCTCGGTCTCTCTCTCTCTGGCTGTCTGATTGTCTCTGTTCCAGAATCATTCTAGGATATTTAGCATATCCTTTAGAATATACCTGCACTGAAAATAATGTACTAGTTATGCCATTTTTAGGGGACAGAAATGAGCAGCGCTTTAGTCCCACTGTAGCAGGCAGTGTGAAGGCCTTCTCCTTTCATAGCAGTGAAATTGTACAGTTTCCATGAAGCGCCAGCATCTCAGTCAACCAGCCAACGTGGATGCCGGGGGTCTGTCGACACAGCGGTTCCGAGCCATTAAGCACCGGGAAATTAATTTACTCCGCGGTGCGTATGAGGGGAGCGCGTTTAAGCGAGGCACGGCCCTTCATGAAGGCGGTCTCGGCGTAGGTGTGGGGGGTGGGGGTGGGGGTGGAGGGGGGTGGGATCTCTGGGTCACTGCAAATGGCTGCTCTGTTTCCTGGCCAATCACGGGGCCTGCTCCAGGTATTTATTATCTGTGTTTGGCAGACGTGTGAAACGTTAATGCGCTGGGGTGGGGGGGGGTGTGTGAAACATTAATGCACTGGGGGGTATAACTGGCTGAGCTGGAGTCTAACAAGGACAAAGTCCTCAAAAGTCTGTGTATGTCGTGCGTGATGACTCACAGTTACTAAATGTTTCCTTCCGACCTTGCTTTGGTGATGAGTGAGTGAGTGAGTGAGTGAGTGAGTGAGTGAGTGAGTGAGTGAGTGAGTGAGTGAGTGAGTGAGTGAGTGAGTGAGTGAGTGAGTGAGTGAGTGAGTGAGTGAGTGAGTGAGTGAGTGAGTATATGTATATTTTACACAACTATCTGTGTGTGTGTGCAAGAGGAATAAAAATAACTCTGACGATGTTACATTTTACTATAGAAATATACATTTGAAGTAGCCAATGTGATGTTCTAAATTTGTACAGCATAGAATATGGCATTATCAATTTTTCCATTAATCTTACACTGCCTGTTCTTTGCAAGGCTGCCTATTATATCATCCTCAGTATGGATGAAATATTTTCCAGGTTATGGTTCATATTGGATTGCAAACTGCCAATACGTTTCAGGTATTATCCATATTTTTTTAGCACAACAAAAACATGTAGGGATACCCCTAGATATTGACCATCTTCACAGATAAGGATGTAGGCTGATGGTGAGGAACGAGGGATCAGGGAAAGGACTGTGGTAGAGGGAGGTGCCTGGTGCTGATGCAGCATTCAGACCCGCGCTGGACACTGGCCTGGCCTATGTACCTGCCTGAGAAGCCAAGCTGCTGTGGGCCAGGTGAGGTCCGTCCGGCTCTGTGTATGACGCTGTGGGCCAGGTGAGGTCCGGCTCTGTGTGTGCTGTGGGCCAGGTGCCGGCTCTGCTGTGGGCCAGGTGAGGTCCGGCTCTGTGTATGCGCTGTGGTCCAGGTGAGGTCCGGCTCTGTGTATGCGCTGTGGGCCAGGTGAGGTCCGGCTCTGTGTGTGCGCTGTGGGCCAGGTGAGGTCCGGCTCTGTGTATGCGCTGTGGGCCAGGTGAGGTCCCGGCTCTGTGTATTCGCTGTGGGCCAGGTGAGGTCCGGCTCTGTGTATGCGCCGTGGGCCAGGTGAGGTCCGGCTCTGTGTAGGTGCGCTGTGGGCCCGGCTCTGTGTGTGGTGAGGTGAGGTCCGGCTCTGTGTGTGCGCTGTGGGCCAGGTGAGGTCCGGCTCTGTGGGTGCGCTGTGGGCCAGGTGAGGTCCGGCTCTGTGTATGCGCTGTGGGCCAGGTGAGGTCCGGCTCTGTGTGTGTGCGCTGTGGGCCAGGTGAGGTCCGGCTCTGTGTGTGCGCTGTGGGCCAGGTGAGGTCCGGCTCTGTGTGTGCGCTGTGGGCCAGGTGAGGTCCGGCTCTGTGTGCGCTGTGGGCCAGGTGAGGTCCGGCTCTGTGTATGCGCTGTGGGCCAGGTGAGGTCCGGCTCTGTGTATGCGCTGTGGGCCAGGTGAGGTCCGGCTCTGTGTATGCGCTGTGGGCCAGGTGAGGTCCGGCTCTGTGTATGCGCTGTGGGCCAGGTGAGGTCCGGCTCTGTGTATGCGCTGTGGGCCAGGTGAGGTCTGGCTCTGTGTATGCGCTGTGGGCCAGGTGAGGTCCGGCTCTGTGTATGTGCTGTCTGGTCTACACCCTGCTGTGTGTCTGACATAGCTGCATCACTGCCTGATTCTCTCTCTCTCTCCTTTTCTCTCTCTCAATCTCTCCTCCTCTTCCTCATCTGACAGCTGCCGAAGACAGGCAAGCGCAGGTCAGCTCTCCTGCATTGCGGCTCGGAGCTCTCCTTCGCCAATCAAACTAAACGGTGCCTGAGAGAGAAGCCGAAAATTTTATCTTGCCATATCGATTTTTTTGGGGGATGCGAAATAAACAAGGACTCGGTAGAGAGCATTCAAGAAAAATCGGTGGTTCAGATTTTGTCAAATCGGACGTCTCCCGCTAAGTTGCATGACCCCGGCGAGTGTGGGAGCTGTTTTCAGAGGTGTATTCAGCTCTGTTTGTGTTCTCACATGGGGCCCCAGACTGTGTGAAAAAGAAACCTGTCTGTCTCTCTGTCATTCCTCAGCTAACTCAAGCTAATGATGATGGCTACTGTTTATGAATATTTTTCATTTTTAATAAAGCATAATCTTACATGGGTATTAGTCCCTCTGCAAATAACACTCAGCAGAAATTTACATCCACGTTGCAGAAAGAAAAGCCCACGAACGATAGAAGTGAATGATCTGGACCTCAGGAGGACCGAGTCCATTTTGTGATTAACACCAGCCAGTAACTTCAAATTTATCTTGAACAACCTATTCCAAATTATGCTGAGAAACAAAAACAAAATTAAAATATCCAAACTGACATTTTAGCCAGTGCAAGAAGAGAAAGCCAGAAATTTTATTTTTAGTGTGGGACCTGCAAAAACAGTTTATAAACCATTACTAAGTAGTTTATCCAGTAGTCTGCTCACCAGCTAACCTTAGCCTTGTTGGAGGTGTGTTGGGGTCCAGCGGGGAGGTGGACTGTGAGCAGGGTGCTGCTCTCCCCTGCTTTCCCACCAGCTCTGGGGCTCTGGAGGAGAGCTCTGCAGCCACTGCCCTGCAGCCTCTCTCTGCACTGGGAGTCCTCTCTCAGCCGCTGCCCTGCAGCCTCTCTCCTGCGCTGGAAGTCCTCTCTCAGCCGCTGCCCTGCAGCCTCTCTCCTGCGCTGGGAGTCTCTGCCGCTGCCCTGCAGCCTCTCTCTGCGCTGGGAGTCCTCTCAGCCGCTGCCCTGCAGCCTCTCTCTGCGCTGGGAGTCCTCTCAGCAGCCGCTGCCCTGCAGCCTCTCTCTGCGCTGGGAGTCCTCTCTCAGCCGCTGCCCTGCAGCCTCTCTCTGCGCTGGGAGTCCTCTCTCAGCCGCTGCCCTGCAGCCTCTCTCTGCGCTGGGAGTCCTCTCTCAGCCGCTGCCCTGCAGCCTCTCTCTGCGCTGGGAGTCCTCTCTCAGCCGCTGCCCTGCAGCCTCTCTCCTGTGCTGGGCCCTGCAGTCTCTCTGGGAGTCCTCTCTCAGCCGCTGCCCTGCAGCCTCTCTCTGCGCTGGGAGTCCTCTCTCAGCCGCTGCCCTGCAGCCTCTCTCTGCGCTGGGAGTCCTCTCTCAGCCGCTGCCCTGCAGCCTCTCTTTGCGCTGGGAGTCCTCTCTCAGTTTAACTTCTGGGGTTTGCTAAGTTGCAGTCAGTCCTTCACTAGACTCTTAAATGTGACAAATTGTGAGGGAGATTTGTATGTGTGTGCCTGTGTGTGAGTAAGTGAGTGAGTATTTGGGAGTGTGTGTATGTGTGTGTGTGTGTGTGTATGGGTTTGCGTGAATGTGTATTGTGTATGTGTGTGAGTATTTAAGTGTGTGCATGGGTGTGTGTGTGTGTGTGTATTGTGTGTGTTTGTCAGTATGTGTGCGCATAGGTGTTTGTATGTATGCATGGGTGTGGTTTTGTGTATGTGTGTGTATGGATGTGTGTACTGTGTGTGAGGCTGTCACAGCCATGACCCCCGAAACAGCAGCCTGGGCAGGGGCGGAGAGGAGCGGGTTTTTAACTCCTTCATGACAGAAGATCAATGAGAGATGTGTTGCCATATTTTGGAGAGAGCTCTCCAGAGGAGATTGTTGAGTGAGGAGGGGGATGGGGAGGGGGGGGTTGAATTCAAATTAATATCTTCTCCTCTGTGTAATATTCATGTTGTGTGTAGATTTCATCGTACTGCTACTTGCAAATTGCAGACATGCTCAGAAACCCCCACCATCCTCTGTGATATTTACATATTCTGCCCATACGCAAGTTATTTTTGGAACAAAACACCAGACATGCAGCAACCGGAAGTCACAGGGCTGATTTGAATCAGGGAAGAGCGCGCTGTCTTTGTGTTGACTGGAGCAGGCCACACTTTGTTTGTTCTCCATCTCTATTTAGCAAAGAAAAGTACTGCAGAATAATTCCATTAATGTTAACACAGAGAACAGAACATTTGTGTTTCTGCACTAAAATTTGTCCTTTTATAATTTCTCTGCTGACATTTTTACCATGGATAAATCTCCAGTAGACTCAGATACTCTTAAATTCCGATGGAGATGACTTTACCCATCAGGCCATGCTTTGCACTGGTCTTTTCCATGTTTCCATGTTTCCATACTGATATCCGTAGTATGGGTTTCCCCATTCTGACTGTAGGAATGTCATTGTAACTGATGGAGTAAGGGAATGCAGAGACATTTGGGGTTACCTGGATACAGGTGGAGCAGAATGGCATCTTATCTCCTTTGGTATTGAATGTTGTTGTGAGTACATTCACAATGCCTGGGGAGTTGGTTTTACTCTCTCTAATTGAGCCCTTCTTTAAAACATCAACTACTGAGAGAGGAGGAAGGCAGAGGGAGAGGGAGGGAGAGAAGAGAGAAGAGAGAGAGAGAAAGAGAGAGAGAAAGAGAGAGATGAGAGATTGAGACTGTAAAACCTGCCGCTGTTCCTCCTCCCAGGCCTATGTTTGGCTGCTCCAGGGGAGAGAGTGCCACCTATTGGTCCCCCAAGGCCACTGCACCAGTCCTGTCATCTCCCTTCTCTGCTCTCCCTCCATCGCCTGCCCCTCTCCTGAAAATCCAGTGCTCCTCTGAATACAGACGAGTAAAGTGAATGCAAACGAGCCAGAGCAGAATTCCCAGATAAGACACAGCCTCTGCATACAGCGCTGGCGGAGCAGGGCTCACCAGCAGAGTACAAAACACACAGACACAAAAATAATAATATGAAAATCTTTCTTTTTTTCCAAATGCAATTAATATATTTATTGTTGAAATGGGATAATGAGAACATAATGATGCAGGCTCACTGTGGAGTGGTGTGCACACATGCACATTTCGAAATAGCACCTTTTGAATAAAGTATTTTCATGTGTGCTCCTGTGACTGGCTCTGCGATGTACCACAGACAGCTGACTGCTTTGGGCTCTCCTCACACCCAGAGAGCGTGCCCGTCTGCTTTGCCCCTCACACCCAGAGAGCGTGCCCGTCTGCTTTGGGCTCCCCTCACACCCAGAGAGCATGCCCGCCTGCTTTGGGCTCCCCTCACACCCAGAGAGCGTGCCCGCCTGCTTTGGGCTCCCCTCAAACCCAGAGAGCGTGCCCGCCTGCTTTGCCCCTCACACCCAGAGAGCGTGCCCGCCTGCTTTGCCCCTCACACCCAGAGAGCGTGCCCGCCTGCTTTGCCTCTCACACCCAGAGAGCGTGCCCACCTGCTTTGGGCTCCTCATACCCAGAGAGCGTGCCCATCTGCTTTGGGCTCCCCTCACACCCAGAGAGCATGCCCGCCTGCTTTGCCCCTCACACCCAGAGAGCGTGCCCGCCTGCTTTGCCCCTCACACCCAGAGAGCGTGCCCGCCTGCTTTGCCCCTCACACCCAGAGAGCGTGCCCGCCTGCTTTGCCTCTCACACCCAGAGAGCGTGCCCGCCTGCTTTGCCTCTCACACCCAGAGAGCGTGCCCGCCTGCTTTGGGCTCCCCTCACACCCAGAGAGCGTGCCCGCCTGCTTTGCCCCCTCACACCCAGAGAGCGTGCCCCTGCCTGCTTTGGGCTCCCTCACACCCAGAGAGCGTGCCCATCTGCTTTGGGCTCCCCTCACACCCACCCAGAGAGCGTGCCCGCCTGCTTTGCCCCTCACACCCAGAGAGCGTGCCCCTCAAACCCAGAGAGCGTGCGCCTGCTTTGGGCTCCCCTCATACCCAGAGAGCGTGCCCGTCTGCTTTGCCCCTCACACCCAGAGAGCGTGCCCATCTGCTTTGGGCTCCCCTCACACCCAGAGAGCGTGCCCGCCTGCTTTGCCCCTCACACCCAGAGAGCGTGCCCGCCTGCTTTGCCCCTCACACCCAGAGAGCGTGCCCGCCTGCTTTGCCCCTCACACCCAGAGAGCGTGCCCGCCTGCTTTGCCCCTCACACCCAGAGAGCGTGCCCGCCTGCTTTGCCCCTCACACCCAGAGAGCGTGCCCGAGAGCTGCTTTGCCCCCTCACACCCAGAGAGCATGCCCATCTGCTTTGCCTCTCACACCCAGAGAGCGTGCCCACCTGCTTTGGGCTCCCCTCACACCCAGAGAGCGTGCCCGCCTGCTTTGGGCTCCCCTCACACCCAGAGAGCGTGCCCGCCTGCTTTGGGCTCCCCTCACACCCAGAGAGCGTGCCCGCCTGCTTTGGGCTCCCCTCACACCCAGAGAGCGTGCCCGCCTGCTTTGGGCTCCCCTCACACCCAGAGAGCGTGCCCGCCTGCTTTGCCCCTCACACCCAGAGAGCGTGCCCGCCTGCTTTGCTTACTCAAAAAAAAACAAGTTCTTTCAACAGAAGGAACATGTTTTGAGGAGAACGTCATAAGGCTGTTTGCAGTTAATTATGGCTTTGCTATGCATAGTTTTTCTGTCTCAACGCAGATATTCTTTGTGTTATTTTAGCACATAGCTTACATTGTGTACAATATGGATTATATTTTCTTCATCAGAGCTGATCACTTTCCAGTGTAACAACATTGGCGAGATGGCTGTCAGCTGTGAAATGAAATAGATCTGTTTTCTCTCTCTCTCTCTCTCTCTCTCCTCTCTCCCCCCACCCCCATCTTGTTTGCATTCACCCTCTTCAATCGGACAGGTTTTTTTCAAACCTCATAGGTAAAAAAAAAAAAAAAAAAAAAGTCAAGGTGAACATGAGGTATCCATTCCAATTATTATTTCTTCTTTTTTTGTTGTGATAAATAAGTGAAACGCTGGCGATAACGGCAGGCGTAGTTTGAGCACATCGTTAGCGGGAAGGGAGCAGGAGGATCACGTACGACGGACTTAATGAAGATCTTGGAAGGCGCCGGCCTCGTCCGTCAGAGCTGGCGTGTAGCGGGAGAGCTGGTTTAATTGCCTGGGCTGCTTGCGGTCACATGGTCAGATAATGGCCGGAACAACCTTGACAGACTGGAGGAGGGTCTGCGCCTTTAATTAGAAACTTTAATATTTTATCTTCTGCTTTGCCTCATTACCTGTACTCTGTGCCGCTCACAGGCCCAGTGGAACCTCCATTGGGTTTCCTCCTTACCCAAGCTGGGGTCTCAAGCTACCCCAGTTCCTTTAACCACCCTCCCCCTATCTCTCCACAAAGTCTTCACACCTTCAACATTAAGGGTAGCCCGACACCCATCCTCTAAACTGAATTCCTGTTTTTTACACAGTGGTTTAAAATGGTCCGTTTCTCTGTTTGACCCAGCAGTGAGTGCGTATTTCACTATTCGCTCTTATGGTGAGTTTTGATAGTTTCATGGCTACCTGTTGGTTATTAAGACTAAATTTGGAATATTACTAATGACTACCACAACTGCTAAAGTACATTGATTATTATTATTATTATTATTAGTAGTAATAATTCAAGAATAGTAGTAGCAGTAGCAGCAGCTGCAGGGGTAATAGTAGTTATTGTTATTATCATTATCATCTTCATCATCATCATCATCATCATCTACTAGCCTTATTTGTCAGTGGGGAGACAGTGCCGTTATACTGGGGCAGTGAGGGGTAATTTCCTTGTTGAGGTGAGCTGTTGACCTTGACTTGGGGGGGAGGGGGTCATCTCACCCCATCCCATCATACCACCAGTGATACAGAGGAAACACTGCAGCTGTTTCCCAGCCAACCGTCACCAAGCACCCCCATCCCCACACACATATCCCAAACGGTTCAGTTATTTAACTCCAATGACTTATCCTTAACTATTTCCACCAGAGGAGAGATAGCACACACTCTTTCTTTCCATCCTCCCTCCCTCGCTGTCTCTCTGTCTCTCTCTCTCTCCCTCTCTCTGTTTAATCTGCTGTCGTGGGCGCTAAACCATGTTCGGCGGGGGCTCTGACCCCCTGAGATTCCCCCTTTATGACGGCTCGCTAATGGAAGCGCTGAAATCTGATGACAAGTCACTTTACAAGGTGATCTCCTTCAAGGGCACGTCAGTCCGTCACTGACAACACTTTAATCCTGATCAAGGCGGCTGGCTTGCCCCTCTCCCCCTCTCTCTCAGCGCGAGCCAAATGACTGCCGGGGACTAGATATAACACCAACATGAGCTCCCACCTCCTGCTACATGCACCACGAAGTAGCACGATGTAGCACGATAGCATGTCGGCATCAGTGTGGCCTAGACTGCTGCCGATGGTTGGTTCTGATTTTTGATTACTGCGAGGATGACGAAAAAACATGTGACCCAATTCTCAGACAGATGCTCAACAGAGAACTGGGCAAAATATGGGTTTAGTCATCACACTCACCAAGATTTAATCAAACACACCTTGTCTCTTTGAGGACCTATGGAATTCAATCGGGATAGTCTTTAGTTGGATTAACCAATTCAGCAGTATTCCTGTTTTAAAATTAAAAGTGCACATTTCAGAGGAAATGTTTGAGCATTCTACCTTCATTGCAGATCCACAAACAAATGAATTCTGTAAAGTCTCATTCTGCTTATTCCCTTAAAGAGGATGAGTACAGTTACATGTTACCCCAATCCAACCAGCAATAACACTGGCTACTCTGTCAAGGGGATTTCTCAAACTAGGATAACATGAAACATACATAAAAACCAAAAACCCAAGCAGTAAAACGGCAGTGGGTTTGTATGTTTATAATCGGACCAGGCTTACCAAATTCAACGCCGACCAGCCCGATCGCTGCTTCACCATGAAGATGACAGCCCACACCGTTTGTCCCCCTAGTATGTTTAGTTTTATTGGTTTTTCTCAAAGTGCTGCGGGTCGTGTGTGAGTCCAGGAATTCTCTGCAGGTCGTGGTGTTCCGCTGTTTCTCACTCTCCAGCCATCCTTCTTCTCCTAGAACTTGAACTTTAATTGAATTCCTGCCTCCCCCCGGAAGCATGTTCCTCCAATCCCGTCAAATCTCTGTCACCTGACAATTATGGTGACGCCCTCGCTTTAGCCCACAAAATCACTAACACACAAGTCCAGCAGCACTACTAGTAAAATAAATATATTACATGAAGAAAAAGGAGGGAAGGAAGAGTAGTGTATCCTAATTATATTCATAACAGTACATTTGAATGAGTGTGGCCCATCGTGTTTGGTCTCCAGTGGAATTAACTTATCAACACCAGAGACGAGTAGCTTTTCCAGTGCTGAGGAGGCATGGAAAGGCTCCAGGTTTAGGCTTGTTTACAGTGAGTGGGCTCATCGCTCTGATTTTTCAGGCCTTTGAGCAGAGCAGAGCAGAGCATCGCTGCGTTCATGCTTCTCAGCTTTGTGGCCAGTCCTGAGTGTGCGCTAGATGTGTGCAGTGATCAGGAAATGGGGCGTATAACATACTTAACCTGTTTAAATCAGAATATGTGTATCTGAATGAACGGCATGTTAATGCACTTTTCTCAGGATAAGGGTTATGACTTGTCATGACTGGTTGTGACATTGTTATGTATGTTTGTTTTTATGGTGGTTAGTCATTTATAAACACAATGACACAGTTATGTTCAAAGATACTGGGTGATAGGTTGGCATCTGCTCAGAACAGGACAGAACATATGGCCTGGCGATTATGTGCAATCTTCACTTAAACTGTGGTTATGAGCAATTCCCTTCTAAAACTTTAGCCTGGATGCAATCAAAAAGTCTCTTTAGGGGCTTATGCAATTCAATCAAAACACACTTTAGTCTTTTTAAAGTCTTTTTTTCTCTAATAATACATGGACATTGTGACATTCAGCCTGTTCTGATGGAATTGCGCATGCCCTTAAAGGCAGTCTCAGCATCTCGCAGAGTCCAGTTCAGTTGGATTGTGATGGACAGGCGGACACTCATAGCTTTGTTAGCTCATAGCCTTTTGTAGGGAGGAAGCTGTGGACTTTAATGATGGTTATTCACTGAGTGCTTTGATCCATCAAAGCGTTTAAAGCTCCCATAGCCTGTGGTTATGCAATGTAAGATGCCAGTGGGGTCTGAAAGAACTTTTCAAAAAAGGAAAAAAAGGGGATGCTGGGATATGGCATGTCCATATTTTTATTGAAAGGTCTCAGACGTCTTGCACCGCTCGCTCGTCATCATTTTAACTCCTCCTCACAGTTCTGATAGCTGGATAATAAGGAGAAGCCCTCCGCTTGAACAGCAGTCATTGCACATTGTACCAGATGAGTGTGGCCCAGCAGGAAGCGGAGGGCGAAAGACAGACCAAACAGGCTCTGAGCGTCCTTCAGGGCTGCGGTTCCCACTTTCACATGGATCATTAATACAGACATTGTTTTTGAATTTATTGTTTCATTCTTGCCTCTGTGCTCTTCCATGGTAGGCCTACAGTTTCAATGTAGAGATCGTTTTGTCTGAAACTCTGAATTGCAGTACTTTAACTTCCTCGCTCTCCACCCATCTTTGTGTGAGGTCAGAGCTCTGGAACAAAATGGCTGCCGTGCATCACCTGCACTGCATGTGTGTGCTACACATTAGTGGCGGATGAGGTTTCTCCCCTTTGTTGTAAAGCACTTTGAGATCTTGTAAGATTCTTAGGGCTACATGGCAAAACAACAAGTATGTGATCGACTGTGAAAACAGTTTTTTTTCCACATTTTTATTTTATTACATTTGTGATACAGAAAAACAAAATAAAGAATACATAAAACAAGTGATAAAGTAATTAAACAGGCCCTTTTGTTAATGGCTTAGGGGTTGTCGTGAGTTTAAAGGTAGGTTCTCCAGAGTCACCTTTATGAGCCTGTCCACCTGTCCCTGACGGAGGGCTAACACCTATCATCTTAGTGAGTTGTGAGCGTGTGCGTGTGTGTGTGAGTGTGACTGTGTGTGTGTGTGTGTGTGTGTGTGTGTGTGTGAGAGGCTACTCTCTGCTCACTGACAGTCTCATCTCTCCACTGGAGTGCAGGTTCTCAGCTGTGCGGGGCTGCAGTTGTAACCTTAGCAGAGAGAAGACAGGCCAGCAGTACACCTGAGCCAGGTGGGGGGGAAACACAGGAGACAGGCGGCTGGTTTACACACAGAATCATGTACCCCACCCTTCCTGTGCAATCCACTTCAGCCCCTCCTTAGTAAAGCGCTAAAGAAAATTAGCCCCCGCTACCACCCCCACTGTGATGGGTATCTGTTACTAACACAGGCTCAGCGCGGGACAGAAGGGCTTGTGTGACTTCACCTGCTGCTCCTCATAGTGCACTGCTGGTACCCACAATGCACCATTCCCATTATAGGTATAGTCATCTCTCTCAGTTGATTGTAATGAAACAGATCAGAATTATGTGCTTCCAGCAGTGTGTCACTGTTTTCATAATAGTCTAACTCTGCATCCCTTTCCTTGTAAAGTCTACGGCAATTTAATTGTGCAAATTAAACAGACTTACCTTCTCTGGCGTGCTTTGTTTAGTTTAAGCTCCGGCCGTCGTGCAGAGACACAGAGGCGCGGTGAGACACGGTTATTTTAAGTCTTTCTCTTTACTTACTTCATGTCCGCCCAACATGTCTGCTGCATTATGTATCTGCCTCCGTACCGCATCTGCATAAACACTATCTAACCTTCTGTCTGCCAGTAATGAGGAGTGAAGGTGTGTGTGTGTGTCTGTGTGTGTGTGTGTGCCTGTGTGTGTGCCTGTGTGTGCCTGTGTGTGTGTGTGTGTGTGTGCGTGTGTGTGTGCCCGTGTGTGTGTGTGTCTGTGTGTGCGTGTGTGTGTGCCCGTGTGTGTGTGTGTGTCTGTGTGTGTCTGTGTGTGTGCCTGTGTGTGCGTGTGTGTGTGTGTGTGTGTGTGTGTGTGGGTGTGTGTGTGCGGGTGTGTGTTTCAAAACAGATATTTGCATCAACAGTCCAAGAGGCAGCAAGGAAAACACAATCCTTCCCCCCTCTCTGCAGCTTGCTGGTGCTCTAGTGCCCCCTTCTAGCAACCTTACTGCAGGTAGTTGACACATTGTGTGAGCTCAGCCTTAATAGGATCCCAATTATTACTCCAAAACAAACAAAGCCCTGTGGTTTCTGTGTGTCATTTTGAGCGCTGATTCTGTGCTGTATGAGGGTTAGAGTCACTGTGTAACCCTCTAACTCCATAGCCTCAGGTAAGACTGGCCCACCTGAGAACAGAATGACCCCCTCGGTCAGCTACCTACCCCCCAGTGAACAGCACACACACACAGACATGTTCATTACACAGCGTTTAGACATTTAGCCTAAACACCCCTGATCCAGAACAGCTTACTGTTCACACACCATCTATTCAGCTGGATATTCAGTGCTTGTTCAAGGTTAAAATGGCATTGCCCAACCTTGGAATTGAACCAGCAACCTCTGAGTTACAGGCCCCTAACCACACAAATGCACATGTTTATATGAACACACTCACACTCTCACACACACATCAAACATGCATGCACACAAACATCATACTCATTACATAAACTCTTGCAAATGTTGCATTACATTACAGTCATTTAGCAGACGCTCTTATCCAGAGAAACTTACAAAGCAGCAGAACATTAACTGTGTCCACCTGAGTATGAGTAATCGTGCCAGACCTAAGCTAGCCACATTTGCCAAAGTATTAAGCAGTATCACTGTAGGTTAGCATGTGGCCATGTTAGTCCAAATTAAAACACAAACAATAAATACCACTAGTACATGCTAAAAACTCAAGGCCAAAGGTGACAGACCTTATGAGAGAGTCAGGTGCAATCTGGAGAGGTATGTTCCGCCTGTTCGGGAAAATAGGCCACGCTGCGGCCGTCTTTGAAACAGAGAGGAGTGTATTCCATAGAATTACACACACACATACACACATACATGTGTACACGCATGCACGGGTACCCACACACACATACATGCATATGCACACACACTCACACACACACACACACTCTCGCTGCTCACTGATTCTGGCAGCCGTTTAATTGTTGAGATTCAGCAGATGTAAAAAGGTTAAATAGACCCCTGGGTTGGGGGGGAGGTAAATTAAATCTAACAGGAAGTGGGGGAGGGAACAAGGAGGACTTGGACATTAATGGGAATTTTAAAAATTGACGGTGGCCTAAAATTAGACAAACGAGAGGTTTCTAACGATGGTGGGGTAGCATTAATGACCCCTGTGAGGATCTCTGCACAAAAGCCTCTCAGCGTAATTAGTGCACTAATGAGCAGGGATGACATCACTGCAGACAAAACACCAGGCTTGTTTTGGCTGTGTTTCAAACCCCCCAAACCTCAACCCCAAACTGAAACCCAAAAATATTTTTGTCTCATACTTGGAAGCAAGAGATCACTCTCCTCCTCTCTCTCTCTCTCTCTCTCTCTCTCTCTCTCTCTCTCTCCTCCCTTCTTTGCCTTTCTCCCTGGTTTCTGCCTTGTGTTACAACATGTGTTGTAATGACATCTCTCTTTGTCTTACTCTCTCTTCTTGTCTCTCATCCTCTCTTTCTCTCCCTCTCTCCCAAATCCTAATGTAATGTTAATCTAATGTTATCTGCAGGTAAAACTTTCAATGGCGCAGCTCTGAAACGCAAACCTGATGACAGCAGAATCTCCTCCCTCTCTCTCCACTCTCTTTTTCACTCTCTCCGTTTCTCTCTCTTTATCCCTCTCTTTCTCCCTCTCTCTGCTTTGCACACTCGTTCTCTCTCCCTCCCACATTCTACCTTTTGTCCCGGGACTCTGCGTCTTTCTGCTGGCCGCCCTCCAGAAATTCCTCTCCCTCTCCCCAAACTGTGTGAAGGGTCCCTGAGGGACCCTCGTGCTGAAAGGGGCGATTTGTCAGAGCTCTGCTGCTGCCAGCTCCTTCAGGGTGTTCCAGGTGAGGCCATCAATGCTGGCAGCCATATCGGCCGGGCCACGCAGAACCAAGCCGAGCGACAGAGAAACTTATCAAACACAAGCTCCCTATAACCCACCCCAAAAAAAAATCAAGACAAAATTCAGTCATACTGGGACAAGGTTACTGACCAGAAGTGTAGCTTGCATGCAATGAAATTTACATCTTATTATGGAAAATAAATAGATAAAAAACCAAGAACAGTATACTGGCTCTACTCCCAAAACAGCGCCCCCGCTAACTAACATTTCCTCCATAGCTGGTAGTACGATTGATTTTCTATTCTCAACAGAAACAACATAATGAACCATGGTCTCTGAATAATTTGTGTTTTGACTTTCACGGATCTTGCAGTCGATATATATTTGTTCATAATAAACACAGTTGAAATTCACAAGTTAATACGGGGACAATTAGATTAAGAGTACATACTGAACACGGTCTGTCTTTAAGAGAGCATCAGTGGACTCACAGCGCACCTGCCTGTCTATCTAATTAAGTTCAGGTGTTTGTTTTTCTCATATAAATCACGTCACACTGTGCAATCACTGCAATGATGGACTTTACGTCCTCTAGTGGTAAATCACTGCAACTGCTATTCACTCCTGAGGGAGTCATTCATTAAGTTTTTTTCAACCGACAAAAATATAGACAAGTTTTTGCTACAAAGAGAAAATGTAAATATCAATGGATACATGGCTTTAATTCTAGGTACGTGGACAATGAATTGGATCTTCCCTGTGTGTAGTAGACTCATAGCGTCCAGGTTAGTCATCAGGCCACCAAATAAACAGGTAGATCTCTTCTCCAGAGTCAATCACTATTTCCTGACCAGGATATGTGTTTCGGTAAATGGTTGCAAATATCACTGTTACGTTGGGTCTTGTGTTCACTTATTGTCATTTGTTTGCTGGTATCACTGTAATGGACAAATCTGTAGCACGGGAAATTTCATTGGTCTTGACTAGTTCTGGAGCCAAAATGGAAGTCAAACTGAACAGCCCCCTATAGGCTTGAATGCTCTCAGATGAAACTAATATTTCCCCTTGGAGGATTGCAAAGCCTGCATGAATAACATTATGGCAAATAACTCTGACTTTTACATTGAAATTTAGGTGTTTAGCATTCAGGGTGACTGCGTAACACTAAGGTGGAAGTGACCTTACCTGTCGTTCTCAACCTTGATCCATCAAACCTGAGTTTGCATTGCATTTTTTAATAAAATCTGAAAATCAAAGACCAGTGTTAAATGTGGAAATCCTCAGAGGTTTGAAGGATATGACCTAGGGCCGCTGACAGTCTCAGGATGTCCTGTATCTCAGTTCCTAGAGGAATTCCTTTTGCCCCATAAGAAATCAGTAAAAAAAAACTCACGGAAAAAGATTGCCACCTTTTTGGAAATGCTTTCAGTGGATTGGTCTCTTTTATTATGTGATTATTTAACAAGCAAGTTGTCTGTAAACTGGTCAGTTTTTCCAGTGTCACATTATAAATAGGAGATATATAAACCTTTTGTTTTTATGATAAAAAAACACAAATTACATAAACGAATAACTTTTTGTAAACTTCAGTCATTACCAATATGTAGAATGCAGGGGGGAAAGAGGCTGTTTTTAATTATAGCCGGGAGTTAATCACTGAAATCCATTTTTTATCCTTATTATGACAATGAGGATCAAACTGAGGTGGGGATTGTACATCTTAACACACACTAGTCCATAGCATAACTGTTGGCAGTCAATGCTGTTGCCTCTTGGGGAGCAAAGCTGACTGTAGCTTAGCTTTAACATCATCCAATTTAAGCCGTTGTGATTATTGCGATAATCACTGCGGCTAAGGCTGCTCTATTACACATGATTATTGCTGTTAGCGCTGCAGCTAAGGCTGCTCTATTACACATGAATATTACTGTTAGCGCTGCGGCTAAGGGTGCTCTATTATACATGAATATTACTGTTAGCGCTGCGGCTAAGGGTGCTCTATTACACATGAATATTGCGGTTAGCGCTGCAACTAAGGGTGCTCTATTACACATGAATATTGCGGTTAGCGCTGCAACTAAGGGTGCTCTATTACACGTGAATATTGCAGTTAGCACTGCAGCAAAGGCTCCTCTATTACACATGAATATTGCTGTTAGCACTGAGGCTAAGGCTGCTCTATTACACATGATTATTGCTGTTAAGGCTGCTCTATTACACATGAATATTGCTGTTAGCGCTGCGGCTAAGGCTGCTCTATTACACATGAATATTGCTGTTAGCGCTGCGGCTAAGGCTGTTCTATGTGATGGCCATCTCATCATTGGTCTTGAACAGCAGGTCCACATGCAGATATTGAGGCTCATGAGTGAAGGTCGGAGGTCTGAGGCATCAGGACAACACCCTCGCACTCTGGAACCCCTCTGGCATGTTGGGGTCCCCCGTGCCTGTTGTGGTCCCCTTCATGGTGTCCGAGGTGAGAGGCCAGTAGGGCTGATCTTAGAACAGCTCAGATTCTCTGCAGTCTGTTTCATTGGTCCCCGGAGCAGAAGAGTGAAGGGAAAGACAGTGCTGTTTTATATGTAGGGCAATGCTGATCTATCCTAAAGCAAGGAGTTTCAGTCAAAAATCCATCTGTATCAATGTGGAGTGTGTAAAACTGTACGCTCTGAATGTCGCTCTGGATAAAAGAGTACGCTTAATGCCTGGAATGTAATATAATACAGATAAGCGCTGGGAAAGATGTACAATATGCAGAGATTTCTTTTTATTTCTGGATTGGGAAGGTTTTAGGAGATATCTGGAGTGCACATGCTCTAGACATGCTGGTCTTGAATGGACCAGCTTAAATATGGAACAGGGATGTTTTTCCATGTCTCAGACCAGAGCTCTGAAAATGTCAGTTCTTCCCTGTGTGTCATGGACACAGCCCATAGGGGAATGACCATATAAGGGGGCCAGAGGAATCCGAAGGTAATGTACATCTGAAAGGTAAATTGCCACTTAGGGGGAAATTGAAAGTAATAGAACTTCCTGTCTTTTGCACTAGTGTCACAATAAAAAATAATGTATAGCCAAAAGACGACCCATAAGGTAAGACAAAGAGCTTACAGCTTTACAGCTGAGCCTTCTTACCACCCCCCCCACCCCAAAAACAAATTGATAGGAATTTCCTCCACAAATCTAAGCAAACCCACACACTGCCATGTGAGAAGAAAAAGAAGATCCTGTGAACCTTTGATCCCCCCCCACCCCCCACACCAACACCAGCCTCTACCCTGAAGAATTGTGGGTAATCACAGTCCTCCACAGCCTCTCCGCCCCCAGCGCATTCGGCTTGACTTAAAAGCCAATTTAAACTATTTCTGCTGCCACAAATCATCCGCCTTAATTGCGAGGAAAGGCACGTCCTGCTCCCGTTCCCAGACGCCTCTCTTTTTTCTTCCCGCTGGATGGAAACGTAGGTGTTCGCCGCCCCGAAAAGAGGCTCGCTGCAAAGAGAGGTCGTAATTAGATCTTTCAGTATTCACGCCGATGGCAAGGATTTTACGCTTCATAATTATTAAACGGCCTGATTCTTCTTCTTCTTCGTTTTCTTCTTCTTATTTTTTTTTTTTGTAGACATTTTTAATGTGCGCGCGTGGTGTTTCGCATCTCAAATGTGATTGTCATAGACTGTAGAAAAGAAAAATGAGATCTTTTCTGAGTTTCTAAAACACGGCAAAGATGGAAAGAAAGTTAAGCTCGGGTGCGAGATAGCGGAGTGCAAATGGGATGGAAGCAGGGATCGGAGGGGCCCTGTTTGTTGAGAGGGGGCTTTGTCAATGGCCTCACTAGCAATGTATCTCTTTTGATCCTTAGAACTTAAAAGGCTGTTCAAGACAGATTTGCTGTTTTTTAAGAGTCCCACTGGTCATTTCTGCATTTAATTTAAGCTTTCTTCCCTCACAGTCTGCAGCATCACATACCATTACAGATCAGCTGGATCAAAGCGTCCTGTTGTATTTTTTTTTTATTCCCGCACTGATTAAAGAGAGCTTGCCCACTTTTCCATATTTACAAACCACAGAGCCCAGGGCCAGAGAGACTGGCAATTTCAGAATCAGATCTCTTCGTCCAGCCCCATGTGTGCTGGGAAGTGCCAGACTGACTGAACCCTCAGAAATACTCTATTTTTTAAATGGCTATATGTTTACCCTGTGTCTGTTTGTGGTGCTGAACAATGAGCTTTGAGGTTTTCATTTTTTTTTTTTTTTTTTTTTATTTCCAGCTCATTTTTTCAGGGCGTCTGTTTTCTGTGCATTGATTTAATTAATAGAAATGCGTGCGTTTCCTCACAGGATGCAGGTTTCCGTTTGGGATCGCACCCACTGCCCCATGAGCGACCTGGCCAACAGGCCCACATGTGTGTGAAAATGTTTCTGCAGCGCTGAGGAACATTGTGGAAACATTTGGGCTTTTTTAATCGGCTTTGTAACATTACAAAGACAAGGCATCCCTGAGAATCGGCCTTAAACCATCTGTTATTCTGATATGGTTCTCATCGGGCGCACAGACCCCTGACATACTCAGGTCCAGCTTTGACGCAGTGCTGGACGCTCCATAGCCTGTAGGTCTAAATGCAGTGCATGGCCTGTTCTCATCATGATGTATTTGTATGTGTTTGGTGCACTATACTACCTAATGCACACAGAGCATGCAGTACATTGAAGCTGTCGGAATGTTCTTGTTCTAGGGCTTGTTACAGTGTGGGAGGCTCTGTGGTCTGCGGGGGGAGGGACACGTTGAGCTGAATGGCCTGTTCCCGTTGCTATAAGTACATTAATTAAATGTGTATGTTCAGCTCATTCACCCTCTCGGCATCTCCCCCTTCAGCTGGCCTTTGGCCTGGACGTCCCTCTCTCTGCCTTACTCTCTCTGACATTCTTCTCTTCTCCTCCGCTCACCTTCAGTCTTTGGAATTTGGACCGTTAATATTTTAGAGGGCTCTGAATGGTTCATTTTGCTCTCCGAGTGCTCCCTGGAACTCATTGTTCTGTTGTTTTGGTAACCATCGTAGCACTCCTCTGTCTGGCGGCTCCTCGCTCTCCTCCTTCCCGCCTCAGGCAAGAAGGCTGAGATGCCGCGTCTCGCCAGCGCACTGGCATGTTGACATATCTTTGTGCTTTATGGTGGCATCTCGCCATCATGGTCACAACACAATGTGACAAGCAGACTTGTTTTTCTTTTTCAATTCTGAATCTGATTGTGAATATAAATGAATGATTGGAATTCTGGATTCCCATGTGATCAGTTCTCATCGCTACAGTTCTTGTTCTTATTATTAATACAGAAGTCATGACTCAAGAGAGTAGATTAAACAGGAGGACAGTGTCCAGTGTGCATTGATCTGCTGGTTATTGTAATTCAGTACACATTTTCATGCACCTCAGTTGGGAAGATGGGGTTACAGCTGCAGAATAACAGGGGCTATGCTGTAGGAGATGTACATATGTATTAGCTGCAGGCTAATAGGGGTATGCTACCGGAGGTGCATACTGGTATGGCTGCAGGCTAGCAGAGAGTATGCTAATGAAGGTGCACATGTACATAGCTGTGGGTTAGCAGCGTGTGTGCTAACAGAGGTGCACATGTATGTAGCTGTGGGTTAGCAGGGTATGTGCTAACGGTAGTGCACATGTACATAGCTGTGGGTTAGCGTGGTATGTGCTAACGGTAGTGCACATGTACATAGCTGTGGGTTAGCGGGGTATGTGCTAACGGTAGTGCACATGTACATAGCTGTGGGTTAGCGGGGTATGTGCTAACAGAGGTGCACATTTACATAGCTGTGGATTAGCGAGGTATGTGCTAACAGAGGTGCACATGTACATAGCTGTGGGTTAGCAGGGTATGTGCTAACAGAGGTGTATATGTACATAGCTGTGGGTTAGCAGGGTATATGCTAACAGAGGTGCACATGTACAAAGCTGTGGGTTAGCAGGGTATGTGCTAACAGAGGTGTATATGTACATAGCTGTGAGTTAGCAGGATATGTGCTAACGGTAGTGCACATGTACATAGCTATGGGTTAGCGGTGTATGTGCTAACAGTGGTGCACATGTGTGAGGGGTAGACTCTCTGAAGGTCTTGTGAACTGCTTGAGTGATCAACATCATTTCCATACAATAATTACATGTCCTGACCCTCTCCTTCCTCCCTCCCCCCTCTGCCTCTCTCTCTCTCTCTCTCTCTCTATCTCTCATTCCTTATCCCAAATAACAATCATGTCATAGGGGCTTGTGGGAAATTGAAAGTGACATGAAATCAGGAACCTTGGTGACTGATCATAGCTCCTAGGCCAATGGACAGCACTGTTCTTCTTCTCCCGTCCAGAGTCTCTAGGGACCATTCATTCTATTTAAGAGTGTGCCTCCAACTGGCCTGGAAGCCAACTGCACTGTAGATCCAACACACTTCCCAGCAAGTTACTTTACCTTGATAATTTACAAGTTTATTTTTTGTTGGGGGGGGAGGGAAGGCACTAAATACATGGCTGAAACACATCAGCTGTGTATTGATTCATTGAATGGTTGCCACTCCACAACATGCATTCAGTAGCAACCTATTTTGTTTTCCCAAACAATTATTCCAAGGTGTTGGGTACATATTCTGTCCCTGCAAACAGTTCCAGGTGCAGAAATTTGGGAATTGACGTTCCGATAAGTTTAAGGGGCGGAGAAACAACATGACTGTTAGGTTGCCAGGTTGTGTCAGGTTGCCATGTTGTAATTATGCTGAGTTTCTTAGCATGATCGTCACTTTGGGTTCATATTTGTCAGTTTTTGGGTTCATATTTTTGTCTGCCTTGAAAAATAAAATACTCAACACGAGCACTGTTGTCATGATGGTTAAACGCACGCTTCATTTTCTTTTCCCAAATCACAGTTTTCATCGCATCAGATCATTTCTTTTATTTTATTTAAATGTATTTCCTTCCCCTCACGCCCATCAAAAGTCAGTTAGCATATGCTGTTAGAACGCCGAGCCGCCTGCCACCCGACAGATTCTGATAATTACACTCTATCTTTCTGACGTTTCTGAATATGAAAGCAGATCAAGATGTTTTTATACATTTTTCTACCAGAAATTTAGAATAGATTTCTGCCTCTTCTATTTGTTCATATCTATATTCTGCTGCTCCTCCTCTTTGCAGAAGTGTGTGAGAGAGAGTATTGAGGTGTGAAATCACAACAAATCAATGAGGGGAAATAAAAAAAACCTTAATTTCTAGGGTTCTACAGAAGAATAAATATTTGAAACCTACAAGACAATAATATGAAATAATTAGTTGTTTACATTGTTGGATTACATTAATAAAAGTGTATGGAGTTGCTTTTTGATTTACTTTCCTCCGTTTTTGGGGTTGTTTCAGGCTGCCTCACCTCGCCGTGGATGCGGCTCTCACTTCGCTGTTGACCTCATTTCACTCCAGCTTAATAAATGTTATCATTACCACAGCCCCCTGAGCCAGCTTTGCATTTCTGATGGGCCGTAATTAGGCAGAGCTTTCAGCCTTTCAGCAAACAGTCCCATGATGCCGCAGCGCTCCCCTCCTGCCCGTTCCTCGGCCCTGCTCACGTCTTCTGCCTCTTCTTCTTCTCGGCAGGAAATCCTTCTCCAGGAGAGAGAGGAAGATATCTCAACTCCCCGCTTTATCTCATCAGCAGCACACACAAAATTAATAAAGCACAGCCCCCTGAAAAAAAAAAAACTAATCAGGCGGCATACAGAGAGCGGCTCCCAATCAAGCGCGCGCGACGGCCTCCTTAACTGCGCCGGTCTATTATAAACCTATTAACAATGCTTACGGGCAGGAATCTTTCATTAGCCACCTACCATCTACAGCAAACAGGCATTAGCGTTTTTCAACGGGAGGCAAGGCACATTAATGATGGAGATAAACCCTGCATGACAATTAGGCGTCTCCTTGTTTGTGATACAGAGGTTGGAGAGAGGGAGAGATGGGGGGTGGAACTTGAAGGAATGTTAGCATTGTTGCCTGTGTTCTCGTTGTTGTTATTTCTGTCACTGTTGATTAGCTGAATTTTTATATTTGTGGTTTTTTTGAGGTGCTTGTTGCAATGTTTTGTTTCTCTTGGGGGAATAGGAAAGCTGTTGTAGGCGTGACATTACTATCAGGAGTGTGGGGTGTGTGTGCTCTATCAGGGGCCGCTAAAGCCTGGTTAGATTCCATTACCCATGTGCAGGGCACTGGTCATGTGTGTGAGACGTGCTGTGCTAATTGGCTGTTTGTTATTGAGTTGTCTGTGTGTGTGTGTGTATTGGAGCATGCATGCGTGCGGGTGTATGTATGAGAGGATGTGTGTGTGTCTGCAAGGCTGTGCATGTGTGTGAGAGTGTGTCAGTATGTGTGTGAGAAAGTGTATGTGTAAGCTTGTGTGAGTGAGTGTGTGTGTGTGTATGTGAGTGTGTGTGTGTGTGTGTGTGTGTGCATGCGTACATATGTTTGTGTGTGTGTATGTGTATGAGAAAGTGTATGTGTAAGCTTGTGTGAGTGTGTGTGTGTGTGTGTGTGTGTGTGTGTGAGAGTGAGAGAGAGTGTGAGTATGTGTATATATGTATGTGAGTGAGTGTATGTGGAAGAGAGAGTGAGTGCATGAGTGTTCATGCATGTGTGTATGTGTGTGCGTGCGTGCGTGCGTGCGTGCGTGCGTGCGTGCGTTCGTTCGTGCATGTGTGAGTGTACGTGTGTGTTTGTGCATGCGTACATATGTTTGTGTGTGTGTGTGTGTGTATGAGTAAGTGTATGTGTAAGAAAGAGTGAGTGTGTGTGCATTCCTGTGTGTGTGTTCCTGTGTGAGCATGCGTGTGTGCGTGTGCGTGTGTGTGTGTGTGCACGTGTGTATGTGCGTGTGTGTGTGTATGTAAGGGAGTGTGAATTCTGTGATTCCATCTCCTACACCCAGACACCTCTGCGGTATTTCTCTGTCTCTGAGCATAAAGAACACAACTTGAATTTTAAAAAGAGAGAAATAAAATAATAACATTTGAGCAGGTGTCTCTCCAGGGAAAAACACACCACTTTCTCTTACAAACAAACTTTATTTATTTCATTTTAAAACTAGGAACCAAAGAACACTGTTTAGTCAAATCGCATCTCTTCACAAAGATGTGTTTTCCATATGAACAAAAAAAAAAAACGCAAAGTGTTTTTAGCTGTCTGGTGAGAGAGGAAAGAGAAGCTGAATTGTCTGCAGGAGCGGTGGGGGTGAGACTGCTCTCAGAACAGGTCCCCATGGGACGCCACAGCTCTGGGTATTGAGGCTTCGCTGAAGAGCTTTTTTAAATGTTGTTGTCACACAGCGATCAGAGAGCTGAGCGCATGGTACACAAATAGTCCCCATGCACGGCTTTTAAGAAGCCATTACACTTTTTTCACACACATTTGGCAAAGCGTAACGGGAAGGTACTTAAGTGTTACTGACAGCTAAGGAAAATCAGGGCTCTAAATATTGTGGGAGAGTTTTTTTTTTTTTTACATTATATAAAGGCATTCCGAATAGTTTGTTGTGTTTTTCTCTGACTTTTGGTCAATGTTTTGTATACCTATGGTGAGCCACCAGCCATAAATATCAGCTGATTGGCATTCCGGAAAAGCGTTAGAATTCCTTCTGAAAATGACACCCTGGAAAGTGAGTCACCCTTCCAGCACCAACAAAACGCAAACTCCCGGCTGACAAATTCCAGCACTCTGCAGATGTTGTGACTGCTCTGCCTGCTTTATAAAAGTTAAATAGAAACGAAAACTCTGGAATTGCAGGGTTTTTTACTCAGTATAGTATAGTGTAGTGTAGTTTAGTGTAGTGTAGTGTATGATGGTATGGTATGGTATGGTATGGTATGGTATGGTATGGTATGGTATTGAAATATCAAACTGTATAACTTTCAAGTCTCATCGCATTGGTTTGCATTTAACAATGTTGCCTTCTTTTTACAGGCGTATACTCTGGAGCAAGAGACAAAAAAGAATGTATCAGTTGTGCATTTTTGCCAGAAGTATTAGGGGGCGCTGGTATGGCTGTGATTGGCCGCACCATGCCAGGGAAAGGTAGAGCTTAAGCCCCTTCAGATCATTAACTTCTCCGCTCTGTAGCGGCCTCTACTGGTCGGCTGCATGCCTGCAGGTTCATGTGCTGACTCAGTCGTCCTCCAGCAGAGACGGTACTGCTGGTGCACCAGCAGAGTGAAAATAAACAGGAGCCTCTTGTCACATGTTCATAACTTCGTCTTGTTCCTCTTGTTGAGACATTCGACAGTAGGAAGAAAGCAAGATGTGCTTGTAAATATCTCTCCATTCAAAACTGCCCCCCCCTTCCCCCCCAGATTCTTGACAGTCGCCCTTATTTCGTCTTTGACAGGTATGCTGCTCTGCCATATGAAGCAATGAAGCCTCCAAATGCAGGTCCTCTGGGGATTATAGCGGCTAGAACTGGCAACCCTATCAGATCAGAGTGGAGCGGCCCCCTGCTGGGTGCTGGTGGTAATGACAGGGGAGGCCGTGCCCGGCCGGGGTCTCTAATTGCAGCACATTATCTCATATTGATTTAATTAGATGCTGCTCTCTGGTCTGGATTGTTAATGATACTCAAGGCTGAAGGGGAGGGGGGAAATACACAGCTTAAGCAAACAGCCACGCACACACACTCACATAAACAAACACACACACTCACACGGACACACGCACACAAACACGCACACACACATACACATATAAACACACTCACAAATACATATACTCACTCATTAACACACCGACACACACACTCTATTACTCACACACATAGATATATATGCACACACTGTCTCACCCACATACACATACAGTACTCTCACACACGTTTAGACACACATAGACATGCACACACACACACACACACAGAGCAGACCAGAGGCTTGTTTCTTGGCCCTGCAGGCGTTATTGTGATTAAATGACCGGTCCCTTTCTGCTCCTGAGGTCAGTGTTCTCGGCGCTCGGGTTTTATTTCTCTATTTTTGGCCGGGGCTTGTTTATGCATTGATTGGCGCAGCGGCTGCATGGCTAATGGAGCTGGGTAATTAGAGAGAGTCTAGCACGGCGTGCGGCTGCAGGCGTTCCCATGGAGATCAGAGCAGGGATGTCCATGCCCCCCCGAAACAGTACCTTACCTCTGCTTAACACGTCCTGCCTGTCCGACACTCGCAGAAATTATTCTTCAGCTGTTTCAGAAATCTTATTATTATTATTATTATTATTATTATTATTATTATTATTATTATTATTATCGCTGCTATTTTCCTGTTTTACATACCATTACCCACTGGCTGTCAAAAATAATAATCATTTTTGTACAAGTGTTTGAGCATGCAGAAGATGGTCAGTCAAACCTGTTGTGTTTCATAAGGCTTTTGGAGACTCTGTATTTGCTCTCCCCCCTGTTGTAATTCAGCTGCTGCAGTGTGGATTTTAAGACAGTGAAAAGCGGCCCTCATGTGCAGCAGAGCCCGTCTGAAGGCCTCTCCTCCACCTCTTCTGAGCCCCAGTGAGCTCCAAGCTTCCAATACGTGGCTAATGAAATATTCATATTTAGCAGATCTATTAGCCTAAATATCTTACTTGTGTGAGTTTGTAAGAGACTGCTGGAGGGAAGCAGGAGAGAGTTTATCTGAGGTCCAGTCTGAACCGTGGGGCTGAGCATGAAGACCAGTCTGAGATCCATGCTAACCAACCCCAGGAGCACCGTCAAACATTAAACACTCCTGTAGAACACAATACTTTTACATTATCTGCAGTAACTTCCCAAAAAGCATAAAGTCAAAAGACTAAATACAATTGTATTATGATAAAAATGTGTGGGTGGGTGTGGGTGTGGGTGTGTGAGTGTGAGTGTGAGTGTGAGTGTGTGTGAGTGTGTGTGTGTGTGTGTGTGTGTGTGTGTGTCAGTGTGTGTGTGTGTGTGTGTGTGTGTGTGTGTGTGTGTGTGTGTGTGTGTGTGTGTGTGTGTGTGTGTGTGTGTGTGTGTGTATGTGTGTCAGTGTGTGTGTGTGTGTGTGTGTGTGTGTGTGTGTGTGTGTGTGTGTCTTCATTCTATTAAATCCTCCCCCACACTTCCCCTGTCAGACCCCTCCTCTAGAACCCGAAACAGACTTCATTTCTGTTGAGAAAAATGTTTGATACTCCGAGATTTCATCACCTTTTTCTGATTTAAGGATCAGAAATTAGAGAAGGTTTTTTTGCGGTTGTATATGCTTCAGACATATCTGTCATCAGCATCACGCATTGAGCTGGTCCTAAGACTGGGATGTGAACGTGTCTCCATGATTCATGGTCACCCCTCAGTGTCACTGCCCTACTTTTATAACCATCCGGAGCATCGGGGGACAATATCCGTCTGAAATGTAAACTCTGATCCAGTATTTGGCAGGTTGTACAGGTATCTAAAGAAATGCTGCTTATTTTTCAGCTCATGTCAGATCAGGACACAGGTGGACACTGACTATTTCACTCAGCGTGTGTTACCACGGCGCCAACCTTCCTGTTGCATCATGGGAAATCTTTGACCCGGAACAATTAATCCTTCAGGAGCTTGCTGTGCGTAATGGGGTCGTGCAGAGCGAAGAAAAGGAGTTTAAATCGGAGCAACACAAGGACATTGCAGAGACATGCCTACAAACACGCCTACAGTCTTATCCCACAGCACCTCAAAACATCACTCCAAATCTGACATGCATTTCATATTTTTATTCATGCATTTTCTGATTTATGGACTTCTACCGATGACTATGCATGTCCATGTCGCCGAGCTCCAGGAAATTAAGATGACTCTAAAGTTTAATAAATGGTGCTACAGTCAACACTGGAAATTGAAAATATAAATTCGGCCTTATTCCTACGGTATGACTGGAACATACAGCGCGACACAGACATGCTGTAGGCTGTGTATTATTCACCCTGACGCTCGTGATGTTAGATCACTGTAATTACCCAGAGAAGAAAAGCATTTTCCAGCACGAATGCAAGGAATCTGTGATATTGACTATTTGCATCTTAATAGTTTGAATGCTGCCCTCAGATGAAGGAACCTGTGTGCGCGTGCGTGCGTGCGTGCGTGTTTGTTTGTATGTGCATGTTTATGGACAGTATTTGTGGAGACCTTGTCAGACTGCGTCTTGGTAAACATGGGCATACTGAGTTTTTCAAACAAAATTAAAAACGCTATCTTTTCCCTCGGACTGTATTTTCTTTAAGTTTCAGTTGATGTTACTTGCTGTTCCTGTAGTATCACTTTGTTATCACAGGGTCTGTTTTACAATACTTTGGACATGTCTTTTTTGTTTGTTCTTTATTTTATGTTATTTTATTTTATTGGGGGGTGGTGATTTCCCAGAATCCTTTAACAGCAAAGACAAAAAAACATGGCATGACAGCTGACAGGATGTGAGTGTGATTGAAGGCCTAAAGTGCAGAATCCGTTTGATATAAACAGCATCTGAAAGGCTGGACCCCCGTAATGATCTAGCTTTCCTTTTCAAGCAAAAAAAGAAACCGCTCCCTTCTCTATCTGGTAATCAGCGCCAGATTACCAACTACAAATGGAGGAAATATTTTAATCAAAAGGAGATGTTTAAGAGGGAGGAAAAAAGAAAAAAGTATATATATTAAATATATAAAGTTTGAAATTCTGTTATTAATTTTAATGCCTGTTAAATATCTTAAAGATGTGTTTCCTTATCAAAAGGAATACTGTAGAAGGCCCAAACTTTCTCATCCACAAAAAAAACAGAATTTTCACAGGCTTTTGAATAACCCTTTTTGCGTGTCTTCAAAAGACAAAAAAAGCCTTTTTAGAATAGCTAAAGAGAAAAGAGGGAAAAATGAACGGTTTAATCAGAGGCCAGACATGAAAGGACGAGATTTATATTGCCCTTCTCCTCTTTTATGAGACGTCTCAGGCATCACTATCCTTTGACATTTATGTCCCTCATTGAAGTGTTTGACAATCGAGTCATCTCCGCCTCAAATCGCCGGCGCGAAC
Source organism: Albula goreensis (assembly GCA_022829145.1). Lineage (NCBI taxonomy): Eukaryota > Metazoa > Chordata > Actinopteri > Albuliformes > Albulidae > Albula > Albula goreensis. The sequence goes on along the minus strand of CM040744.1, from coordinate 45,689,458 downwards.
GCGGAGACTGCGTGCGGCGTACGCTTCAGAGCTCTTCCTGGGATCTCGTATCAGATCCGCCGCTACGGCTGTGGATGCAGCTTCGGTTTCACCTCCCCACCCCAGCTGTGGTTGGCGCTGAGGCCTCAAACGAGGGACCGCATCGAAGCATGTGCGTTTTATACGCAGGGCGCTCGACCTGCTGGTGGCGCACAGAGAAACCGCAGAGAAAATCAGTTTGAATTTTAACGCTCAAAAAATTTACAAAGTTTCACAATTTCAGAGAGAGAGAGGGGATGTGCATTTGTGTGCACGTGTGTGTGTTTGCATGTGTGTGCGCGTATGTGTGTGTGTGTGTGTGTGTGTGTGGGTGGGGTGTGCGTGTGTGTGTGTGTCCGCGTGTGTGTGTGTCTCTCTTCTGGGCCACTTATGGCCTCAAAAGGACTGACACAAAACACTAAATTTTGTCTGTTACCTCACACACGTAAATCCTCAATGCATTAATGTTGGAAAATAAAATAAATTAAAATCAAAAGGGGAAACGGAGAGAGTTGGGGAGATGGACGCACGAGGAGAGGAGGAATAAAGGAGGGAAAGTTGGAGCGTTTGAGGCAGGAACATGCTGGGCTTCTCCCCACGATCCAAAACTACAGCGTCAATCTGCAAGCACTTACACTGAGACAGACGCAGCAGGTGAGGCCTGCTGTCCAATCAGGGACAGCCACAGACAAATGATTACAGCCACGCTCAAACCTTTAACACACCACAAATAATGACTTGGAAAGCCCTTCTTCTCTCCCTCTCTCTCTCCTCCCATCTCCCTGGTTTTATTCGCCCTCAGAGCGTGAATCAGATGTGATTGGTTCTGAGCGGTGCCTCGTTTTGCTGGCCTGCTGCTGGCCCCTCAGATGACGCTCTGAGACTGGAGACAGAGCGGGCAGGCTTGAGCGCAGCTGTCCGGTCCCATGTAACGTGAGAACTGCGTATCTACGGAGACCGCTATGGTCCGAATTAAAGCACTCTGGAGCTTAAACCACACTTTCCCCCTTTCCTTTGGTTTTTTTCTGTTTTTGTTTTATGCCATCCACCCTCTCTCTTTGCTCGTCCAGCAGCCTGTGTTGAAGCCACTCCCCCGATTTCGCCAGGTTATGGCCCTGATTCCTCCAAGAGTCTCCGTTGAGAATCCATGAGGGATGAATCACCCAGCTAATTAACAATTATAAACCATATCACTCGGAGAAAAGACAAATTATCATAAATTAGTGCCCAATTAAAATGTGATTGCAAGTTCAATAGTTATACATCATTCATTTTTATACCCTTATCGCAAGAGGAAGGTACCAATTCAATAATGGGCCTATTAACTAGAAATAAATTCAGTGGTTTTTCTAATTCTCTCACCCACACCCCCCACCCCTAACCACACACACACTCACACACACACACACAGACACTGGCAAAGCCATTTTGAATAATTACACTCGACTTCACACACTGCCCTTATCCAGAGATATTAATGAACAATTAAACTGTAATTGAATTAATTGAAGTCATGACTCCATGGCTGTAACCGAATGGAGTACGCTGGAATGCTTCCACACAACTTTCAGCGCGGATTTCTTATGACATGTTGTTGCTGTTGTGGACCTCTTACCCATACTTATTTGTTAATATTTCCTATTTCTTTTTGTAAGCATTCTATATTTATAATACATTCTTTCACATTATACATATAGAATGCTTGCAAAATATGCTCCTTCTGTATGTAGTTGCTTACATGGATGAGGCAGTCGCAGCTGACTGCAGAAGCTTCCAGAGTGTTCTTGAGATGTGTGTGAGAGACTCAGCAGATCCAGGTTTCGGAGCATGGAGTGGCAGACAGGTTAAAATAAATTAGGTGTCATATTTGCCAAGCACCATCTGCATCGGACGATTTCCTCCTCGCCGTGCCGTTCCGTTCCCACATCCTGTTTCCCCCTCTCGATGCGCTGAGAGCAAAGCGCTGTATCTCTCGTTCCTCACTCCTCTTTCTGTGTTTTTTTATCTCTTTACTTTTCCTCACCCCGTTTTCTAACAAGCAGTCTCGCGGGAGCAGGAGGGGGTCGGTTGTTTGTAAGCACATTGTCTGACAGGCCAGGTAAACGGGTAAACACACAGTTATCAATATTTCACAACCTCTGTGGAACGCTTTTCAGCGGAGCCTCACGGGGGCCTCCTGATGAAATATTAAAGGGGCGCGGCTCGGTGAGGGATACCGGGGCCTCGCTGGCTAACTACCGCTCGGAGAGGAACCGTTTCCCTTTATTTATTTTTTATTTTGTGTTGTTATTTCCTGCATTTCCAGGTGAACGGTGTTGTTTTTTTTTTGTGAGGGCTGATGGGAAAGAGAAGCGGTGGAGCTGCTTCCTGGGCAGGTTGAGCTCGTTTAGCTGCGTTTGAGGCCAGCTTTGCCCCGGACAGCCACAGCGCAATGGAGACTATGCCACGAGTGTGTGTGTGTGTGTGTGTGTGTGTGTGTGTGTGTGTGTGTGTGTGTGTGTGTGTATGTGAGTGTGTGTGTGTGTGTGTGTGAGTGTGTGTGTGTGTGTGTGTGTGTGTGTGTGTGTGTGTGTGTGTGTGTGTGTGTGTGTGTGTGTGTGTGAGTGTGAGTGTGAGTGTGAGTGTGAGTGTGTGTGTTATATACAGTGTTTTGCTGTATGTTTGAATGCACAGATGTGGATAGATGTGGCTGTAGTAAATGGCAGCTCTCAGAGAGCAGACCACTATACGGCCTCACTGCCTGAATAACTGCGCAGACGGGTGGTGTGACTGCGCAGGTGGGCAGTCTGCGTGAGTCCACACGTGGACAGCATGACAGTGAGTGTGACTGCACAGGTGGGCAGTCTGCGTGAGTCCACACGTGGACAGCATGACGGGCGGTGTGACTGCACCGCTCTGCATGTGTGTGAAGGGGCACGCTGGCACTCTGCACTTGGGGGAGCAGAGTCACAGGCCGGCACCACTAAATATTAATCTCCAGGATAAACCGTGCAAGTCTCACCTGGTCCCTGAGATAGAGCCCCCCTCTCCCCCACCGCCGGGGGGCTCCTTGGCTGCTGAAACAGAAGCAGACGGAGAGATGGAGGGAAAGAGGGAAGACAGGGGAGATGGAGAGATAAACCCGCACAGCGGATGCCCCTCAAGCCTGGCGGGGCGCCGGGTCCCCGTATCTGATTCCGATTAGCGGGCGATCACGGCGGGAATCTGGGGCCACCGACACCCCGCGGCCTGAGCTCCGGGGACCAGGTAATGACTGCGGTCTCATCTGCTCCAAACATCTCTAACCCCCCCAGCGCATGACGCTGATCCGGGGGGGGGCGCGGGGACAGCGAGGGCCTGCTAACACTTGCCCCTTCGCCTGAGGGGTATACGATCAGGATTAAGATAAAGCAATAATAATAAAAATAAAATTATGAAATCACATAAACCTGTTCATTAAACTTTGTTAACTTGTTTTCTGCATTCTGTCTTCCTCACTGGTCATATTTCACACAGGGGTGTCAGTGCTTGGAGAGCTTGGACTGGTGATTGGACATGGATTTGATCATACATATTCTTACGCTGTTATGGATTTGGTATACAACACTGCAAATGCGTCCATATTGGGTTGATGTTTATCACAGTGTTAAAATCCAGGCTTCATGCAGCTCTGATTTCACTCCACAGATCAGGTATATGACGGAGATGGGCTGAGTGACTCAGGAAGGCCTCAGCGATCCCTCCCATGTTTCTATTTTATATATTTCCAGCCTCTACCCTCTCTGGTAAGTGCCCTTTAAGATGACATCATAATCATTTAAGAGAACCCGTCTTATTTAAAGTGACAGTACCCAAAAAAGTGGTTTGTTAACGACTTACTTACCTGTAGCATTCTGTCCTCTTTCTTTTCTTTTTCTCTCAGTATTTTTTGTGGGAGAGTCCCTACAACCAAAACAGCAGAAAAGGGGGAGCCCTCCAGTCTCCAGGCTGGAAAAGCACCATCTGAGTGCCGGCTCAACTGGGAGTTCCACACCCACATGTTGACAATTGCTGACATCATTTGAAGAACGTACACATGGTGACGTACGTTTTTTATGATGGGTGAAACACAACAAACTTCTTTTAAGATCTTTAGAACACATTACATCAGGGCTGACTAACCCAGGTCCTGGACAGCTGAGGTGTAAGCAGGTTTTTGTTTCTAACATTTACAATCAGCTTCATAGCTATTAAGCAATGATATTAGCTACACCAGTGTTGCAGCATGCGCCAATGGTGATTCTCTCGTGGTCAAACTGTTCACATGGGGCCGTGAAAGCAGTGTTCAGCCTGTCTTTAGCTATCAAGACATTTGGTTTAAAATCTCAGATCACATAAATGATTGGGTCTAATTATATAACGAAGAGGTACGTTTGGAACGAAAGCCAGACACATTCCTTCTGAGCCACCTGTACATCACATCATGAGCTGAGAATGTTTGAAATGACTTATCAGTGCTTTGGTTACTGTAGTTGAGCAATTGTTGTTGAAACTGATGTTGTCACATTTATAGTTAGAGAAAATGCCGTGCAGGTGCTTGTGTTCTTCGCGGCCTCTGGCGGGCATCCGTGTTTTTCTGACATGAACGCGTAAACGCCAGGACTTCAGAGACATGACATCACGCGTCAGAATTTCCTGAGATTCCCACTTGAGTGCAGAGACGGTCCCAAACTTCCATCAATCAATCAATGAATCAATCAGTCAGACCTCACTGTTGCATAGAAACAGACTGTCACACAGCACTTCACAGCAGACATGCTCCAAACTGAGTTGGAAAAAACCCAATTAAGCCAGTTTGGGACAAACGGGAAAATTGTTCCCAGACAACTTAAATAGCGATGAAGCTAGAGAGAGGAAAAAAACCCCAACCAGAGACAAACTAAAGTGACATCCAAGTCTGTTTAGGCTCCGTCTCACAGAGACCACAAGGGATGCAGAAAACAAATAGCATGATAAACAAAATAAATGGTGCTCTTTTTTTATTTTTATATATTTCCATAATCATTTAAGAGAACCCGTCTTATTTAAAGTGACAGTACCCAAAAAAAGTGGTTTGTTAACGACTTACTTACCTGTAGCATTCTGTCCTCTTTCTTTTCTTTTTCTCTCAGTATTTTTGTGGGAGAGTCCCTACAACCAAAACAGCAGAAAAAGGAGCCCTCCAGTCTCCAGGCTGGAAAAGCACCATCTGAGTGCCGGCTCAACTGGGAGTTCCACACCCACATGTTGACAATTGCTGACATCATTTGAAGAACGTACACATGGTGACGTACGTTTTTTATGATGGGTGAAACACAACAAACTTCTTTTTAAGATCTTTAGAACACATTACATCAGGGCTGACTAACCCTGGTCCTGGACAGCTGAGGTGTATGCAGGTTTTTGTTTCTAACATTTACAATTAGCTTCATAGCTATTAAGCAATGATATTAGCTACACCAGTGTTGCAGCATGCGCCAATGGTGATTCACTCGTGGTCAAACTGTTCACATGGGGCCGTGAAAGCAGTGTTCAGCCTGTCTTTAGCTATCAAGACATTTGGTTTAAAATCTCAGATCACATAAATGATTGGGTCTAATTATATAACGAAGAGGTACGTTTGGAACGAAAGCCAGATACATTCCTTCTGAGCCACCTGTATATCACACCATGAGCTGAGAATGTTTGAAATGACTTATCAGTGCTTTGGTTACTGTAGTTGAGCAATTGTTGTTGAAACTGATGTTGTCACATTTATAGTTAGAGAAAATGGCGTGCAGGTGCTTGTGTTCTTCGCGGCCTCTGGCGGGCATCTGTGTTTTTCTGACATGATCTGACATGACGTAAACGCCAAGACTTTAGAGACATGACATCACGCGTCAGAAGTTCCTGAGATTCCCACTTGAATGCAGAGACGGTCCCAAACTTCCATCAATCAATCAATGAATCAATCAGTCAGACCTCACTGTTGCATGGAAACAGACTGTCACACAGCACTTCACAGCAGACATGCTCCAAACTGAGTTGGAAAAAACCCAATTAAGCCAGTTTGGGACAAACGGGAAAATTGTTCCCAGACAACTTAAATAGCGATGAAGCTAGAGAGAGGAAAAAAAACCCAACCAGAGACAAACTAAAGTGACATCCAAGTCTGTTTAGGTTCCGTCTCACAGAGACCACAAGGGATGCAGAAAACAAATAGCATGATAAACAAAATAAATGGTGCTCTTTTTTATTTTTATATTTTATTTTTTTATAAAGCCCTGGTGTAAATTCTTTGGAGAGATGAGGTTTTACACGCTAAGGACGTGCTAAGGACAGCAAATGCAGGGATTCAGCCAGGACCCCCCCCAGAAGGGGATTGCTGTGAAGCCCCCTCCAGGGGCCCTGAACGAACGTCACAACAGCGTCTGGAAACGCGTGACACCGCCATGTAAAAGAGACGGTGGGGGGGCTGTCACGCCAGAAAACAGTACATAAATCAGTTGCGCTCGTCATTGTTTCACAATGACACTCCCCATGTAAGAGCCCGGCCTCCATGACACCGCTGTGAGTTCTCCTCCAGCCTCGCTCTGATTGGACACAAACAGGTAAACACTGGTGGTGGTTGAAATATGTTCCATGCACCACATTAGGGTGGATCTGCTCTCAGCTGTCAATCATTGACTTTGTCGGAACTGATCAAAAACGTTTTTCTCTCCACAGCTAATGTGGTCATCGGTCCAAATCAGTGAGTCACTGATACTCTGTGATGGCTCCTCCCGTTTCCAGCTCGGTGTAACTCACTCCCCAGGCACTAGTAAATGTGTGCAATGACACAAACAGAGCAGTAAACACGCGTTAAAGCCCCTAGTGCGTTTACGGGTTTGAGAGACCACGCTGTTGTGTGTCTGTTAGGCCCACTCAGTGTGGTAGCTTTGAGAGACCACACTGTTGTGCATCTGTTAGGGCCACTCAGTGTGGTAGTTTTGAGAGACCACGCTGTTGTGCGTCTGTTAGGGCCACTCAGTGTGGTAGTTTTGAGAGACCACGCTGTTGTGTGTCTGTTAGGGCCCCTCAGTGTGGTAGCTTTGAGAGATCACGCTGTTGTGTGTCTGTTAGGCCCACTCAGTGTGGTAGCTTTGAGAGACCACGCTGTTGTGTGTCTGTTAGGGCCCCTCAGTGTGGTAGATTTACGGGACAGGCCGTTGTTGGGCTGATTTATTTACTTACTCCGGCGGGCCTCGCTATCTGTTTACAGCAAGCTTGTGTTCAAATCCTTGAAATCGGCTCAAATATGCTGGAGTTTTCCATTCCCACTTCAGTACTAGAGAACATTGGGCCCGGGGGAATGCGCTGGGTTTGGCAGTGTGATTAGCACCTGTAAAGCCCTTTGAAATACATTTTTAAACACATGAGGCTGTTATGTTTTCCCTGATGAGAAAATATAAGCCAGTTGTCATTCAACCATTTTCCCCTTCATCTTTCTTATAATACCAATCATTCGCATTCATTTATCAATTATTAGGTCAATGAGAACCCCAGCACTGCTGCCAGCCTCAAGTCCCAGATTTGAGTATTTCAGAAGTCCTGTATTGATTAAAATAGAAATGCTGAAATCTGGAACTGGAGGGTCAGAAAAAGAGCGAGCACTGGACCAGCTTTGCCCTCCCGTTTAAAGGTATGCATTACACGCACCCAGCCGTGACAGCCTGCCAAATAAGGATCATTTAACAGTATCATAATAATATACATTTGTAAATAAATATCATAGTCGAAACAACGATAATGTAAAAATATTTGGGGTTACTTTGGGTTATCCGTTGTTAAACTCTTTGCAGCATGTCTTGTTTATAAATGCGAAGGCTACACAATGAAACGCACGGGAGGACATTTTACTGCGCTGAACACGTATTCTGAGTCATTCAGTCCTTTAAAAATCAATAGCTCCTCAATGCTCTGGTCACGGCTGATCAGGACGATGAGGTCCGTTTCAAATCTGTCACAGTCTTCTTTCTCTCTCTTTTTTTGTTTGAAGTTGAAGTCAGAAGAGTGGATTGTCAGCTGTTTTGAAGTTTTTCTGAGAGTTTTTTGTCCTCAAAGTGAAGCTACATCAACAGCTGACTGCAATCACCGCATATCAGATAATTGTTGCACTGGGGAATCGGCAATTAAGCGAAAGCTTACTAAACATTTTAGAAATCTGAATAAAAGATTGATTTACAAGCCCTCTGAGTGGAAGGACAAATTAAATATTTATTTGTTCTTAAATTAACTTGTATTAGCTACTTCGACAGTGTGGGTTATTCTGAAAACTCCTCAGGAACCCAGACCGAGGTTTGGGATTGAAAATGAGTTTCTTATTTTTGGCATTCTGCAGGGTATTAGTATTAAATATAGCACTATTCCCACAGCGTTCCGCATGAATAGGTACTTTTTATGTAATATTAATTTCATTTTGATATGGTCAAATTTGGCATAAATGCAGTAGTTGCACATTATGTGGTTAATTCATATACATATTTCAAACACTTTTTAAACGTAGGTACATTTTGAAATCATTCTTGTGTTGCTGACAAAAATGTATAATCATACCTTGCTGTGAATCTTTATGATAATAGGTGTCTCTTTTATATTTTGTCAGTAATATACAGCAATTTAATTGGGGTTTAACAGGTCAAAGTATTTAATGTAAGTGTGATGCATTATGGGACACTCAGAGGAGTACATGCGAGCTTTAAAGCCACTCTTTGCATTGCATAATGGCCAGGAATACATCTGCCATTCAGTTACATAATGAGATTATTATGTACTGTATGAATTATATATTAATTTAACAATTATCCGATAAAGATGGACATAACCAGCACAAAAAACTATCAAAGAATGATCTGCTATGCGCTGCATCTCAGCGATTATATCTCATACTAATCTATGACATCGGCCCCTGGATGGGCAGACATTTTTACTATCAAGAAACAATGCATATAAAAAAGTAAAAATTTGTGATATAAAACATTTGATATTTCCATTAGAGGAAAGAGGAATAGAGAGAGTGGAGAAATAAAATCAAAATAAATGTATTGTACATAAGATTATGTGTATGGCTGACTTTTAAAAACTGCTTAACTGTTGAGTTTGCAGTGAGAGTAAATCAGGGTCTATTTTAAACCGTGTAGGCAGTAAGTTCCACCTATTACCTTCCTTTTACGCAGAAGGCTGTCTGACCAAGTGAGCTTTTCTTTTTTTTTTTTTGTCTCGAAACTGTTCTTGGAAAATCGCTGAACCATGAGATAAGACTTCACTTACATGATTCATCTACAGCAAAGATTCAGACAAAACACGCCTCAGTTAAAAACATTAATTTTGTGTTCGCATTTCTAATGCTGCTAACTACCTCAGCTAATTAGCAGGTTTTTTAAATTGCATTTGATTTGGAGGAGCGTGACTGTAGTCTGAGTCCCTGACTTACTATACTGCATCACTCTTCATCGTCTCATTACAGCGAAGCACGGGTGTGTGGGAAAACATTCTCACTCACACATTACGTGTCAGGACAGAAGATTCAATCATAGATGGAAATTGCGGTAAAATATAACACTTTCAGCACAATCAATTAACAAAAACGTTACGAAAAGTTTGTCTGCGACACCCTGCACCCAGAGGTGAGTCTGATATCTCTGTATATTTAATCACCTCATTATGTAGAAGCTGTGAAAATAAAGGCTTTTTACTTCTTACAAAAGAGAGAGGTCCGTGGATTTTCTTTCTTTTTTTAAATTATGCTTTTTACAAGTTGATACTTTGATTTTGTTTGTTTGTTTGTTTTTACATCCAGCAGAGCAGCACAAAGTGCCAACTTCTACTACCCTTTTTTTTTCTCTTACAGATTGTTTCTCAGTTTTTCTACCCAAAATGAATCATAAATATAATACATAAATAATTCATAATAATTCCTTTGATGTCCTCTGAGAAAATATGGTAGATTAGGGATTTATTCAGACTACTAATAATCATAATAATAATAATAATAATAATAATAATAATAATAATAATAATGGTCACTTTTTGTTTTGTTCCATACATGCATCAGTCTCCTTGGTGTTTCCATGGTGATTGTGACACCTTAGCAATATGCCAGGGAAGACTTTGGCTTTTGTTTGTGTGTACACAATGAAAAAAAGGAAAAGAACAAAGAAGAAGAGGAGGGAAGTCACTCTATTTCCATAGTTACTGCATGCATTACTGGAAATGAGCACAAATTTGGGGAGAGAGAGAGAGAGAGAGAGAGAGATGGGGACGGGCGGAGGAGAGGAACACAGCTGGAGAACCTGCATCCCTCTTCCAGAGTAATGGGGCTGTCGTCCACGCTGGAGAAACATCGGCCACTGCTTTCATATACTCCACTGTACACTGCCGCTGTTTTTTTTTTTTTTGCATTTCATTGCAGGCTGTGGAGGGGAAAAGGCACGGGATAAATTAACCCCCAGCACTGCGTCTCCTTCCTGATGTATGGGTGCATACAGTACAGTGAGCAGCTCCTTGTAATGAATAGCTTTTTCCCACATACCTGAAGGTAAACAAGCCCTCTTGTTTATATGCTTTGCTCATGTCCTCTCTATGGGTGTTTGTTTATTCCCCTATGATAGGAGATCCATGGGGGTATGGGAGTGGGGTCTCCAATCTGGAGGGCTGCAGTTTTCAATAATGTTGCTGGTTTAACTCCAGTCCTGGAGGGCCGCAGTGTCTGCAGGTTTAACTCCAGTGCTGGAGGGCCGAAGTGTCTGCAGGGTTTAACTCCAGTGCTAGAGGGCCGCAATGTCTGCAGGGTTTAACTCCAGTCCTGGAGGGGCACAGTGTCTGCAGGGTTTAACTCCAATCCTGGAGGGCTGCAGTGTCTGCAGGTTTAACTCCAGTCCTGGAGGGCCGCAGTGTCTGCAGGTTTAACTGTCCTGGGGGCAGGGTTTAACTCCAGTCCTGGAGGGCCGCAGTGTCTGCAGGTTTAACTCCAGTCCTGGAGGGCCGCAGTGTCTGCAGTGTCTGCAGGTTTAACTCCAGTCCTGGAGGGCTGCAGTGTCTGCAGGTTTAACTCCTGTCCTGGGGGGTGTCTGCAGGTTTAACTCCAGTGTCTGCAGGTTTAACTCCAGTCCTGGAGGGCCGCAATGTCTGCAGGGTTTAACTCCAGTCCTGGAGGGCTGCAGTGTCTGCAGGGTTTAACTCCAGTCCTGGAGGGCCGCAGTGTCTGCAGGGTTTAACTCCAGTCCTGGGGGCCGCAGTGTCTGCAGGTTTAACTCCAGTCCTGGGGGCCTCCAGTCCTGGAGTGTCTGCAGGTTTAACTCCAGTCCTGGAGGGCCGCAGTGTCTGCAGGTTTAACTCCAGTCCTGGAGGGCCGCAGTGTCTGCAGGTGTCTGCAGTGTTTTTAACTCCAGTCCTGGAGGGCCGCAGTGTCTGCAGGTTTAACTCCAGTCCTGGAGGGCCGCAGTGTCTGCAGGTTTAACTCCAGTTCTGGAGGGCCTCAGTGACTGCAGGTCTCTTGTTCAGATATAAATATCCTTTTTTTCTGCCCAAGAAGCAGGTGCTTTAGTTCAGTTTGTGATATCACATATCAAACAACTGGCTGTTATTACTGACCAGCGTTTCCGCTACAGTCCAGCCATCACCACTTTGAGCTGAATCACAAAAATTTAACAAACATGTTTTAGAAAATGAAATCCATTTCATTTACTGAGACAGTATAGATTAAGTAACTTGCAACCTCTGAATAATGCTTCCATTATGCTACACCTCTGGACTACTGTGTACAGTAACCTGAATGAATGATTATTTGATGGACTGACTGACTGACTGACTGACTGACTGACTGACTGACTGACTGACTGACTGAGTCTTGTAACAGCCCAACCACCAAACCCTTTCCCAGAAATATCAGGTCTAACATTTTGTCAAGATTTCTTTTTTTTATTTTTCTTTAATTATTTTTCAGCTCATTGAAGGTTAACTGTTTTTTCGCACTGTGCTTTCTCCAGAAAACGTAACATTTTGAAAAGCGCAGATCAGACTGAGAGTAGAGTGGGAGTTAAATCAAAGCAACACAACAAGCAGATACGGGTCTGCGATAAACCCGAGTGCACGAAAGCGAAAAACAAGCACGTTTTTTTTTTCATTATTTTATTTTGTTTTGTTTTTATAACTTTAGCAGAATTTAATTAGTTCCTAGTCATGCTGTACAGTTCATTAGCTCGGTTATGTTAGTGGAGGCTCGTTAGTCTCCGCCATGCTTTGTCAGCTTGCGCACTGCCGTCTTTGATAGCATTGTTACCGCGACTTTGGATGCACAGAGATGACAGCAGCCAAAACAGCAGAGACAGACGTGCAGAAATAGGTCCAGGTACTCCCACACGCAAAAAAAAAAAACCCTCTATCACGCACAACCTGCTCAAACGAGTGCCGTGCTTGCTTAGCATGCAGATAGAGAGCAGCTTAAACCAAAAGAAAAGGTGGAAGGTTGAACATTAAGTATGGTGCTTTTGTCAATCATTATTTCACAGGCTGCCAATTAAGTTTCTGAAGCACCTTTCCGTGACTTCAAGTTTACAAAAAATATTTCATACTTATCTTCAGAGAACAATGTTTTTTTTAATTATGACTAATTTGAATCGGTGTGTCACCAAGACTTAAAGGGCATGACAACACCAACAATGAATGTAAAACATTAAATGCAAAAAGTTGCAGGTAAATGTCAAATCCTGTAACAGTACAATATTATAAATTTAAAAATGTTAATGTAATAATCACTTTTACATTTGGAAAACAGGGATACAGATCCCTGAGCAAATGGGGATCTTTCATGAGTGTTTTCAGGATTTTCTGAAGTGATTCAGATGGCTGTTTCACCCAGGTGTGGTGATGTAGCACAGGTGCAGGTGAGTGGGTCAGGAGCTCACCTGTCTGACCTGCTGTTCACCCCCTCAAGTGTGGCTGAGCAGGTGTGAATAAGAACTGAGCGAGCAGGCTCTCATTTACTAAGGACCAGGAAGCAAATGGGCAGGAGCAGGTCTGTACACGTGTGTGTGTGTGTGTGTGTGTGTGTGTGTGTGTGTGTGTGTGTGTGTGTGTGTGTTTGAGAGAGAGAGTCTATTGTCATAATTACCACAAAAAAAAACGCTCTTAGCTGCTAATTGTCACATTTACGGTTGTCATCCCCCCTCTAGCGCCTCCATTCCCTGATGGCGATATGTTCCCTAAATAGGTCCCACAGAGCTCCACGATGGCCAACACTTTAGGTGTCAGTATCCAAGGGGTGTCTCTGCTAAGTGTTATTCCCAATACAGCTGTGGAGGGCAAAATAACAGTGAGGCAAGAGAAGACTAGACTTATATTAACCTTGTTTGACAGCATTATAATCTGACAGCACTATGAGCCTGACCAGGCTGCTCATAACCCTACAGCGCTATGAGCCTGACCAGGCTGCTCATAACCTTACAGCACTATGAGCCTGACCAGGCTGCTCATAACCTTACAGAGCTATGAGCCTGACCAGGCTGCTCATAACCTTACAGCACTATGAGCCTGACCAGGCTGCTCATAACCTTACAGCGCTATGAGCCTGACCAGGCTGCTCATAACCTCACAGCACTATGAGCCTGACCAGGCTGCTCATAACCTTACAGCGCTATGAGCCTGACCAGGCTGCTCATAACCTTACAGCGCTATGAGCCTGACCAGGCTGCTCATAACCTTACAGCGC
>CM040744.1:45480717-45670717 GCA_022829145.1 Albula goreensis | reverse complement strand
CTGAGAGCTGCTCCGTTTAGCACGTTAGCACGTCGTCTGAGTGAGACGAGTCGTTCAGTCCCCGACGGATTGAGGTGAGAATATCTCACACATGAGAAAGGAAAATGGCAGCCAGCATGGCTGACTCTAAGCACAAAGTGATTCTGTAACACAGATAACATTTAAACAGGTTTACACTTGAGTACTCAGTGAATCCTCAATGTTATTTTACCTATTACAAAGCCACTGTCAGTCCAGCGGGGTGGTACATATTTTGAGTTAAATGTACTATATCAGATTTTTTTATTTATTTATCCTTTGTTCAACATGATTAGGTCAACTGGGAATTCAATTCTCTTTTGTAGTGACAACCTGGGGAATGAAAGTCATTAGGAATTTCAAAGTCTCGTACAGCCACTCAGATACAGGGGATAGTTAGGCAGGGAGGCAGAGAGCCAGGTGTTGTGTGAATTTGACCAAGGCAGTGGGGTTAGGGTACCCTGTTCATCAAGTCAAAAAGAGGGGGTGTTACTTTTAAAACTAGTGACTCCTGTGTCCCCATTTTCCCTTTTTTTAAGTGTTTCTTTGAATAAAATCATAAGATAAGAGTGGCTGGAGTGAGCATTTCAGACATGGTGCTTATCATGTTAGCGGCAGACACCCCCCCCCCCCCCCTTCATCAGTGCAGCAGTGCTATGCTTTATGACTTAATCAATACAGGCAGAGACTTTCATCAAAGCGACCTTAAGCCAATTCCAGTTAATGAAATGAGCTGGGCCACACCCCCTTTTCACTAATGCATATTAAAAGGGGGGCGGTGGGGGGTGGGTGAAGGTGAGGAGCAGCTTTTGAATAGAGAGGATTGCTACCCCACACAGTGAGCTCCTCAGGGCTGAGAGCAGGTGTGCAGCAGGGTTTTTGGCCTCCTCCAGCAAAACTTGACTCAGAATGATTTCACCTGCAGAAAGGCTCATAAATGTGACCCAGAGGGTTATGACTCAGGATCTGGCCCACTTGTTGGAGAAGTATTGCCCCTCGATTGGCTCAGGAGCTTTCAGAACAGGAATAGATACGTGACATCAGAAATATACGCAAGGCCGTGCATCATGTATGTGGCAAATCATGTCAGGAGGAAGTCAAGAAATTATCTTCTTCTGTCCAATTACCAGTACTTTCAGGGACGAGTATTCAATTTAGATCGCTGTGCAACAGCGTTTTCAAACCTCAGGAAGTGGAGATGAGGCTAAAAATAACGGCAGGATGAGTCAAACAGGCTATCAGTGGTCCTGCTGCCTGGCACACCAAGCTAGCAGTCTGTGGGAGCCATCTGACCGTGACCAATTTATTCTAGGTTTATTCGGCCCAGAGGGAAGACTGCCCCCAACTGGCCAAACAACACCTTTTTTCAGCAGCAGCTCAGCTTTCCCAAGAGGTCTCTAATCCACATGCTAACCAAGCTCACATCTGCTTAGATGAAAGAGGTGTCATAACAACAACAATGGGTGGAGCTACGATATGTACCTGGAACATTACTGATTCAAACCAATCATTGTGTTTTGTTGAGCATGGCAAAATATTCTGATTGTTTGAAACAGATCTGTGGTTCACAGCTGATTGCAGACAGGGCCATGGTGAAGGGCGAGTGAGACTGTGTTCCATTGTCAGTATTTTGGACGTGTGGTTCCTGCACAGCAGCCTGGGAAAAGGTTTTTTGATCAGTTGTAGAAGCTCCACAGTCTCAGGTTTTTGTTTTTATCAGTGAATCCTGGCTGGTTATGGTGCGGCTATCATGAAAATGATTATCAATTATCATAATCAAAAGTTTTTGTAGCATTTACACAGCTGTGGAGATATGTCTTTTTCACCGGGTGCTTGTAGGCATGCTTAATTTGCAGAGGCATGCGCACACATAAAGCCGTGACGGAGAGATGGCGTTTGGCGAGAGACTGAGTTTGCTCTGGAGATGGAGTGGAATGTCTCGTTCTAAACCCCTTTTTTGTTTACACTGCATAAAAATTCATCTGTGCTTTCTGGGGGTGTCCCCTACATGAGGCATGGCAGGTGAGAGCGGGTCAGGTGAGGGTGTGTCAGGTGAGAGCGGGTCAGGTGAGGGTGTGTCAGGTGAGAGCGGGTCAGGTGAGGGTGGGTCAGGTGAGGGTGTGTCAGGTGAGAGCGGGTCAGGTGAGAGTGGGTCAGGTGAGGGTGTGTCAGGTGAGAGCGGGTCAGGTGAGGGTGTGTCAGGTGAGAGTGTACCAGGTGAGATGTTTTAGGGATTCGCTGTAGGTCTGTGAGGACGAGGCCTTAATGCAGACACCTCAAACACAGGGCAGGCTGTTCCGCTGGCGGGAAATCCAGCCTCAGTGAAAATTTGGGGTGTGGGGAAGGAGGGGAGGGGGGTTGGGGGCTTGGGGTGACATTAACATTTCACACCCTGTCTCAGTTCCAATCTTAGCCCCCACCAGCAGCTCCCATCACTGACGTTCTCCAGTATCTCACATACTCTGTCATACAGACCCCCACCATCCCCCCGTACATCTGAAAATCTCTTCCCTGCTTGCTTCCCACTCTCACTTCATCCTCACCCTGAATGTCAAACAAAATCTGCTCCTTCTACTGTTTCTACAGCTAAAGACTTACAAACAGAGGGAGGAAGAGAGAGAAAGAGAGAGAGTGCCGCTCCCTCTCTCACTCTCTCACACGCTCTCTCTCTCTTTTACCCCGACCGAGTTATTTCCATTTATAATTTTGATTGTTCATTTGCATATGAAAATTAGTCTGGTGACATGCATGATGTTGTTCTTTTTCTCTTTTCTTTTTTTTTTTTTGCTTAATTCTTCCGCTAATTATCGGCAGCAATGCCACATTATTTACATACATAATTGTTGTTCCTTCTGTTTCCCGTCCGCTTTATTTTTTTATTATTTTATTTTTCTCCCCAGCTCTTTGTTTGAGTCGTTCTGCCGTTTGTCAGGCGCATTCACAGTCTGTGGGGGCCGTTCTCTGCAGAGAGCATTTCCCCTTTTCTCTCCCTGCCCAATGTCTTGCATCTTGGCATTGGAATGTCATTAGTTTGAAGTAGATTTAGCCTTTTTTTTTTGTTTGGTCTTATTATGAGTAGTAGTTTTTAATAATCATCATTATTATTATTATTATTGCACTGCTGTTTTCCTTTATTTATATGTATATAAATAAAGGAAATAAAAAATATATATATTTTTTTTTTACTATTTTTTACTATTTTTTTTTGCACCACTTGCATTATTATTTACTATTCTCCTACCACCTGTCAAAAAAAGTGATCAAACTGCATGAGTAGTCGAAGGAAATCGGAATTAAATTTAAGGTCTAAGTTTTTTTCTGAAACAGATTTGGGTTTGAGAGGGACGAGGTGAAGGTCCCACCCATACTGACATCAGAGAAACGTTTAACCCTGCTGAAGGTGGCCAGGCTTAGCTGTTAAATACATCCTTTTCAAATTCCAACAATCAAGGCCTG
The DNA here is from genome assembly GCA_022829145.1 of Albula goreensis. NCBI lineage: Eukaryota > Metazoa > Chordata > Actinopteri > Albuliformes > Albulidae > Albula > Albula goreensis. The sequence goes on along the minus strand of CM040744.1, from coordinate 45,667,243 downwards.
TCTCCATAGGGAGTCCACGGCTTAATCAGTGAAATGACGTTATTTTGACATCTTTAATTACTCTTTTCATGTCCAAACATCAGTATTGGGATAATCAGTTTGGATTTTTGTTCAGTGTTCTTTTTCATATATTTTTCCGTATTTATCAGCGGTGCAGCTTCAGCCTGGTTTGCTGTTAGCAGGAGAGCTGCGCAGCGCGGAGCCGTGTTTTATCTGAGACGCTGGATCTCTTGGGCTTAGCTGTGAATGGGACCGGTGCTGAATGGTGTTTTAACAGTCCATAAAGACCATTACAGCCAGTAATTACAGCCCACAATGAGCTTTGTAATCCTCCACACATTCTGCGCTGTTTACTTCGTCACGTAACACTGGATAATTGATGGGAGAGGGGAGTTGGTGGGAGTGTGATTCAATTCATTTGACCAAATGTTTTTATTCTGGTACTAATAAAGCAGTAATCGCGCTAACGATAGCAAAGGGGAAGTCTCGACGCTTTGATTAAGATGCTCGGTTTTTCAAATTTCCATCTCCTTTTTGAAAATGTTGCTGCTTTTTTCCCCACCCAAGCTAAGCCAAAGTGTTTAGTCCACAGCAGCTACCTGCTTTCTCTGACTCAGGAGGAGGATCCTGTGACATGTGACTGTTCTTTCCACCAAACACGTGCATGCCATTGGATGAGGAGGAAGTCAGCCATGCTCTCGGTCTGTGTGTCCAACCGACCAGCAGGGGCTGCTAGTGAGTGATGAGACTAACGAGCCAAAAGTGTGCATGAAGATTTTGTTAATAGCACATAGCACTGTTAAAATTCTTCTAAAGGTAACTCTTGACTTATGAAGCATTTTTTTTTCTTTTGATATATTCCCTGATTAAATCTGGATACATTCTGGGCAGTAAAATATAAGTAATTGTAATCCAGGAAAAATATTTTATGTAAAATGTTTTATGTACACTGTGAAATCCAACAGGTTTACTGAAATAGTGTGAGAAAATTTTCACTTTATGAGTTAAAAAGTATCTCTCTATCTATGTGTCAATCTATCTATCTAACTGTATGTATGTATGTATGTCTGTGTGAGTATGTATGTGTGAGTATGTATATGTGTGTGTGTGTATGTGTGTGAGTATGTGTGTGTGTGTGTGTGTGTGTGTATGTATGTCTGTGTGAGTATGTATGTGTGTGAGTATGTCTGTGTGAGTATGTATGTGTGTGAGTATGTCTGTGTGTGTGAGTATGTATGTCTGTGTGAGTATGTGTGTGTGTGAGTATGTATATGTGTGAGTATGTATGTCTGTGTGAGTATGTATATGTGTATGTATGTATGTCTGTGTGAGTATGTATGTGTGTATGTATGTATGTCTGTGTGAGTATGTCTGTGTGTGTGTATGTATGTCTGTGTGAGTATGTGTGTGTGTATGCATATTTTTGGCTAGGGGTTTTCAGGTCAGACACAAGCTCACCTGGCCTTGTATTGTCTCCTTTTCTCTGCTGTGTGTCTGTGGAAGTAAAACGCAGGCTGGTCTGGTCACAAGGGCAGGTTTGTGGAGTTTGGGGTGTGTGTGGGGGCGGGGTGGGGTGGGGTGGGGGTGGTTGGTGTGATGTGAGTGGGGACATCTTTAGGGTGGGAGGTGGGAGGAGGAATGGATATTTCTTTTAATTGTGGGGGTGGGGAACCGTCTTCAGAGGCCAATTAACACAGAATATCAAGCAGGGGCAATCTGCTCAGGTTTGGGGCTGGGGGGCTGTTTGTCCCCCTGGATCCTCCTTTACCCAGCTCTCACTGGGGCTGCAGACCAGGTTAATTACAGAGCGTGCGTGTGTGTGTGTGTGTGGGGGGAGGGCTGTGTGTGTGTGTGTGTGTGTGTGTGTGTGTGTGTGTGTGTGTGTGTGTGTGTGTGTGTGTGTGTGTGTGTGTGTGTGTGGTGTGTGTGTGTGCACATGTGAGTGTGTGTATGCGTGTGTGCACATGTGTGCATGTGAGTGTGTGTGTGTGTGTGTGTGTGTGAGACCTGTTTGGCCAGGTGTGTGTGGGCTGATGGCACCTGCTGAGACACTGGGACACTCTGGATACTCTATAACCCCCCATGAGCCCGCCGCCCACCAGCTGAGCCTGTACCTGAGCTGAGCTAGCGACACCTGGGTATGAGTCCCTCACACACACACACACACACACACATATTTAGCACATATGCAAATTCACACACAACACACACATTTACTCACTCACACACACACATAACACACATGTGGTTCTGTGTGTGATTGGCTGTGTGTGATTGCTTCTGTTTGTGATTGGCTGTGTGTGATTGGCTCTGTTTGTGATTGGCTGTGTGTGATTGGTTCTGTGTGTGATTGGCTGTGTGTGATTGGCTCTGTTTGTGATTGGCTGTGTGTGATTGGTTCTGTGTGTGATTGGCTGTGTGTGATTGGCTCTGTTTGTGATTGGCTGTGTGCATGATTGGCTATGTGTGTGATTAGCTGTTTGTGATTAGCTGTTTGTGATTGGCTGTGTGTGATTGGCTCTGTTTGTGATTGGCTGTGTGCGTGATTGGCTATGTGTGTGATTAGCTGCTTGTGATTGGCTGTGTGTGATTGGCTCTGTTTGTGTTGGCTGCTCACCTGCTGCCCCAATGTGATCCTCCTTTGGTACAGCAACCTGCCTCCTCCCCCTGCCCCCAGCCTGCTTCACCTGCCCAAACACCCCCTAACCCCACACACTCCCCTTCACCTGCCTCCTCCCTCTGCCCCCAGCCTGCTTCACCTGCCCAAACACCCCCTAACCCCACACACTCCCCTTCACCTGCCTCCTCCCCCTGGCCCCAGCCTGCTTCACCTGCCCATCACCCCCTAACCCCACACACTCCCCTTCACCTGCCTCCTCCCCCTGCCCCCAGCCTGCTTCACCTGCCCAAACACCCCTAACCCCACACACTCCCCTTCACCTGCCTCCTCCCCCTGCCCCAGCCTGCTTCACCTGCCCAAACACCCCTAACCCCACACACCCCTTCACCTGCCTCCTCCCCCTGCCCCCAGCCTGCTTCACCTGCCCAAACACCCCCTAACCCCACACACTCCCCTTCACCTGCCTCCTCCCCTGCCCCCAGCCTGCTTCACCTGCCCAAACACCCCCTAACCCCACACACTCCCCTTCACCTGCCTCCTCCCCTGGCCCCAGCCTGCTTCACCTGCCCAAACACCCCCTAACCCCACACACTCCCCTTCACCTGCCTCCTGCCCCCCAGCCTGCTTCACCTGCCCAAACACCCCCTAACCCCACACACTCCCCTTCACCTGCCTCCTCCCCCTGCCCCCAGCCTGCTTCACCTGCCCAAACACCCCCTAACCCCACACACTCCCCTTCACCTGCCTCCTCCCCCTGCCCCCAGCCTGCTTCACCTGCTTACTGCTCCCCAACCCCCTCCACCTGCCCACCTCAACATGCAGGGCCAGTCACTGGCAACTAACAAATAAACGTGTGTAAGTGTGTGTGAGTGTGTATGTATTCATGCATGAGAGTGAGTATAATTCCATGTGTGTGTATATATATATATATATATATGGCTTCTGGGTGGGCATAACGAACATGAGGCCCAAAGACCCCCCCTCCCCCCATTGAGCCCAGATGTTTTCTCCGTTAGGGGGTGTAAAAGGATGTCTGTCCAGATGTGCATTCCCATCTGAGGATTGCCATGGGCACACCGCCATGGCGATGGGAGAGCCGCCACGAGCCCGGATCCAACCCAGGGGCCTGTGATGGAACTGGGCCCGGTGTTTACCGCCGTTGGCCTGCTAGTTACCACGGCGATGATGGCCACTATCCTACATCTTCTGTGTTCATGGGTTTGTTTCCAAATCATCTCATTTTTATACTGCCAGATACACCCTTGTTTATGAACTCTTTGGCCGGGGTCAAACTCCAAACCAGGAAGGGGCAGTATCTGCAGGTTTAACTCCAGTGCTGGAGGGCCGCAGGGTCTGCAGGTTTAACTCCAGTCCTGGAGGGCCGCAGTGTCTGCAGGTTTAACTCCAGTCCTGGAGGGCCGCAGTGTCTGCAGGTTTAACTCCAGTCCTGGAGGGCCGCAGTGTCTGCAGGTTTAACTCCAGTCCTGGAGGGCCGCAGTGTCTGCAGGTTTAACTCCAGTCCTGGAGAGGCACAGTGTCTTAATAACATGAATGAATTAATTCACAATGTTTTTTTTCTCTCCAGAATAAGGAGGGACTTACTGTGTATCACAGGTTTAATTTTTAGATGGTGTGTATTCAAAAACAATAAATGTTTCACATCCTGAAGTTCAGCTTTGCACACACAAATTCACACACATGCTTGGTTACTCGCTCGTAGATACACACACACTCGCGCACGCACACACACACACACACACACAGTTCAGCACCCACTGAGGCCGGCGCGGGGATGTAAATTGGGGGGATTATCCAGCCTTTGTGTGGCTGCTGCTGGGTGTTTAATTTGAGAATCTAAGACCTCATTATCTGCTCTGCAGCCTCTCTCTCTGGCGTGGAAGCCCATCGGAGCCCATCGGAGCCCGCTACACGGCCTCAGCCCGAGCGCAGCGTAGAAATTAAGTGCCAAGATGAAGTCTGCATGAAAGGTGAGTCCTAGAGACTGCAGACAGTCCTGCGGGGCTGCGGGGTGGGGGGTGGGGGCTGTAGGTCTTTTTCAAACGTAGCTGAGGCAGGATAACGGGCTAATTCTCCATAACACTCAGACCCTGCCCCCCCACACTAGCGGTGCAGCTAGCAGTACAGTGTCAGTCAGAGAGCTGTGTTTGTGGCTCAGAGGTTGCAAGTTCAGATCCCAGGCAGGGCATTACGGTTATATAGTACTTACTGCATATGTGTGTGTGAGCAGTATGGCTCTGATGAGAAGGGTAGGTGTGTATATGTTGTATGACCTTTTTGTGTATATGTGTTGTACAACCGGTTTTTGTTTGCGTGCATACTTGCATGAATGTGTGGATCTGTGTGCGTGTGTGTGTGTGTGCATTGAAGGACAAATACTTCTTTTTCTGTTTTCTGCAAATATATCCTTCTGTTTGAGGCATTCTGACTGTGACCTGTTTGCAAGTTTTTGTGTTATCTGAGCTGTGCATGCATGCGTGTGTGTGTTTATGTGAGAGAGAGAGAGAGAGAGAGAGAGAGAGAGAGTTTGAGTGTGTGTATGGGTGTGTGTGCATGTGTCTGAGAGAGAGGGAGACAGCGTGTGTGCGCGGTGTGTGTGAGACAGAGATAGAGTGTCTGTGTGTGTGTGTGTGTGTGTGTGTGTGTGTGTGTGTGTGTGTGTGTGTGTGTGTGTGTGTGTGTGTGTGAGAGAGAGACAGAGTGTGTGTGTGTGTGTGTGTGTGAGATAGAGTGTGTGTGTGTGTGTGTGTGTGTGTGTGTGTGTGTGTGTGTGTGTGAGAAAGAGAGTGTGTGTGTGCGTGTGTGAGTGAGAGAGAGACAGAGTGTGCGTGTGTGTGTGTGTGTGTGTGTGTATGAGAGCGACAGAGTGTGCGTGTGTGTGTGTGAGAGAGAGAGTGTGTGTGTGTGTGAGTGTGAGAGAGTGTGTGTGTGAGTGAGAGAGAGACAGAGTGTGCGCGTGTGTGTGTGAGAGAGTGTGTGTGTTTGTGTGTGTGTGTGAGAGCGACAGAGTGTGCGTGTGTGTGTGTGAGAGAGAGAGTGTGTGTGTGCGCGTGTTATCTGAGCTGTTTGACTGCTTGTTTTATATCAGTGGTTCTCAGCCCTGGTCCTGGGGGACTCCTGTTTATGCTGGTTTTTGTTCCAACCGCAGTTACAACTGAATTGAAACAAGCTGTTAATTGTTCTTAATTAGACACTTTTAATGGCTTATGGGATAATTGACTCTCTTAAGCTACATTCTGTCAGAAATAGCTACGCCTGCCACACAGAATAAATGCCCCATGTTCCCCATCCAGAACATTTCATCAGTCAGATCAGCCAGCGCTTTCACTCTCCCCAAACCATTCTTCCACAGAGAGGTTACGTTTTTAATTGACTGTATCACAGAATGACAGGTGAATCATTGGGATCCTGGAAAGTGGACCTCGGTCACCAAATTTAAACAATTAATCAGACAGTGAAAAATTCAAAGGCAAAGCAAATGGCAATGAGCCAGACCTGCACTGTGTCACCGGAAACGTTTATGGGAGTGAAGCGTGAAAACCTTTAACTAATGCTTACAGAACAACAACAGGAAGACACAGGGCCTGGAAACGCTGTAGAATCTGTCCTCTTTGTGTGTTTATATGTGTGTTATTTCACGTCTTTGTGTGTTTGTGTGTGTTATACTCCACTTTCCTGTGTGTTTGTGTGTGTGTTATTTCAAATGTTTGCATGTTTGTGTGTGTCTTATTGCATGTTTGTATGTGTCATTTGTGTGCTTGTGTTTTTGCTGTTTTACATGCTGTTCATGGCATTGGTGTCCAGTGGAAAAGGAGGCCCAGACTGGAGCTGCAGGGTCAAATCCGGCTCTGCCCCTCCTCTGCTATCGCTGTGATTGTGGAAATGGTACTCTCTGGTACCCTTGATCTGAAAAATAAATAAATCATTCCAACAGCCAATCAGTGGCAGCTTTGGAATTTCTGAGTAACGCAGGAGGTTTCCGTCGGGCTGTTTCAGAGACTGAGAGTCAGACAGGATGAGCGTGAGGTCGGTTTTCATCTAATATTTCAGTTATTCAAAAAGAATCACATCGGTGTCTGAACAGGTTCTGTAACTCCCGCAGAATCACCAGCTCTCTCGGCACTTTGAGCAGCGGACAGATCGCTTCAGCTCCACTAAGTGTGAATGGCATCAAAGTAAAACGAAAATGAAATGTTCAATGGCAGCAGAACACGGTTTGTAAAGGTAAACAACCCAGTTCAAACGCAGGATTTTTACCAGCTCCAGAATCTCACAATTTAGCAACAGAAAAAAGCGAGGAGTAACATCAAATTCAAAACTTTGTGTTAGAATCATACTCAGCAATACATTGCAAAAATAATTTTCACAGAACAATGGCTTTGATATAATCTTAATAGATGTTTTTGAAAATGGAAAGAAATGAAAAATATAATGACATATAATATAATAGCCTTGTCTAAATTTGTCTTGTCTAGAAATTTGTCTAAAAATGTCTTTTACACATTCCACTGTTACATCGTACTCAAAGACAATTAAAGAAGTATTTTATGCTCCTCAGGCAATTACTGCCAAATATGTGTTCGTTCTAAAAACCATGTTTTCAACATATTTCACCATTACTGAGCGCTGAAAAGGTCAGAGTTCGGATTCAATCACAGCTCATTTTCTCTGCCATCATTTCACATGCAAATGTATTTAATTAGCTTTTGATATGACTAGTATTTCTGTTATTTCACTTTTTTTTGGGGAAAGGAAGTTTGTTTGAATATGAAAGAACAAGAGTGCTAATGACGGCAACAGAAGGATTATGCATGTTTTCCTCTTTTGCAATTACTGTCTGTCTTTTTGACTGTCTGTTTGCCACACATACACATTCATACTGACTCTTTAAATCTCTTGCTCTCTGTCCCCCTTCCTCTCTCTCCATCCTTCTCTCTCTCTCTCTCAGGGTGCAGGGTCTGCTTAGGGCACCCCCAGATGGGATGGACAGGGCCCTGAGTATGTGTAGGGTCTGCTTAGGGATTTTCTGGAGTTGGGGAGAGTGTTTGTTTTTCTTGTTTATTTAATTATTTACACATTTATTTATTCATTTACTCCGTTTCCAGTAATTTTCTTTGGAATACTCTGGTCAAATTATTTCACCATGATGTTTTTTCAAGACAAAATTAAACTTTGTTCTTTCAGAATGAAGTATCCATCTGAGCAGAGCTGCACTGATGTGCCCTAAATGTTTCTGTTACCTGGGCAACATTCTGGGTACCAGTCTCCAGGATGCCCGCTTCACCTGTTGCTGTGATCACGGACGCTCAGGACAGGCTACACTGATGGAAACAGAATGCACAGCCGTGCAAGGTAAATACATTGCAGCTATAATCACAGTATATTTCATACATCCTGCAGAATATCGCATTTCCATAAGGGTATGTAGATGAGCACAGGGTGATGCAATAGTTACGAGAGAATACTTTTTATCCAGAAAAGTCATCCAGCAGAAAATGAAAGGAGTCAGAGTGAATGAGTAAACAAAACCAGCATCCCTGAGCATCCCAACAAAGCCAGGTTTACAAGGTTTTTGTTTTTTGTAGGAGGTGCAGGAGATGAAGGGAAGCTCCCTGACAGCCAGCTGAGTTCACTCACATGCAGTATTAGCTCCACTCACATATGATGTTAGCTTCACTCTCATGCAATGTTAGTTTCATCCTTATGCAGTGTTAGCTTCACTCTCATGCAGTGTTAGTTTCACTCTCATGCAGTGTTAGTTTCATCCTTATGCAGTGTTAGCTTCACTCTCATGCAGTGTTCGTTTCACTCTCATGCAGTGTTAGCTTCACTCTCATGCAGTGTTAACTTCACTCTCATGCAGTGTTAGTTTCACTCTCATGCAGTGTTAGTTTCATCCTTATGCAGTGTTAGCTTCACTCTCATGCAGTGTTAGCTTTAACCCAATACATGATGTATGTCTGAATTAGCCTTGCTTATTCACTGATCAAAACTCAAAGCAAACACAGAGGGCCCTGACTGAGGCTCTACCTGTCCTCAGGTGTGATACACACAGCAGTGACTGGCTCTACCTGTCCTCAGGTGTGACACACACAGCACTGTCCGACCTCCACCCTCTCCAGGGGACATTAGCCCAGCGTGACACCAGGTGTGTTCCAGCCTGAGAGAGGCGAGCGTGCCAAATGCACAAACAGCTCTGTTGAGACCGAGTGGGTTCACTGGAGGATATGCTAATTTATGTTAATTTATTCCTGGGTGATGTAACGATTACAGGAGAACGTTCTGTCCTCTCTGCTCCCTCTCTCCCAGTCTGTCTGTGTTCCTCTCCTGTATCCTCTTCTTCCTCTCTTTCTCTTCCACCCCATCCCCTCCCTTCTCTCTCTTTCACCATCTCTCTCTCTTTCTCCCTGTCCCTCCTTCCCTCTCTCGCTGTCTCCATCCCTCTTTCAGTCTCTGCCCCCCCTCTCCTGGTTCTCCCAGGTGCTCTCTCTTTCTCTTTTTTCTCACTCTTTCTCTCGCTCTCTCCTCCCCCTCTGAGGACGGCTCTCAGTTGAAGGGGTCTGGCTGAAAATCTTTGACTTTGCAGAGGCGGTGCAGGCTAGGGTGCTGGAGAATCATTACGTAGACTTGGCTCTCAGTTTAACCTCACAACCCACACTCCCTGCAGACGAACATACAGATAACACACAGACTTAACGTATGTGGACTCATTGTAACCTTGGATTTGTTAAAAAAACACAACTTACTTGTGTCTCTAAAAATACTCTTACGAGACAAAGAAAAGCTGTTTGATTATTACATTAGCGACATAAGTCTCACTCTCATGGCACTTTGAATAAACTTTATTCATCACAGAGCCTGGAAACATCGACAAAACATAACTTATGATGCAAGCTTTGTATTCATATATCGAACTCACAAAGAAAGATGAAAAGCAGTTTTCTCTGGTTTTTTTGGAGTTTTTTCACCACTCATCTCACAGATGTATAAGAGATACAGCATTGACCCCTCCTCATAGTCATTAGAGTTAGCTACCGTAGTTACATGATATTGACGTTTAGTGATGTCCTTATTTTGTTGTCGTTATCCCGATTTTAGCCTCTGCATAAACCAAGTAATGGCCACTCTGCCCGCTCAGCCCCCCATCTAACCCCCGATCCCCCGAGTTCGCTCTGGTACCACAAGAGCCTCTATCCACCCCTCCCTCCCAATCTATCTCTCTCTCCCCTTCTCTACCTCCTGCTCTCTCTCCATCTGTATCTCCATCCCTCACTTCCTCTCTCTCTCTCTCTCTCTCTATTCCCCCTCCATCTCTTTCTAATCTTTCTCTCACTCTCCTTCCTTTCCTTTTGATCTACACCCCCCACCTCCCTCTCTCTGTCTCTCTGTCCTCCTCTCTCTCCATCCCTTCTCCCTCTCTCTCCCTCTCTCCCTCTCCCTCTCTCTCCCTCTCTCTCTCTCTCTCTCCCTCATTGCTGATTCAGTGAGTGTTGTCTGTGCCGCAGACTGGCCCCCCTCCTTCCCCCACCCCCCGCTCCCCCACCCCCGCTCCTGGAAACACCCAGCAGACAAGAAAAATGAAGCCGGGGCACAATCTCATTTTCTGAGAGGGCTGCAAGTCAGGCAAGAGGCGGCCATTATTCCGTCGACACTGTCGGTATTAAGTTATTTCCTTCTCTAAATACGGGAACGTTCATGAATATCTATTGAGTTCCAGGTGCGGTCCCTTCGCCGCGCGGCCGCTCAGCGGGCTGATTGGGGCTCTATATCCCACCCCGCCTCGCCGAGCCCCCTCACTCCCGAGATTGAAGTGAAAGACAATGGTATTGGAGATTGGCTAATAAATCCTCCAGCCCTGGCCCCTCTCAGAAGGGGAGCTCCAGCTCATTCGTTTTTTAAGAGGGATAAAAACAAGAAAAAAGCGGAGTGGGGATTTTAACCTATGCTTCACCGACATGCCCCTCCCCACCCCCACACCCTCGTCTTTTAATATTTTCGGCCGCTTTTTTTCCCTGGCGTTTCTCTCCTCAGCGCGGGCTCTCAGTGATTCCCTCGCTCATTTTTTTTCGGTTTACTCACCACCCCCCCCCCGTTATTTTGGCGCCATCAATAATTCAGGTAAATAAGGTGGTAAATAAGCGACCCCTCGCGCTGATCTCGTGTGTCTGACACGTGTCTGCGCTGGCTCTGCACGCGTGCCCACGCTCGCCCCTTATTGGGCGTAATGCTTATTCATCACGTATCAGAGCAGCCCCACTGGGGCTCGCTGTGGGAAACGGCAACGCTGAACCCGACTTTAGGACCATGCCGCCAGTCTCAGTCTCACTAACGCACATATACTCTGTACCGCCAGTCTTACTGATGCTCTCTCACTAACGCACATACACTCTGTACCGCTAGTCTCAGCGATGCTCTCTCACTAACGCACATACGCTCCGTACCGCCAGTCTCAGCGACGCTCTCGCTAACGCACATACACCCCATACCACCAGTCTCAGCGATGGTCTCTCACTAACGCACATATGCTCTGTACCGCCAGTCTCAGTGACGCTCTCTCACTAACGCACATACACCCCATACCGCCAGTCTCAGCGATGGTCTCTCACTAACGCACATACGCTCTGTACCGCCAGTCTCAGCGACGCTCTCTCACTAACGCGCATACACCCCATACCTGCCAGTCTCAGCAACGCTCTCTCACTAACGCACATATGCTCTGTACCACCAGTCCCAGTGACACTCTCTCGCTAACGCACAAACTCTGGCCTTGTACAACCATGTTAGAAATCATCATAACATCATAACGTTGTTTCCCATGTTTAATTAAGAACAGAACTGACTCTTATTCCATGTTTCCTAAACTTCACATACGCAGTAGCAGTGTGCTGTTACCAAAGTAGTTATGATATTACAGTATATAGCAGTAAAGTGTTAATTGTTATTTTACAGTATTACTAATGAATGATATTAAATTAAGTTTTGTAATGTGCAGCATAGCAATAATGCACGTTGTGTCATAAGGCAGAACAGCCATTTTTGACCACTGGTTCTGGAGGAATCACTCGACCTCCTGGCCCCAAAATTCAAAACTACATCAGCCAATTAAGAGAAAGGTCAAAGTGCAAGGCGGGCTGGCGGTGAAGTGGAGACAGGACTCGCAAACTCGAGTGTCACCCTCCCAGGTTCCCCTCTCTCAGCGCACCACTTCATAATTACTTTCCTGCCACAATGAAATGTGAAAAGGCTACGGGAACGCCACCTCCAGAAACATCGTTTTAGCTGAGCCCTGAATATTACCGTTAGCCTTCATTGTTAATGTGTATGCTTTCTGAGAATGTACTTATGGGGGTTTTTTTTCTTTTTTTTTTGCACATACAGATTATTGCTTCATTTTGGAGGAGCTGATTTATTGGGATGTCGCTAACAGCCATAAGGCATCATGGGAAGTGTAGTTGTTTGATGAAATGGAGAGTCACATGTGGGAGTGACTCTCCGCGTCTTTGACGGCTCGGTCTCTGTTACAGCTCTGTGTGACGGTCCACCTTTAATCTACACCTTCATTTCACTGTCCTCATGTACAAAGAGCTGTTCATTGTTTTTAATTACTGTTCTGTATAAGCTTTTAATTTCTCCTGAGCAATTATTTACCCTCCAAATGCCACAGGGTGTCAGAAACATTTGCTCTGGTCTTAATTTTATACCAGAATTAATACTGTATGATGATTTTTCATCAGTAAGATGGTTATTTTCCTTATTTTGTAAGGACCATGTCAAATGCTTCTTCATGAGGCTCTTTTCCTGTGCTGGCTGACAGACATACAGCTCAAAGTGCTGGTGAAAGTATGGAACATGTAAGAGTCACCCAACAATTTATTTTACCTTATTTTGTCATTCAATCTTTTTCTCTCTCTTTTTTTTACTTTTTCTCCATTCCTCTGCAGCTCTTCTATGAGTCAAGGTGATTTTTTATTTATTTAATTTTTAAATCTAAACTGAGCCCAGAGGGATAACCGAACTACAGCAGCAGTGCATCAAATATAAAAATATTAATTATGGGGACGTTGCTGTGACAGTCTGTCCCACAGATTTCAGTACATACCAATTACTGCCAGAGTGTTGGGATCAGGTGACTGAGCGCTGGGGCGTGACCACACAAACTGCTGCAAAACTACTCTGCTAAATTTGGATATCACAACACAGAAATCACTGAAAAATTTAGATGTGAAAAAGTCCATATTTTAGTGCAGTGTACAGACTGTATAATATAATGTATGTCAGTGGCCTTCAGTCCCAGTGCATTAGGGCAGGAAACAGGATATACTTTGTTTTTTTGTTGTTGTTGTTGTTAGCACTTAACGAGCATTTAAAACAGCAGATTGCACAGGTAATCGCCTCACTGCTACTGGCTCTTGAGTCTGGGCTTGCTCCAGAATTTGTGAAAATGAAAACAGAAACCAGTATATACTATAACCCTCCAGGACAGCCAAACTTCCTGATTTTACTAGGAAAAAACAATCAGTAGAGACTAGGACTGTTAATGTAAGAGTTTTTTACTCATAAACACAGGCCGGATTATAGACGGGCCTGGGACGGAGGACCCGCCCCTCTCCCTCTCCTGCTGCAGAAACTCAGTCTGCCTGAGGTCTACACCCACCCCCTCCCCTCTGTCAGCCCCAGGAGGAAATGAGGTCATAGGCACAGTGAAAGGACCCTCTTTTTGACCCCCCCCCATACCCCTTCTGTGATTGGGCTACAGGCACAGTCCAGTGCCTCTGAGTTTCTGCACCTCATGTGCTGAATATAGTTTTCACATTGTCTGAATAGGGGGGGGGGGCATGCTCTGCTGCACTGTGCATGGTAAAAAAACACCAGTGAGAGACACCAAGACAGAGCAGAGAAGACCTGTGGGGTTATATCTGAACGGGACAGAGAAGAGAAGAACTGCAACAGGCTGGGGTTATATCTACTGGGACAGAGCAGAGAAGACCTGTTATATCTACCCCGGTAAACAGAGCAGAGAAGACCTGCAACAGGCTGAGATATCTACCCCGGTAACGGGACAGAGCAGAGAAGAACTGCAACAGGCTGGGGTTATATCTACCCTGGTAACGGGACAGAGCAGAGAAGACCTGCAACAGGCTGGGGTTATATCTACCCCGCTAACGGGACAGAGCAGACGGCCTCCATTTTATTTTTTTGTTTTTTTTTTTTTTTGTTGCTGAGCTGAAACATTTTTTCAAATATTCTCTGCTTTTGTGGGGTTGTACTTCATGCTGTGGCCAAATCTACCTGTGTCTGCCTGTGGGGTGTGAGGCCTCATTCTGCATTTAAACTTTTCTGTCCCCATTTCAAATTCACCATCCACAAGTCACATGACTCATCATCCAACAGTCCCTTTCAGAAATATAATTTACAGCGATATACCGTAAATATGTGTACCATACATATAGGCAAAATATAAAATTATATATTTCACAGGCTTTTTAATAATGTTGTAATATCTGAAAACCATCAATGAAACAATGAAATTGGGTTCAGTGTGGACTGGTGCTTTTTCTATTCTGTCCAGTCAATTTAGTTTTGTTTTGTCTCATTTTTTTTACTTTGCCTCACCGTTTTGAGATGGACTGAGAATACTGATATGGGCAAAAGAAATATCGCCATCAAAAAAATAAAATTAAAAAGCACTGGCAGCCAAAATGTCCTTTGCCGTGTACCTGGTGCCGCGCTGGCTGCTGTTTGCACGCTGGTGTACAGAAACCTGTCACACTTTGCCGGGTTTGGCTGCAGGCAGAAAAACACACTCAAATCCCCCAAGCGCCACGGCCAGGATTTCTGACCCAGTTTGACAGAGAAAACGGAGCTTGTTGCCGGGCCGCGGTTTTTAATGATGGCGGCTGTATGGTTTCATACTGCATTCTCATGTTAAACGAGTGAACACTGATTGCAAACAGACACTATTTTGTAAGAAACGCGCAGATTCACCCTGCGCACAAACACACAAACCCTACTTATTAGACAGCCACACAAAGGCCAGGAAGGTCCCTGTAGCCCAATTACAAGGGCACATCAGTACCCTGTGAGAATATCGCACATTCCACAAACAAACATCATTATGAGGAGCGCTGCCTTATTTATTTATATATGTATGTTTTTGGCACAGTGGGGACACAGCTGAGAACGCTAAGTTTTCTCTCCACTCAAATAAACTAACAGTGTTAAAATGAGAGGACAGAATTAGCAGTGGTGAACTAACAGCGCTAAAATGAGATGTGCTAAAATGAACAGTGATGAATTAACAGTGCTAAAATGGGCAGTATTGCTTACAGCTAATTAACGATTAAGGTTTTGAACGTCTCGCTGACGAGCGAACAAACTGAGAGCGACAGTGGGGATTGAGCCACCGTGGCGCGCAGACAGGTCTGAGCTTGGGATGCCGATCATTTTGCAGAATATTCATAATTTTTAATACTGAAAATGATAATTTGTTATTATGGCTCTTTTTCATTGTCACATGTGGTTTGCTTTAGTCTGGGATATGCTGGGATATGCTATGATTGATTGATTGATTGATTGATTGATTGATTGATTGATTGATTGATTGATTGATTGATTGATTTTATACCAACTGTCATCTTTCTGATTTGTAGGGAATTTTATGGCCTTTACCAGTGTGTAGCTCCTGAATGGCTGTACAGCAGCTATTTTGCACTCCCCCAAATTCCTTCCCCTTCCTCCACAACGGAGGAAGAGAAGGAGGGAATTGCCAGTTTTACTGAACAAAATATAAGACCAGCAACAATTCCTCACACCCTCCAGTACCAAAAAAAGAGCTTCTTCACACAGGTGACCTCTCTTCACCACAGGTAACCTCAGATGGCTTCAGGTATGACGCCGTGGCCAGGACACCCTCACCCGTCGCACCGTAATCTTGTCCAGGTGATTAAGCGGTTTTGCGGCTTTGTTTATTCGGGTCCATCATTATCGTAAACGAGGGCGCGTTTGAGAAGAGCTCAGATCTGTGGGGGCCCTGTGTAGATGGATTTCTGTCTGTGGTAATGATGGCGGCAGGCAGGTCGTTAGGGGGGGAAATATGTATTTATTCATGGTTATGAATGCAGTGTGCTTCCCAGCACAGAGCTGCAGCAACATGGCTTTATAGAGAGGAGCTGCCTGAGGTGAGCACTGATGCTAATGCTAATGGTAATGCTAAGGCAGTCTGAATGGGGCAGTAATCTGTGTGTGTGTGTGTGTGTGTGTGTGTATGTGTATGTGTATGTGTGTATCTGTGTGTGTGTGTGTGTGTGTGTGTGTGTGTGTGTGTGTGTGTGTGTGTGTGTGTGTGTGTGTGTGTGTGTGTGTGTGATGTGTGTGTGTGTGTGTGTGTGTGTGTGTGTGTGTGTGAAAGAGAAAGAGAGAGGGAAAGAAAGAGAGCGAGTGTGTGGTGTGTGTAGATTGTGAGAGCGCATGTGTGTGTTTGCATGTTTGAATGTATATGTAGATGTGAGAGAGTGTATATGTATGTGTGAGTGTGCATGTCTATTTATCTGTGTGTGATAGATTAATCCCTGAAGCAGGTGTTTCTCCATCAATAATACCCTGAAGTTTAGCTTTTGTAAGTGTAATCTGTGGGTTATGTGTGCCTGGAGATTATCAGTGCTGAAACAGATAGGGGCAGACATTCACAGAGAGAACTGATGTTTAAGTGAAAGCAAGAGAATTAAGTAGATATTGCCCGCTGTCTCACTGTCTGGTTTGTAAGTATTTGATTTTGTTCTGGTTTTGTTTGGTATATGTTATAATGTAACTGCTTTGGTGACAAGAAGTTATTACAGAGTAATTACAATGTTGTTAACATAGAACAACAGTTTCTTACACATGGTCTTAATTGCACAAGTGAAACAAAGCAACCTTAGAGACCATGTTATTCACCTTTCTGTAAATGCAGCCCTGTTTTACACTTTGCAAACCCGATGAGGAATTTCAGCATGTGTGTTACTTTGGTGACTTGGTTAATTACATCACTGCACAGGTGAACATATTTTGCTAAATGTTCTTCCCTCTGCTCTAAAGAGAAGCATAAAAGGAATTTGAGATGAGATTTGACATGTCAGATAAAGCATTACTTGTGCATAATTTATGCAAATGAAGGGTGTTACTTTTCCACCTAGGTCAGCCAAGTCTTGTATCACTCTGTTTCCATTTGATGAGACTCAGGGGAAAATATATACTCAAACACATACTCACACACACATGCTCACACACACTCATACAGACACTCTCTCACACACATACACACACATATATACACACATACATACATAATGTCTAGACGCTTCTATACAAACCTGTTTAACTTACAACCAGAAACAGCCATTGAGCAGGATATTAAAACGCCAGGATGTATCAAGCAGGAATAAATAAAGTTTTAAATTGAATTGTAGAACGGAGGCGGGGTTGTGGGGTACACAGCCCGGCGCTTACGCTGTGCGTTTCCCTGGAACAGCGATTAATCTGATCACACGCTCCCTGACAGAGGGAACTAAACAAACTGCACTCCCCCACGCTGTTCCATTAGCTCAGGTCTGCGCGTCTGCAGCATAAAACCCTAATGTATGTGCACATTAAAATACGCATGTTCCCCCCCCACCACCCGCCCAGCCTGCACATAGATCGCGTCCCGACACCAGGAGCCCTTCGCCCCATAACTGATGGTCTTTCCGGAGGGGGGGGGAGCCGCTCCTTTAATTAAACGTCCCGAGTGGTAAATCATGGCCTCTGTACCCCACTGCGACGCTCTGCCCCGCCGTTAATCGCAAAGAACAACTTTTTCAGCCGCGTTTCAATTATCAGAGAGAGAGAGGGGGAGAGAGAGACTCTCTGTGACTCTGTGGGAGCTGGGGGAGATATTGGGTCCAAAGTCCTCCTTTATTGTCTGAGATCCAAGACAGACCAATAACCGACAGCAGAAATAAACTGGGACTGAGAAGGTGCCACAGCTGAGGGGGGCTGGCATTGGGGGGGAACAGACACTATGAATCACCCCCCCCCCACCATGCAGGCATCTAAAAATGAAGAGAAATGCAGTTATCTGACTATCTTATTTGTCAAGACTTCCCCAACACATACATGCACATATATATACACAAACACACTCAACGTGCACACTTGTGCATGCACAAACACATGTAAACACACATATATATATACACAAACACACTCAACGTGCACACTTGTGCATGCACAAACACATGTAAACACATATATATATACACAAACACACTCAACGTGCACACTTGTGCATGCACAAACACATTAAATACTCATATAAGTGTGCAAACATAGACATAGGCTTTGTAGAGACCAAATTCAACCTATAGCATGTACTTATAATCCAACTACTTTGACGATAAGAAGTTATTACAGAGTAATTACAATGTTGTTGACTAAGAACAGTCTATTACACATGGTCTTAATTGCACAAGTGAAACAAGGCTACCCTAGAAACCATGTTATTCACCTTTATGTAAATGCAGCCCTATTTTATACTTTGAAAAACCAGGAGGAATTTCAGCATGCGTGTTAGTTTGGTGACTTGGTTAATGACATCACAGGTGAACTAAGAGCAGCATAAAAGAAATTTGAGATAAGATTAAAGTTTTATTCTGACTTTGATATTTTTTGCAAGTTTTGTCATGGGAAAAAATTTAACGGAAAATATGCAGTATTAAAATGAGACGAAAGTAAATATAAATGGATCTTTGTCTACGCTCTAGACTCAATTCCCACAATGCAATTCCAGTGAAATAACTCTGTTTTTTATTTCCCCCTCGATTTGATTAAATATTAACATGTCATTCTTTTGTTGAGCTAATTAAAACTTTTAACCTGGAGGTCCCTTTTGACTTTTCTGTGTTAAATAAAAACAGGGTTTCTGTTTAATTAGACAGTGAGAGAGAGGAAATGGAGAATGAGGGAGAGCAGAAATCTAAAATGCACACACACATACATACATACATACATACACACACACACACACACACACACATGCTCACACACACTATACAGACACACACACACATACATACACACATATATATACACACATACATACATAATGTCTAGACGCTTCTATACAAACCTGTTTAACTTACAACCAGAAACAGCCATTGAGCAGGATATTAAAACGCCAGGATGTATCAAGCAGGAATAAATAAAGTTTTAAATTGAATTGTAGAACGGAGGCGGGGTTGGGGGGCACACAGCCCGGCGCTTTACGCTGTGCGCTTCCTGAACAGCGATTAATCTGATCACACGCTCCCTGACAGAGGGAACTAAACAAACTGCACTCCCCACGCTGTTCCATTAGCTCAGGTCTGCGCGTCTGCAGCATAAAACCCTAATGTATGTGCACATTAAAATACGCATGTTCCCCCACCACCCGCCCAGCCTGCACATAGATCGCGTCCCCGACACCAGGAGCCCTTCGCCCCATAACTGATGGTCTTTCCGAGGAGGGGGGGACGGAGCCGCCTTTAATTAAACGCCCCGAGCAGTAAATCATGGCCTCTGTACCCCACTGCGACGCTCTGCCCCGCCGTTAATCGCAAAGAACAACTTTTTCAGCCGCGTTTCAATTATCAGAGAGAGAGAGGGAGAGAAAGAGACTCTGTGACTCTGTGGGAGCTGGGGAGATATTGGGTCCAAAGTCCTCCTTTTATTGTCTGAGATCCAAGACAGACCAATAACCGACAGCAGAAATAAACTGGGACTGAGAAGGTGCCACAGCTGAGGGGGCTGGCATTGGGGGAACAGACACTATGAATCACCCCCCCACCATGCAGGCATCTAAAAAAAATGAAGAGAAATGCAGTTATCTGACTATCTTATTTGTCAAGACTTCCCCAACACATACATGCACATATATATACACAAACACACTAACGTGCACACTTGTGCATGCATAAACACACAACACACATGTAAACACAAACATATATATATTGTGCACACAAACACATGTAAACACATAACGTAACGTGCACTTGTGCATGCACAAACACATTAAATACTCATATAAGTGTGCAAACATAGACATAGGCTTTGTAGAGACCAAATTCAACCTATAGCATGTACTTATAATCCAACTACTTTGACGATAAGAAGTTATTACAGAGTAATTACAATGTTGTTAACTAAGAACAGTCTATTACACATGGTCTTAATTCCACAAGTGAAACAAGGCTACCCTAGAAACCATGTTATTCACCTTTATGTAAATGCAGCCCTATTTTATACTTTGAAAAACCAGGAGGAATTTCAGCATGTGTGTTATTTTGGTGACTTGGTTAATGACATCACAGGTGAACTAAGAGCAGCATAAAAGAAATTTGAGATAAGATTAAAGTTTTATTCTGACTTTGACATTTTTTGCAAGTTTTGTCATGGGAAAAAATTTAACGGAAAATATGCAGTATTAAAATGAGACGAAAGTAAATATAAATGGATCTTTGTCTACGCTCTAGACTCAATTCCCACAATGCAATTTCAGTGAAATAACTCTGTTTTTTATTTCCCCCTCGATTTGATTAAATATTAACATGTCATTCTTTTGTTGAGCTAATTAAAACTTTTAACCTGAGGTCCCTTTTGACTTTTCTGTGTTAAATAAAAACAGGGTTTCTGTTTAATTAGACAGTGAGAGAGAGGAAATGGAGAATGAGGGAGAGCAGAAATCTAAAAATGCACACACACATACATACACACACACACACACACACACACATACATATACACACATACATATATACACACACACACACACACACACACACACACACACACACACACACACACACACACATACATATATATACACACACACACACACACACACACATACATACATACATACACACACACACACACACACACACACACACACATACATATATACATACACACACACACACACATACATATATACACACATATATACATATATATATACACACACACACACATACATACATACATAAATATGTATATACATGTGCATTCATATATATATAACTAGTGTCAGTGAACAAGCTACCTCAGTTATACATTGACTTTACTTTGTTGAATATGTAACCCAGAGATTCTCAAATAATATACTCTGTATGAATGGGCTATTTTACTGCAGTTATATTCATGCAGTTATAAGTAACTGCCATTTTGCGTTTATATTAGGCAATCAATAACAATGTGTCTCTCCTAGGATTTACCACGAGTGAGAAGCAGCTAATGAGAGACTTAAGCATAAAGAATATTATGCCAATTAGACTGTAGGGGTCACACTCTGTGGCCAAAAAGCAGAGAGTTACAAAATGTCACAGATCATATTGCCACCTAGTCTTCTGTGCCGAAGTATGCGCAGAACACCAAATTAGTTGAAGAGGGGAGAAAAATTATGAAAGTAAAAAACAGTTCGTGCTCATAGCCAAGGGATTTTATTCCTGTCAGATAGCAGCCATGCAACCTCAGATCCCATAAAAGAATGTCAACTCCGCGGAATCAAAGCGTGCCGTCGCAAGAGTCATTTCAGATGACAATGCATCTGAAGAGCCATGCATCTGAGGCGCTGTTGGTGAGAGCCCAAACCAAATGAGAATTACTTGAAAAATTATGGCTTGTAAATTTTTACTGTTTTAATTTATATGACGCTCCAAAGTGGAGCTAGACGGCTGATTTAGGGACGTTTTGGATTTGTGAGAAACCAGTACAACTTAGTTTGCTTCCTTTTTTCAATGAGCTGGAACAGGAAACCTACAGCCATTTTCTGCACACATTGAGACAATTTCCTGCTAATATAACAGCACCTCATAATTATCTATCTTTGGGATAATTATCCGTTTCCACAGCGACAGCATGTTCCAGGGATTCTCATCCCTCTTGGGGGGCTACTGGAGGTCATTTTTTAAACCACCCCCAAAAACACTGTCTTAATTTTGTCTTTGCATGATACTTTTAGACCCAATCACATGAACTTTAGAACTCTGTAAGGACACATAAAATTGAACTCAAACAGAATGTGTTCTTAATGTCTTAAATATGATAGTAAGATCTGTTGAATATTACACTGTGTTCAGCCCGTGTTAGCACTGTTTTGGAGACATTGTGGGAATGTGACAAACACCCTATCAGCTGGGTTGGTTCTTTCTCAGTATCTGGATCAGTGACAGGTGTCATTATCTTGTTATCCAAAGTTCTGACACTAATCTCAGATATCCGATCAAGCTGTGCTCTTCAGATCAAGCATCGCCAAACAGCACACACTCACTTCATAAACGCAGGCAGTAACTCCTGTTGAAGGATGCAGCTCTACAGCCAGGTGTGTTCATGTGGGCGCAGGTCAGGAAATGACTGACAGACGAAGGTAACTTCAGAATAGGGACCGTGGTGGAAGTGCCAGGGCCCATCTGACTGTGGTTGTCTGATCAAAGCGGGAGTCTGAGATCAGTCTCTAAAATCCCACCAACCTGAGAACGTTACCTCATGAGAACGGAGTTTTTCCTTTCTGAGCCGAGTGGAAAATGTGCATCTCTCTCCTCTCTTGCTTTCTTCTCTCTCTCTCATTCCTCCTCAATCTATTTTTTCTCTATGTTTCTCAAATGTAAATTCAGGTGCAAACCTGCTGATTCAAACATGTTTTATTTACATGTTACATGTTTTTACATTTGATTAATTTTGTAGCTCTAAAATTGCAAAAAAAAAAAAAAAAAAACTTTCCCTCTTTCAATTCCAGTTTTTTCAATTCAGTTTAAAGGCTATGTTGGCGTGATATGATTGGAAATGCATTTTGCCCGAGCGTACTGACTCTCTGTCCTGAGGACACATGTAAGAGCAGTTTGTGTGAGATCTGGGCATGTCCCGTGCCTAATTCATTTATCTCCTCCGGGTACCTCTGTGCCTCAGCAGGATTAGCGCCGTTAGCATGCCACGAAGGGCACAAGGTCATATGTGAGTGTGTGTGGGTGAGAGAGAGAGAGAGAGAGAGAGAGAGAGAGAGAGAAAGAGCATGTGTGTGTGAGAGAGAGTGTGTGTGTGTGTGTGTGTGTGAAAGAGAATGAGAGAGAGAGAGAGTGTGTGTGTGTGTGTGTGTGGGTGAGCATGTGTGTGTGTAAGTGTGTGTATGAATGTGTTTGTGTGTGAGAGCATGCACGCGCCTGTGTGTGTGTGTGTGTGTGTGTGTGTGTGTGTGTGTGTGTAAATGGCAAATGAAAGGCCCTGCATTTCAGTTACAATCAAATCACAATGATATTTGACCCTGCAACACTTCACAGTGTCTACCCTCACACACTCATACACTCATGCACACACGAACGCACACTGAGCCCTGCAGCTGATAGCGCACTAACATGACCTCATATCCTTCAGTTTCCTCCCATGAGCCTCCTCTTCCCTCCTCAGCCATCACTGGTACGTGTGTGTGAGCGGTGAAGCCGGAACAGATAACTCTGCTCTCTGTGCGTTTTTCTGTCTCTGTAGAGATGATACGTTTTAAAAGTGTGCTGGTTTCCCCTGAAATGTGGGCTCTAATAGCACTGAGAGGCTTTGCAGGGTTAGGAGGATTTCAGACGTACTTGACGAGCTTTATCATTCTGCTTTACTATAATACACCCTCATTTGGGAGCTGAAGCTCGATTTTTCCACAATTTTGACTAAATCCCGAGAGCTGAGTGATTCTGGCATTTATTTGACTGAAAGACACAATACCGTTCTTCAACACAGTAACCCAAAATTCCCTTGGGGGGGAAAAACCAGCCTGAGTTTTTGTTTACGTATATTCTCAGCTTATCCCAATTCTTGTGTAATTCAATGGTAGTCTTTGGAATATGGGAAAATAAAACAGGCATATATGCTGTAATTAGATACAGATGTACATTGATCACAAATGGATATATAGGTGAATATGACAAACGTACAGGTGAGATGTTCAACGCTTGTATCAAGGACGATTACAATTTAGCCAACTAAAACCCTTTTTTTTTTCTTTTCTTCTTCTTTTACTCTTTTCATTCCCAGGCCTTTTTTGTTTCTGTACTTCTTCATCTGTTGTTAAATCCTGTATTTTCAGACAAAGTGCATGTTTTTATCTGCCTGTTTTTTATTTTTTCCTCATTGTAGACATTTTCTCTTTTTCTCTTTTCAGGGTCACATTTTGTGTTAAAGCAAGCAGGAGGGATGAGAAGATAGAGAGAGTAAATGAAAGTCCAGGTGCATGTCTCTCTCAGAGACCTCTGCTTTCACCTTTCTTTCTGCTTCTCCTCTTCTTCTTTGTCCTTCTCCTCCTTTTTCTCTTCCTCCTGCTCTTCCTCTTCCTCCTCCTCTCTCTCGGGCATGACGTCACGCCCCAGCCGTGCAGGCCGGCCGCGGTTGCCAAGCGCAGTGTGACACAGTTGTAAATTAGCGTTGTTGTGAGCGAGCGCGGGCCAAGCCGTAGGGCCCCTCCGCCCCACGCTGGCTGCTCTCGGGGGGCTGTGGGGTTGGCCACAGAAACTGTTTACATTGTAATTAGGGCTTAATTGGACCAGTTAGGCTCCCCAACCCCTGATCGCTTTGGGCCTCTTTCACTGTGGGCCCCCTCCCTATCACTGAACTCATTTCTGCTTTATTTATATGTGTGTGTGTGTGTGTGTGTGTGTGTGTGAGGGGCTGTGTATGTGTGTGTGTGTGTGTGAGTGTGTGTGTGTGAGGGGCTGTGTGTGTGTGTGTGTGTGTGTGTGTGTGTGTGTGTGTGAGTGTGTGTGTGTGTGTGTGCATGTGTGAGTGTGTGTGTGTGTGCGTGTGTGTGTGTGTGTGTGATGTGTGAGTGTGTGTGTGCGTGTGTGTGTGTGTGTGTGTGTGTGAGTGAGTGCGTGCGTGCGTGGGTGTGAGTGTGTGTGTGAGAGGGGCTGTGTTTGTGTGTGTGTGTGTGTGTGTGTGTGTGAGGGGCTATGTGTGTGTGTGTGTTTGTATTGGTGTACACACACTCATCTGTCTGCACTATTCATACCACTCATCTCCAGCAACGATTTAATTCCCACACTAGAGCAACAACCTCAAGTACCTGCAGTTCCCAATCCCTTCCCTTTCTCTCCCTCTCCCCCTCTCTCTCTCTCTCTCTCTCTCTCATCTCCTGTATTTTCATTTATTTTTTATTTTTATTAAATTTTATATTTACCTCTTTGGTATTTCTGTGCTGTGTGGCGTATGTGTTGCCACCTCTGTCTTAGTTTTTTTGTTTGTTAGGTTCATGTAATGTAATTTGTCCATGGTTTTGTGTGTTTTGTGTGTCCTCCCCTGCTCTCTGCCTCCACAGTGCTGCTGTGATTTGCCCCAGTGCCTCAGTACCTGCAGCTCAGCTGTCAGACCCTCTGCCCCGCAGCTCAGACCTCTCAGCCTCAGTGTGAGCCTGCAGCTCCACAGCCAGGACTCAACTCAGCTCAGTGAGAAGGGTCTGCTCTCTCTCCCTCTCTCTCCCTCTCTCTCTATCGCCCCTCTCTCTCACTCTCTCTCACTCTCTCTCTCTATTGCCCCTCTCTCTCGCCCCCTCTCTCTCTCACCCCACTCTCTCTCTCTCTCCCTCTCTCTCACTCTCTCTCTCTATCACTCCTGTCTCTCACCCCCCTCTCTCTCTCCTCTCTCTCTCCTCTCTCTCTCTACCGCCCCTCTCTCTCACCCCGCTCTCTCTCTCCCTCTCTCTCATTCTCTTTCTCTATCGCCCCTGTCTCTCACCCCCTCTCTCTCCCACTCTCTGTCTCTCTCTCTCCCCTTTCTCTCTCTGTCCTCTCTTTCTCTCTCTCTATCGCCCCTCTCTCTCACCCCACTCACTCTCTCTCTCTCTCTCTCTCTCTCTCTCTCTCTCTTCTCTCTCTGTCTTCTCTGTCCTTTTTTTCACTCTCTCTCTGCCTCTCTCAGGAAATTTATAAACTGCATACAGTATATTGTGCTCAAAATCACAATCCAAAAATGTTCTGAAATCCTCTTATATATGATTCAGATTCCTCATACATGTCAACCTCATAAGAATAGTATATGATAAATATTAATATTTCACTCACACATGTTTAATTGTGTGCATATTGTATGATGTAGGATATTATATTATTTGATTACAATATAAGCATATATAAGAATATTAGTCTTATTGGATTTCATAACCTGCTTAACTAGGTTTCCCCTGTAGGTATGAAAGAGCCCTAAAACTCAGCTTAGTTGAATCAGGTGTATCTGGTATCTCCCTGATCTCTACTTTTATGTTCAGGCTGTCCTCTTTCTCTTCGTTACTGAAGCCAGAATGCAAAAGAATCTGCCACGTCTTTCATCCAGGCCC
The DNA here is from genome assembly GCA_022829145.1 of Albula goreensis. Classification (NCBI taxonomy): domain Eukaryota; kingdom Metazoa; phylum Chordata; class Actinopteri; order Albuliformes; family Albulidae; genus Albula; species Albula goreensis. The sequence goes on along the minus strand of CM040744.1, from coordinate 45,641,249 downwards.
TGGACACTAAGCCCAAGATCAAATGAAACAGTGTTCCAGAAGCAAGAAGCACAGGCTGCCGTGTGAAGCCTCCATCAAATGCATACCTGATGCAGTGTGGAAACGGAGCTGGAACAGTGATTCTAAATGCTCTCTAATGTAATTACTGAGAGGAATATGTTTGTGAAATTTGTGAAGAATGTTTATGAATCTACTGCCAATTCATTTTCCAATTATAAACCCTGTAGAATGTATATTTTATAGCAGTTCCCGGACCTCTTGGATTTTACTGAGTAATTAGGCTTTTTCAGTTCTTACCATAAATAACCATTAATAAACTGATGACTTAATTTGCGCGTCAATTCTTTATGCTAATATCTGATTTTATTGGGCTATATTTGTTTCAGCGCGTGAAAAACGTCTGGAACCCTCAGCTCATATATTGCTTCTGTCTGTCAAGTTTCTTTTTTAGTATTTAGTATTAAAACTGGAAATAGACACTCTGCGCCCATGAAATAAAAATCAAGAAAATGCCAGCGTTGTTATACATTTTTCCCCTCTCTTGACCTTAAATTTCTACATAAAGAAATGTATAAATTCTGCTGAATATTGAGCACAATCTCAAAGGATTTTGGATGGATGAAGAATGGTATTATAATGACATAATGTTCCTTATAAAATGTATTTGCCTTTCAGTTAGGGAAGATTTAAAATCATATCTATCATTCTCTCTGCCTCTCTCTCACCACCTCTCCATCTCGCCGTCTGTCTCTTTCGATTTCAGGATGCTTTATTGGCAGGAAATACATATGTGAATGTTGTCAAAATGTCCAGCAATACATGAAATACCACTCAGTAACATCATATAGAAAGATAACTGACAATAACAGCACAATATGCAAAATTAATTATACTACCATTACCACTATCAGGGCTTGTGGTATGAATGGTTCTTGTAATTATTAATAGTGATACTAGCAATAATTCTATCCAAAAAAATATGGATAAGATGATATTAAAAATTCAATAGCCTTAAAAGACAGAACACTGCTTGAAATTTCCCCAGCTTCATATTGACCTTTGACCTTTCATATAGACTGATAAGTCTTATAATATAATTATATTAATCACTATGATGGTTTAGCGATGTTGATGGGCTACCACACATAATATGCCTTTGATTGCTGAAGACTCAAATGTTCTCTGAAGCGGCCAAACAGTTACTCTTCAGAAGAGTAAAGGATGTGAATCTTAAGTACACAACAGGACATTTCTGAGTGTCCTATCTGTTCATCTCATTTGGCGGAGGCAAACTGTATTTCATCACTACACCACAAGCACTTGCACCTCTCCTAAATTATAATTATTATATATTATAAGTATTTCCTCTTTTGTGAGAGAAGAGAAGTCTTTCATAATGTGAGAAATTTACTGAGATTTATTGAATTTTTAAAAATGTTTTCTCTTTGTTCCTCTTACCCCCACCTTTCTCTCTCTCTCTCTCTCTCTCTCTCTCTCTCATTAGGATCCTGAGAGTTTCCAGCACCTGTCTTTGGCCCCTGGCAGCAGGCAAAACACAGCCACCTGTCCGCTGTGGGGCCCCCAGTGGCCGCCGAAACAGAAGGACAGTCCGACAGCGCACCTGAGCCCCCCCAGGTAACCCTGCCAAGCCCCCGCCAGCAGGGCAACATGCCCGTGCGGTGGGGGGGAGCAGAGGACCCCGCCTCACTCCGCGGCCGTCACGCCAGCCTGGTGTGCACCCTCCTCTGAGAGGCCTTTGTGGCCGTAACCACAGAGAAAAAACAGGACAGTATTGACTCTGCGCCTGTCGACCTATCAGAGTGAAGGATGGCAACGGCAGTGGGGGTGTCGGGCGATTGCGGTTCAGAAGCAAAGGTGTCTCAAGGTCCAGCGCTGCGCGCTGCGGAGGTGTGAAAAATGGCTCTGGCTCCACAGAGCGTCGTTATTTATTTTACACACGTGCACCTCCATCCATCAACACTACTGTCGCTGGGAGTTTGGATTCAAATGCACTGATGTTCACTTTGTTTCCATTTTTTTAATTGTGTTATGAGTGTTAGGACATTATGCAGAAACTAAAGGGCCGCTAGTTTGTGATTTTAGTGTGAGAGGTTTCTGACGCTGAATGTGCAGGTGGGGGTGACTCCGCTGGGTTCAGATCTCTGGAGCTCCAGTCCGGTGCCTCACAATATGTCAGTTAATGACCCGGCCCCCTCGTTAACAGAGCGCGCGCGGGCCGTGGGTCGGGTCGGGTCTCTATGCACACTGCCCCGTGCTCCATCCTCGTTATGCAAATGAGGCCCATAAAACTCAACGAGGAAGTTAATTAAGAGGGACAGAGTAGTCCCTCCATTAACTTCACTGTCATGAACCAGAGTTCAGTTGTGATTTCGTTGTAATACACCAGAAGAACACAGACCCTGTGTAGGTGTTCTGGGTTCAGTGGTACCACCTGTCAAGGTGTAGCCTAAAGGGACCTCCACCTTGAATGGTTGCCCAGCAACTACACAGCAGTGGGGGACAAAAGCCACCTGTTCCTGTCCTACAGGGTGAGAGCACGAAGAGACTGAGGATAGTGGCATTGCATCGTAAAGCATAATAAAGACAATAGAATCCCAAAATAATGTGCAAGACGAACGTTCTGAATGGAAGTGATAATGTGGAGTTTAAAAGGGTTCGCCCATCACGTGGGGGGGGGGACGTGGAGGATGAAATAACAGAAATAGACATAATGGAAATGGTCAGCAGAATTCACACACACACGCACGCACACTCTCACACACACAGATTTTCACAAACGGCGCTCTCTCGTTTCTGACCTCCTCTTTCTTTCATCTCTCGTTCTATATTCTGCTCTTCCCTTTGTTCCCCTGTGTAGGGCGTCATGTCCAGGTTGGCCCTCCAGGGGGCGATGTGGCAGGAGCTCTCTGCTTTCATCAGCACCAACGGAGCCACAGAGACAGCGGGTAATTACCAGCCCACTCTCCTGTCTGTACCCTCACCACTTTCTGTGTGCCCCCCAGCTTCCTGTAGTCCCTCCTGAGGAGGGGGGGTGTGTGGGGGGTGGGGGTTGGTGATGAGGTGGAGGTGGGGGTGAGGGAAGGGTTTCTAGCCCAGATGTGTGCTAATGAACCAGAGAGAGGAGGGGGGGGTTTCAAGAAAGATGGGGAGGAAGTAATTTGCATGCAACTGAGAAAAATAAAATCCAAGCATTTCCTCCCGCACATGCACTCTCTCATTCTCTCATTTATCCCTCTCTCCCTCTCTCCCTCCCTCCTCCCTCCCTCCTGGTCTCTGTCTTGCTGCTGATTTGAATAATTCATTGCGGCCCCAGTGATTCTCCAGGGTCCCATTGTCTGCGGTTTGGGTGAGGGAGGGGCCCCATGAGGGCCCCGCATGGAGAGGGTGGGGGCCCTGGCCGTGGGGGCGGCTGTGTGAAGCAGCCCTAATGAGACGGCGGGGGGGGGGCTGTCTGATCAGCCGATGCCCCCCTCCCTCCATTGATCGGCCACTACCTGCACCAGCCTGGGCTCCACCTTCCACAGTCTGAGGAGAACCGAGCGCCTCGAACCTCAGTACGGCAAACTTAATCCATCTGGTGTTAAAGACTTCTGATAACTTATCATCGCATGATTAATTTTGCCTCAGCTTAATAAATTTCAAACGTTAAACAATATAAAGTCGTAAGCGATCTTTAGCATCGTTCTTTAACTTATACTTATTAACTTGGCCTATTCCAGGAGTTCAGGGGAATCACTTTCCTCAGTTCATTTTAGTAAGCTGAGCTTTTGTGTTTTACAGTGACACAGGCCTGGCAAAAATGCACATGTTTATGAGCCACACACCTGAGACTGTGATGATGATGATAGCACAGACGTGATTGGTTGGAAAACATCCAATCAGGTGGGAGTCGCTAGAAGAGGGTGGCTAACTGGGGCTGGTTCAAGGAGAGAGAAAATAAAAACACAGGTGGAGGGACAGCCATGTTGCTAATGCAGTGAGCTCATAAGGATTCAGGAGCCCCTAACCTGTCCGAGGACCCCAAAAATACATGGCACCCAGGATTCCTGGCAGCAACCTGATTGGTGGAGAGCAGGAAGCAATGAAGCAATAAGCCAATGAAGTTTGAGGCTGGCCATCTGGGAGACGGTGGGGGCCCCGCCCATTTGGACTGAGTATCGCACCCGAGACCAGTTACAATAGAGCACATGGTTATGTGCGTATTTAAAAAAATAACAATAAAAAAATCGAATCTGCCAGAAAGTAAACGACCATTCTGTTCCTAGAATTGAGCTTATTTCCAAATACAATTTAACACCAAATTAATTTTCTCCAGACATCATTATCGGGAACACAGGGTGACCAGACACTCTGCAAAAGGCATTGAGAGGGGTCCGGATGGAGCGAGAGAGGCGGCTCTCGGCAAAACGGTAAAAATGCCAAACCTCCGCAGTTTACTGGCCGTAAATTGACAAATTAAACTGTCCCAGAAATACTTCATCATACCCTCTTATACTGCTGCACTGGGGATGACAGGCAGCCAAACCAAGAGTGCTGAGCGCACAAGAAAAACAGATGCTCTTTCTCTCCCTCCCTCTTTTTCTCTCTCGCTCTTTCCTTCTCTTTCTTTCTCTCCATCCTTTTATCTGTCTTTCTCACTCCACTCCCTCTGTATCTCTTTTTCTCTCATTCCCCCTCTATATCTATCTATCATTCTGAAAACTTTTTATTTGTGATCTCAAATTTCATATGCACGCAGTATATACATAATGTATTTTCAGTCTTGTAGTCACAGAACAGATAAAGTCATCCAAAGTTAATTTTCACCCTCTCATTAATAATGGAGACAGTTCTCTGGGTTTAGACCATTGCAGAATTATATTTCATATTTCTCCTTTCTCCTTTCACCCATGTTTAACAGATCCAGCATGTAAATGGTATGTTTGTTCCAGACACAGAAACAAGACCTGAATGGTTTTCCAGAGCGACTTACACGGTTTACATTTTCAAATACACTGTCCATGAATGTAACGCTGGGAAAAGCTGGAAAGAGTATTTCAGTAATAACCCCACCCACATTAAAGATCTGGCCTTTTTCTGCATTACCCAGCCCCCACCAATACTTCTTCAACCAATCACATCACTTCATTGAGGACTGGTTACTCAAACCGGCGATTCAGACATAGAGAGAGTGTTTGTTGAATATCATGGCATTTTCTGTACAGTAGCTTCCATGATTCCCATTCACCCCAAAGCATTGAAAGTGTAATAAAAAGAACATGAGAATATGTAACTATGGGAACCAGCCTTTCAGCCAGACTCCAGCACCGTGTCAGGTCTGAACACAGCGCGGAACAGCGCGTAGTCTGGCCCGTCCCTAGCTTAGGGCGCTACAGCACGCTCTGTTTCTGCGCGCTGTCCTGAGCTCTCTGGAGATCTGCCCATCCAGGCTCTGGGCGCGTGTCACTAACGAGCGATGGCGGTCCCGAGGGCAGGTTGCTGGACGCACATGGTGTCACACATCGATGGGCCAGAGATCGCGATCGACAGACCGCAACGAGCGAAGAGTCCGACGAGGCTCAATACTCATCATTTCATCAGAGATGGACCCATTGGCCCCCCTCAGCCAATCAGCTTTCAGCCCTTAGCCCTCAGCCAATCAGCCTCAGCCAATCAGCTTTCAGCCCTTAGCCCTCAGCCAATCAGCTTTCAGCCCTCAGCCCTCAGCCAATCAGCTTTCAGCCCTTGCCCTCAGCCCTCAGCCCTCAGCCAATCAGCTTTCAGCCCTCAGCCAATCAGCTTTCAGCCCTCAGCCTTCAGCCAAACAGCCCTCAGCCAATCAGCTTTCAGCCCTTAGCCCTCAGCCAATCAGCCCTCAGCTCAGTGTGAACACAACTGGATTGATGCCACTCCCAAACCTGTCCACCAGACCCCATAATGCAGGTCAAACGGAGGGGGGGGGGGTACTGGGGACAGATCTCCACACTGGGATAACAGCTGGGACAGGGTGGCAGTGCTGTGTAATGGGTGGGAAGCTGGAAGCTCAGAGGTTGCTGGTTTGATTCTCTCCTGGAGCACAGCTGTTGTATGGTTGCGCATGATACTAACCCTGATTTGCTTCAGTCACTGCAGCTGTATAAATGGGGAGTGTGTAAACAGAAACTGAGGGTACTAAATGACTAAAATTGGCCATTGGCAAGGGTTACTCTATATATGGAGTTGGTGTTCAGTCAGAACGGGATAATTACTCCCTGAAGCAGGTCTGACCATAAGAATATGGAAATGTATGATATCCAGAGCAAACCAAAGATCAGCTAAATTTAGATTTACAGGTTAGAACAGGATACTGACAAAACTGCAAAATATGCATCAGAGATGTTTCTGCGTCAGAGATCCTTTCATCAAACTCATGTCAAGTCAAGATACATCTGGCTTGTTCGCTGCATGTAACTTAATGGCTAAGGTGCATGACTGGGACCTGGAAGGTTGGTGGTTCAAGCCCCAGTGAAGCTGCACTAAAAGCAGCTGTTGGGGTCTTGAACAAGGCCCTTAACCCCACATTGCTCCCAGTGGAGTCATTAGTCCAGTCATTTATAAGTCGCTTTGGTTAACATCATCGGCTAAATAACAGTGACATAGTGTATTCTGTAACGTAAATGTCCGTGTGTACAGTATGGGTAGTGGTCAGTAGTAATTTGTTGATTGTAAGCTGTTATTGGTGCATTTTTTAATATCTCAGGGCCAAACCATCATGCTACAGTGAACAGTACGTAAGGAGGGTACGGCTCGGCTCTCTGTGAGACCGGTCAGGGTGAGCGGTGACGCTAAACGCTAATACACCATTAAGCAGCTAACACAGGGATACCCTAATGATGAACAGCGCATTAACAGGCAAACAGTGTATTGTTTTCACATCCCAGCACTTGATAAGCAGTGATGTCAATGTTAAACAAGCACCCCATTAATCATGTGTAAAGTGAGCATGCAGGACCCCAAGAAGTTTCCAGAAAAACTAATGAGTCGGACCTCAGTGGAGAGGAGAGGCGGGAGAGAGGGAGGAGAGGAGAGAGATGGGAGCGTTGCCAGATTGGGAGTGTTTCACCATAAATTTGGGTGTTCTTTGGAAGCATGGGGGTAAAGTTTGGGGTAAAGCAGATGATTCGGCCGCCCTTAGGGTCATTTTTTTTTTTTGTAATTTTAGGGCTTGTTGGTAAAAATGAGCAGAAACGTCGTATTGAGGATCTGGCAGCTCTGAAAGGTGAGGGGTACCTGGGGGGAGTTTTGGCCGTGTGGACGTTCTCACCTGCAGTCCGCTGGGAGAAAGGGAGCTTGGCAGGCACAGCCACGGCTGTTTGTGCTGGCAGGAGAGACGTCTGGACAGGGCCTCTCTCAGTCTCCCTCTCTCTCTCCCTTACTCACTCTTTCATTCTCTCTTTCTTTGCCCTTCTCAATCTCTCACTTCATCGCTCCCTCTTTCTCCCTCTCTCTTTCAGTCTCCCTCTCTTTCTCTCTCCCTTTCACACCCATTCTCTCTTTCTCTCCACTTCTCAATCTCTCACTTTCTCTCTCTCTGTTTCTCCCTCTCTCTTACTCTCCCACTCACACTCTCTATCGTTCTCTCTTTCTCTCTCCCTCCCTTCCTCTCTCTCATTATGCAGGAATGGTGGAAAAGGGGCCTGGGGGAGCAACAGTGGCTGGAGGGGTCAGAATTTGCACTCCTGGGGGCTTAACTTGCCAACCACCTTTTCACAACAGGGGGCTACCATTACAACCTGCCTACCACAACTGTGTGTGTGTTTGTGTGTGTGAGTGTATGTGTGTGTGTGTGTGTGAGTGTATGTGTGTGTGTGTGTGTGTGGGTGTCTGCGCGTGCGAGTGAGAGTGTGTGTGTGTGTGTGTGTGTGTGTGTGTGTGTGTGGGTGTGTTTTGTGTGTGTGTGTGTGTGTGTGCACATGCATGTGTGCGTGTATGTGTGTGTTGGTGTGCGTGCGTACATGTTCGTGTGGGTGTGTGTTCGTGTGTGTGCGTGTGTGTGTGTGTTCGTGTGTGTGTGTGTGTGTGTGTATGTGTATGTGTATGTGTATGTGTGTGTGTGTGAGTGAGAGAGAGAGAGAGAGAGGGAAAGAAAGAGAGAGAGAGTGTGGGGGGAGGTTAGATGACAGAGGCTATATAGTCTATCTACAGTACTGGTTGGCTCCTCTTGTATAATTTGCTCATATAAGAAAATGTGTCAGTTACGCCGATCTGAACGAGTTCCCGGAGTTCAGCCAGGAACAGGGGCGGAGCCTGGACAAGGGGGCGGATCCTGGACAAGGGGGCGGATCCTGGACAAGGGGGCGGAGCAGCAATATACCAAATTACAGGGCCGGCAGTCACATGCTCTTTTATGGGAGTAATGTTTTACAATTTAAAAAAATCCAGAGTATAATAATCCATGGAGCAAAGGCTAAGGAGGAAGGGGCTTGTTATCGTTAAAAATGTACCCGCTGCCTGGGTCCATCTGAGAATATTTAAAGACCTGGAGAACATAATCAGGGTATTCAATATACTAATCGTTATCAAACTGATAGCTCATTAACATTTCCATGGAAACTGTATTCTATTTTTGTGTGTGATTAGTGAGGAGTGCTGTTTCAGATTCTCTCTCTCTCTCTCTCCTGTGGCAGAGCCGGGCTCAGGGCTGGCCTGTTAGCAGCCACCAGCCCCACAGCTCTCCCACACTCTCATATCTTTACGGGGGATCCATTTCATGTTCTGCTCTGGGCTGTAATGTAATATTGCAATAACACAAGCTATTAAAGGTTTACAGGTTGTTTATAGCAGGCGGATGGGGCAGCTCTGGGTTTGTGCGCTCAAGTGCGAGCGCTGGAAAGAGCCCACGCAGACAGTGATGTGGCGCAGGCAGCCGCGGGGTTAAATCCACCAAGCGTCTTCCCTCCCTGGGGCACTCATTTCGGCTATGTGCCTCTGCTCTACCTCCACTGCACTCGCCTTTCAGAGCCCGATTTTTCAGCACTGTCTTATGGGGTCTTGGAGTGCCTAGAATGTTCTAGAACGCCACACTCTAGAACAAACTCCTTCTTGTGATGTCATTGAAGACCCACCTCTGAATGTTCTGGAATGTCGTTTCGGTTTTCTCCCTTCTTTTCTTCTTTTCTTTAAGGCCCTCGCTGAAGTGGAATCTCCAGACGCATTCTGCGAGCAGCGTCTCAGTCCAGCGCATGGGGGTTGCCAGATGTGTCCCTCAAAATCCCCCCCCCCACATTCAGCCAGCTCTCACGCAAAACGAGCTAAACGTTTCCTCCGTATGCTGCGTTTCAAAAACCCCGCTCTCTACCGTACATATTCACTCTGACATTTTACCCATGATGTTTAGCCAAATCCCCTATAGATTTCAAGGTAATAAATAATGTAAAAATTTCATGGACAAAATGAAATCGATGGAAGTGTGAGTGAGCAGTGAAATAACCAGGTGCACTCATTCAGACAGTGAATGTGGTTCAATCCACAGTCGGAGGAGTGGGGGGAGGTGGGGGGTGAGGGGGTGAGGGGGTGAGGGGGGTGGAATGTTTCTCGTTAGCTGGAGATGAGGATGTATAGAAGAACAGCTATAGAGGCCGGGGAGTTTGCCAAATTCACCAGCCAGGAATGGATTGTGGAACGTTTACATTCTATGAAGACAAAGCTATAAACGGATTCATTTTCTCCACATGTTGATAAACACTACAGCTTTCTCTCCTTCTCTCTCTCTCTCTCCATCTTTTTCATGGGGGTCCTGTTCCCCCCTTTCCTCTCCATTCTCTTTTGCCTGCCAAGAGCACAGCTTTTTTTTTGGGGGTTGTAAGAATAAAGAGCGATCCAAAATGAAATTATAAAAAGCGAGATCGCCCAGAGGGGGATTTTTTCCATTAAAGGAGTTGGAAATACTGCCAGTGAGAGAAAAGCGATTGAGTCCCGACTCAATGAGAGATCCATGTTTACGTTGGAGAGACGGACCAGGACAGACTCAAATAACCAGCACACATGGGGGGGGTGATGACCACCCTGCCAGCTCTGCTCATGTTGTGTGGAGGTGTTACAGAGTTCACTGTTTTGCCATGAGGAGCAGAGATCTTTGAAGTGTTCAAGTCCAAGTCTGGCACAGTGCTGGATGCCCTGTAGACTGCAGATAAATGATCAGGCTAATAGGTCCTGTTCTCACCGTTCTCATGTTCTTCTCTTCTAAAATACCTGTTTGGCACTCATTTTTTTGGCACTCATTTTTTTTTGTCTCAGAGCCCTAGCCGCAGCTGCCAGCCTCTGTGTGTGTGTGTGTGTGTGTGTGTGTGTGTGTGTGTGTGTGTGTGTGTGTGTGTGTGTGTGTGTGTGTGTGTGTGTGGGGGGGTAAATTGGGTGAGAGAACTGTAAGTCTCCAACACGAAGGTCCACCAGGTGGCTCTGAACATTCTCCTTCACCTCTGACACAGGTTGTGGTGGATGAGTTTCAGGAAACGAGCCTGCAACAAAGCAACGGACGATTTCAACAAATTCAGCCCCCTCTGCCCTCTCTGACAGAGCGGGGTGGGGGGGGATGGAGAGGGGGAGGGGAGGGGATGGGGGTTTGGCCGTCACTGGCAGCTGACAGTAATAGCAGGGAAAGGAGCGGTAAGCTAAGTGTCAACAGTAACAAACCCCAACCTTCGTTTAGGCAGATTAAGCAGGTTGTTCATTGTCAGTGACATAATTTAGACGAATGGAGAGGCCTAATTCATCAGGCAGGGGGCCCTCGGAGTCAGACCGCCACCCCCCCACACACACCCCCATTACCCCGCCGACAGGGCCAGATCCCCTTACTCTGTTACTGTACAAGTGCTAACCACCACTGCACGCTACAGTACACTATACAGCCCTGTCTTACCTCAGGGAGAGAGCGAGGGAGAGCTACAGGCAGAGAGAGAGAGGAAGAGAGGTGAGAATGGAGCGTGAGATAGAGTGAGGGGGAGAGAGAGAGGTGAGAAGGGAAGAGAGAAAGAGAGAGAGAGGTGAGGGCATAGAGCGATAAAAGCACAGAGGGAGGGAGAGAGAGAGAGGAGAGGGTTGAAAGAGAGGGAGGTAGAGAGAGAGGTGAGGGTTTTTTTCCGTGCTGTGTGTGAGAGGAAGAGCTCACAGCTCTGGGTGTGATAGATGATCCTGAGGCCTGGACTGACAGGCCAGGGAGCAACACTCACTCAGAGACAGAGCGGGCCCAAGACTGGGGCGAGAGGGACACCTGGTGGCTGAACCATGCCACTGCGCTACCGGCCCCTCCCAGCCACCCTCCCCCCCCCCCCAAGCCTCCAGGGGCCTGCCGCGGAGGGATGGATCGTCTGCCGGAGGAAGCGTTTGACAGGAACAGGAATACTCCTGGAAAATGAGCTTGTTTCTGTTTTGGGTTTTTCGCTGTTGTGTTACCCACACCCGAGCTCCCGTGTCACTCTGCCCACACCGTGAACGAACGATGGAGCTCGCATTCACACAGAGAGGATGAGTGAGCGCACTCCTGACAGAGTGTGTGTGTGTGTGTGTGTGTGCGCCTGTGTGTGCCTGTATGTGTGTGTGTGCGCCTGTGTGTGCTTGTATGTGCGTGTGTGTGTGTGAGTGAGAGTGTGTGCGCCTGTGTGTGCTTGTATGTGCGTGTGTGTGTGAGTGAGTGTGTGTGTGTGTGTGTGTGAGTGTGTGTGTGAGTGTGAGTGTGTGCGTGTGTTAGTGAGTGTGTGAGTGTGTGTGTGTGTGTGTGTGTGTGTGTGTGTGTGTGAGTGTGAGTGTGAGTGTGTGTGTGTGTGAGTGTGCGTGTGCGTGTGAGTGTGTGTTTGAGGATGTAGCACCTCTGCCGTAACAACTCTAGCGAGTGACACCCCCCATTCAAACATGCCCCCCACCTCCTCCCGAGTACATTCCTCTGTGTGTGACAATTTCAGCTGTCTGTTGCAGGCTGGTAAGAGAGGGGGCGAGAATAGTGCCGGTTCGCCCTCCCGCACGGCAGAGAAGGTGACACCGCGATAATGATGCCGAATCGCGCGGTTGACACTTGGAGCCACAGCGGCGAAACCAGCCACTGAAAATTGGTGTCACCGAAACCGGCAGAGAGGGTTGATCCACACGGGGCCTTTCGTTTCGGTCTGAGGTTGGGCTGGAAAAGATATTACGCCTTTTCACTAAAATGATTTGCATTTTATAACAGGAATTTGTTTTGGTATTTGCTAACAGATATTTTGAATTATGTTCTGTGCTCATTTGTGCAGTCACCACAGTATTATTTATAAGTGTACATAACAAATGGCTTTACTTTAATGCAGATCATATTTCATGTGGGTGCTCTTGATTTTGCATCAATTTTTTGAGTTAAGGTTTGTTTGTATAAAAAGGTCATGACCATCTCATGGCCAGATGATGATGATGATGATGATGATGATGATGAATCTAAAGCAGCTAAACAAATACAATCAAAAATATAAATATATATATTTGAAAATATAAATATAAGGTGTACCATCATGTGGAAACAATACAGGAAACACTGCATCATAAATAAATAAGTGTTATACCCAATCATTTATCAGCTGAAGTATCAAATTATTCTGTTTAAACTATTTTATGTAAACTATTTACCATAACCTTTATGGCATAATTACCTTATGATTCGTGGGGGAATATGTTGATTGATATGCTGATATGTTTTGCTTTTTCCATGTAGTTTATGTCCCTGTAGTGTAAAAATAAACCGGGGGTCTGTCTCAGTCATGACTTCTCCATCATCATTAAGCGCAGGCGAGCGTGTTTGAGGCTCCAGAAAAGCAGAGCAGCGCTGGGACTGCCGCCCCCTGATGGAGGCCGCTGGATATGCGCTTGTCAGGATTAGCATTCTGTTCCGGATAAGCATATTTGCTAAAGGTGACTGCACATTCGCCATACCTATAAGCATGTTGGAATGTGATATTACACACATGTTACAGTGTAATATGATGGTTATTGAGCTGTAATAACTCACAGGTTGTAGGTTCCATTCCCACCCAGAGCACTGCTGTTGAACCTGAATTGATTCAACAAATATCCAGCCGTGTAAGTGACAGTATGTGTTAAAATGTAAGGCACTCTGCATGAGAATGCCTTACATTTAAATGCCTAAACTTAAGAGGTTCTTCGAGGTTGTTTTTCTTTCCCTCTGTCAACCATCCAGTTCACTTTCTCACACACACACACACACACAAACGTACAGCTGCCAACAGCTCCCAAAAAAAGGCACCGCAAATAAACAGCGACCTAAACGCTGTGCTCATCACGCTCGCGCCGCCTGGCAGACCACACCAGAGAGGCTCATGGGTCTTAAATACCCTGCTGGAAAGCATTACAGCGCAATCACAATCGCTGTTTATTTCCCCCTTTGGCTGAACCCGAGTCCTGCGCTATCTGAATGTGACAATGTGTTAACACTTACAATTAGGAAGAGTCAGGAATGCTGCGCGGGACTGCCAGCATGCTGCAGCTCCTCCTCACCGAGGGAACACAGTTTGAGAGCGGGCCAGCGGGATCATCCAGGGGGGCCAAGAGCCTCCTCCAAACCCTGCTGGAGCTCATTGGCCTAGGGCAGGGGCTGGGGGCGGGGTCCTCGAACCCCTGCTGGAGCTCATTGGCCTAGGGCAGGGGCTGGGGGCGGGGTTTTCAAACCCCTGCTGGAGCTCATTGGCCTAGGGCAGGGGCTAGGGGCGGGGTTCTTGAACCCCTGCTGGAGCTCATTGGCCTAGGGCAGGGGCTAGGGGCGGGGTTCTTGAACCCCTGCTGGAGCTCATTGGCCTAGGGCAGGGGCTAGGGGCGGGGTTCTTGAACCCCTGCTGTAGCTCATTCAGCCGGCACGGGGTCAAGGAGAGAGTTTCTTTTGTGTTACTGGCTGGTCCCACTCTTGGTTAATCCCTGAATTTTCCCCAGTCTGGGCCCTACTTCATAAAGCATCTCAGAGTAAGAGCACTGATCTAGGATCAGTTTTGTGTCTTGGCTCAGAATGGATATGGTTGGGACATGGACAGGAGAAATGTGATCCTAGATCAGCGCTCCTACTCTAAGACACAGAGACTGAGAGACATAACTTAAAATGATACAGAAATTAATTAGAGAAAGAAAATAAATACCCATTATAAAAAAAAAACATTTTACATCAACAAATGCATTTATTTCAATATGTGCTGCTTTTAGTTTCACATTTTATTCCTGCTTTATTACGTGTTCAGCAGAATGAGTCCCTGTGGATGCTTCTGTGATATGGGCTCTGCAGAAATGCACAGAAACTACGGCCATGACATGACAGTAAAGGGAAGACTGAACTGCGCTGTGCTAAACTAAACTGAGCGGGGATGGAAACTGGTTATGGGCAATGGCGTGCGGGGGGGGGAGGGGGGGGGACATCTAGCCTGGGGTCATTTTCAGGTTCTGAAAAGAGACAAAGCTATTTTCTGTGACGTAGAGACAGGGGAAGAAGAAAGGGCTGAAATGAAATCCTTCTCCAGGTATGACAGTGAGGTCGAGAGAGGGGCCAGAGGCACAAGCACTCTCTGAAAATAGAAAAGATCAAGAGATATGAGGGGGAAAGACATGTAACCTGATGAAAAAGCAACACGGCTCACGGCTCGCTGAACCCCTCTTTCAGACTGTGAGAGAGGGAAAGAGAGCGGATTTCAAAGGCCGTTTGAAGCATCATGTTTTCCTCCGCCCGGTGTCTTTTTGCGTTTCCTGATCGTACTTTAGCACGGTGTCTTTAGCATGGTACGTGCTATGCTGGGTTTTCTCTCCAGAGGGGAGGTGTGTCATTTTAAAACTAACGCTGGTCAAATCTGCCTGTATCTGTCCCCCTCCCCCCCCCCCCCCACCCTGGAGATGATTTGCTTCATTATTCTTTTATTACCTCTGTGTTGGAGAAAAAAAAATGTTCAAATTTCTCAAGTTCTACAAATCTGTCCTCGGCCACCAAACTGCCAAAATCAGTCTGTAATTTCCATGGCAACCCCATGTGAAAATACTCCCTGCTTCCTGAAAGAGGGAGAGAGGGAGGAGCCGTGCCAGTATGTCTCTCCTCTCTGAACACACCTACTAACCATGTGTCAGACTGTCAGAATACTGTCCCCACAGCCTGCACCTGCCAACGTGCACACACACACTCATACACACACACACACACACACACACTACACACGCACTCACACACACCCATGCTCACATGCAATCTTGTTTCCGTTTGCTGATGAATGAAAGCAAACCATAAAACCCTGCAGACACTGCGCCCCTCCAGGACTGGAGCTAAACCTGCAGACACTGCGGCCCTCCAGGACTGGAGCTAAACCTGCAGACACTGCGGCCCTCCAGGACTGGAGTTAAACCTGCAGACACTGCGGCCCTCCAGGACTGGAGTTAAACCTGCAGACACTGCGGCCCTCCAGGACTGGAGCTAAACCTGCAGACACTGCGGCCCTCCAGGACTGGAGTTAAACCTGCAGACACTGCGGCCCTCCAGGACTGGAGTTAAACCTGCAGACACTGCGGCCCTCCAGGACTGGAGTTAAACCTGCAGACACTGCGGCCCTCCAGGACTGGAGTTAAACCTGCAGACACTGCGCCCCTCCAGGACTGGAGTTAAACCTGCAGACACTGCGGCCCTCCAGGACTGGAGTTAAACCTGCAGACACTGCGGCCCTCCAGGACTGGAGTTAAACCTGCAGACACTGCGGCCCTCCAGGACTGGAGTTAAACCTGCAGACACTGCACTCCTCCAGGACTGGAGTTAAACCTGCAGACACTGCGGCCCTCCAGGACTGGAGTTAAACCTGCAGACACTGCTGCCCTCCAGGACTGGAGTTAAACCTGCAGACACTGCGGCCCTCCAGGACTGGAGCTAAACCTGCAGACACTGCGGCCTTCCAGGACTGGAGTTAAACCTGCAGACACTGCGGCCCTCCAGGACTGGAGCTAAACCTGCAGACACTGCGGCCCTCCAGGACTGGAGTTAAACCTGCAGACACTGCGGCCCTCCAGGACTGGTGTTAAACCTGCAGACACTGCCCCCTCCAGGACTGGAGTTAAACCTGCAGACACTGCGGCCCTCCAGGACTGGAGTTAAACCTGCAGACACTGTGGCCTCTGGAGCTAAACCTCCAGGACTGGAGTTAAACCTGCAGACACTGTGGCCCTCCAGGACTGGAGTTAAACCTGCAGACACTGTGGCCCTCCAGGACTGGAGTTAAACCTGCAGACACTGTGCCCTCCAGGACTGGAATTAAACCTGCAGACACTGCGGCCCTCCAGGACTGGAGTTAAACCTGCAGACACTGCGGCCCTCCAGGACTGGAGTTAAACCTGCAGACACTGCCCCCTCAGGACTGGAGTTAAACCTGCAGACACTGCAGCCCTCCAGGACTGGAGTTAAACCTGCAGACACTGTGGCCCTCCAGGACTGGAGTTAAACCTGCAGACACTGCGGCCTCCAGGACTGGAATTAAACCTGCAGACACTGCGGCCCTCCAGTTACTGGAGTTAAACCTGCAGACACTGCGGCCCTCCAGGACTGGAGTTAAACTTGCAGACACTGCAGCCCTCCAGGGCTGGTATAACACAACAGGAGTACTGCACACTTTGCATCTCCTTCTCCCTCTTCTTCTCAAACCCGTCATTGAGGTTTATTCCTCTTTCCCAGCCTCACGTCTCCTCTGAAGTGCTGACGGTTAAACCTGCTCCACACAGCTTCTCAGAATCTACCTTTCATGTGGTGTGTTGCACTCCCTGATCAGAGCCAATCAGAAAACAGCAGCGCTGAAATCCACAGCAGGGGGCCCTTGATACCTTACAGGCCGTCCCGTTATACAGTCAGAGATGTATATCAAAGGGATAATGTGCAGGATCTGTCCAGATTTCATCCCTCTGACATCACTGAGAGCACCCAAACGAGGCGGGCGGGGGGGGAACCCCAGAGTGTGACAGGTACCACTGACATAAAGGTCCAGACTCAAGCAACATCAGTCCTGAACTTCTGGCTTATAATTAAATGCAAGCGTCCGTTTTTATCTTCACCAGAACAGTTTGGTGAGTTTAGTGATAATGACATTCCCGCTTGCCTGATTTGAATAAATGGTCCTCAGCGATTTAGCATGGTTACCCTAGAGATAATTCTGAATCGTCTCTTTAAGCATGTTTTAGCTTCATCAGCCATCTCTGTGTTGTTAGGTCAGTATTTTGGTTCTGAGGCGCAAAGTGTTCGTCAAAATAATGTATAACAAGCAAAAGTAAAGCAAGGCTCCATTTAAAAACGTACAGCTGATTCAGAAATCCAGAACAAGCCTGCACCATTTTTTACAAATGCGTGCAATAATGTTTTAATGTACTTTGAAAATGTGAGTTTAGAATTTTTAAATAGGTGTTTGGTGTGATGACTGTTTGGTGAAATGAGTGTTTGGTGATATATGCACTCGGGTTAGATCAGTATTTACTCTGGCCCCTGGAGAGTCGTAGGGTGGCTGGCTTTTGTTTTCATCTTAAATTCCACACCCCGCTCGGAGTCTGAGAGACCAGGTGAGCTGAGAGACAGAGACAGTGCTGAGTAAAAACACAAATGTGCACACCCATCGGCTCTCTGACAGCAAGAGCCAACATCACTGTATGTATGTGTGTGTGTGTGTGTGTGCATGCGTGCATGTGCGTGTGTGTGTGTGTATAAAATCGATTTTCTTCTCTTTTTTGTAAACGGTTGTTCTTGCATTGGCCAGTGTTGCCATACATCTGATTTTAATGTGTTTTTTTTGGTTTTCGGTGCTGACTCTACAGGTCTGCAGATCAGACATGCACACAGCTGGGGAGAGCTGAGAGTTCTGGCACAAAATGGCCGCTGTGCTACAGATCCATGGCTGAGGTGAGTCACCCCCCATCCTTTACTGTAAAGAGCTTTGAGTTATTTTATGGACGCAGCATAAATACAATCCATTATGCATTATTATTATTATTATTAAATCCCAGTCAATGTTTGACTGTGTTTATCCTTCAACTGAATATCAAATTCAATAACCCAAGGATTCACATTAATGTGACATAGACACACTTATTGACTCACATTGAGAATGCACATATTTACTAATGTATCTATATTATGAATGTAACGTTTTGTTCATGAGCTGTATTTTAGCTCGGATTAGCGCAGTTAGCGTGCGCTGATGCTGTAGTGGTGTTGTATATGTACTCGTTACTGTGGAAACGTGGCTAGCCAGGCCTGGCGCTATCACTCATATTCATCAGGTTGATGCACTTATGATGTTCTCCATGTTCTACGTCACTCTCATTTCAAGCATTGGTGAATGATTGTAATTTAATGCATATATCGCCTGCTGGTCTAAAATTATTCCACTCATCTTATGTGCTGTAACAGAAGAGTAGAAATATTGCATCCATACTGTGCGGTAGCCCACTGCTTCTTTCACAGTGTACCTTTTATAGTTCCTTAACTTCACTGGTGCTGTGGTTTCTGTATCGCTCAAGTAGCATAGCTTCTTTAGCACCATATCTTGCATAGCAATGTAGCTTCCATGAAGCTATAGCTTCTGTAGCGGTGTAGCTTCTACGGTACTATAGCTTCTGTAGCGGTGTAGCTTCTATGATACTATAGCTTCTGTAGCGGTGTAGCTTCTATGATACTATAGCTTCTGTAGTGGTGTAGCTTCTATGGTACTATAGCTTCTGTAGCGGTGTAGCTTCTATGATACTATAGCTTCTGTAGCGGTGTAGCTTCTATGGTACTATAGCTTCTGTAGCGGTGTAGCTTCTACGATACTATAGCTTCTGTAGCGGTGTAGCTTCTACGGTACTATAGCTTCTGTAGCGGTGTAGCTTCTACGATACTATAGCTTCTGTAGCGGTGTAGCTTCTACGATACTATAGCTTCTGTAGCGGTGTAGCTTCTACGGTACTATAGCTTCTGTAGCGGTGTAGCTTCTATGATACTATAGCTTCTGTAGCAGTGTAGCTTCTACGATACTGTAGCTTCTGTAGCGGTGTAGTTTCTATGGCACAGTAGCTTGTGTTATCCTGTATATTCTCTGGCACTGTAGCTATTTCAGCATTGTGGCTTCGTTAGCACTGTCTCCTCTATTGGACTGTGGCTTTGGTAATACTGTGGTTCTTTTAGCACTTTAGCTTCCATCGCACTGTAGCTTTTATAGCACTGTAGCTAATTGAGCTCTGTTAGTTTCTCTGATTGCTGCACAGTTTCTTCCACAAGTCACGTCAACCACCTCATTATTATACAATCACAGCTATTTTCCTGGCCAATGTTTGCCCGTTAATAGGTGCCGTTAGATAACCTCCATTCATTTGGTATTTCAGTTCAACTCAATTCAGTGGCATTAGAGAGGGGCGAAATCAAAGTGTCACTCAGAAAAATCCACCTAATGGTGGGGAGGCAGTTTGGTCTCTCCCTCCCGCACCCCCCACCCCACCCCCTTCCCCATTCTCCTAACCCTATCTCTGGCCCAATTACAGCTTTTAATCTATATGTAGATAATGGTGACCAGAGCCCCCCTGTTGAAATGCCAGGTGTGGAGAGGTTATTAGCTCCTTTTTAATTACCGTCCATCACTCAGCGCCCGGTCCTGGTGTCTGATAAATTAGACCGCTTTGCATAACACTTATCACGGCTCTGACTGCTGGCTGAAAGGAGGTTAGAAAGCCTGTGAAAATGCTAGCTCAGTGACTTACCGCTATTTCACACAATTACCCACACTTTGGGCAGGGGGAGGAGCAATGGGACAGGGTAACCAGGGAAACCAGATATTGAGCAGCTTTTAAAGAACTGTGGCGGGGGAGGGCAGTGGATTATGGGTAATCCCTAATGTGTTGACCTTCAACCTTCCTGGACTACTGGACAGCAATGAAAACCATCACCATGTCAAAACTCCAGTGGAGCAGAGACTTATGGGAAGGGAATGGTTGGGGGAGGATTGACTATCCCTGTCAGTCAATAAAAAAATTAATAAATCAGAAACAAGTCCATTTTTTTCTATCCATTGAATGAATTGATATATTAAAAGGATGACGATAATCGGTGATGGCATTTCATCGTATTAACTGCTGAAATGCAGCGATGCTCTGCTAGCACATGGCAGCCCATGTTCACCACTCAGCACTTGTTTGAGAATTTGCTCCATTTCTACCGCACTGTTTTTCCCGCAGGTTTCCCGTCTGTTCCCACCGTATTCCGTCTGTTCCCACCATAGAAGCACAGACCGCAGGTTTCCCGTCTGTTCCCACCATTTCCCGTCTGTTCCCAAAACCACAGACCGCAGGTTTCCGTCTGTTCCCACCATAGAACCACAGACCGCAGGTTTCCCGTCTGTTCCCACCGTGGAAGCACAGACTGCAGGTTTCCCGTCTGTTCCCACCGTAGAACCACAGACCGCAGGTTTCCCGTCTGTTCCCACCATAGAAGCACAGACCGCAGGTTTCCCGTCTGTTCCCACCGTAGAAGCACAGACCGCAGGTTTCCCGTCTGTTCCCACCATAGAAGCACAGACCAGCACAGACCACAGACAGGTTTCCGTCTGTTCCCACCGTAGAAGCACAGACCGCAGGTTTCCCGTCTGTTCCCACCATAGAACCACAGACCGCAGGTTTCCCGTCTGTTCCCACCGTAGAAGCACAGACCGCAGGTTTCCCGTCTGTTCCCACCGTAGAAGCACAGACCGCAGGTTTCCCGTCTGTTCCCACCATAGAAGCACAGACCGCAGGTTTCCCGTCTGTTCCCACCATAGAAGCACAGACCGCAGGTTTCCCGTCTGTTCCCACCGTAGAAGCACAGACCGCAGGTTTCCCGTCTGTTCCCACCGTGGAAGCACAGACCGCAGGTTTCCCGTCTGTTCCCACCATAGAAGCACAGACCGCAGGTTTCCCGTCTGTTCCCACCATGTTTCCGTCTGTTCCAGAAACACAGACCGCAGGTTTTCCGTCTGTTCCCACCATAGAAGCAAGCACTGACCGCGACCGCAGGTTTCCGGTTCCCACCGTAGAAGCACAGACCGCGTGGCGATTTCCTCTCTGAGGTCTTTACTCCACAGTGGCATTGTCATCCTGCTTCTTAATTTGCTTTTTTTTATTGTTGCCTTTATAGCTCAGTGGTGAGAACATTACGCATTTAGTTTGCATAAAAATAAATTAGATTCACTTATTTTAAAAAAATCTATTAATTCCACTTATTCGTTGGTTAAATAATGTTAATCACTGCAGCACTGGTACTGACTATTATTAATTTCATGTGCATTCTGTAAGATTTCATTTTTCTGATTGTGATAAAAATTGTCAGCTAAAATAAACAAAGACTAACAAAGATAATTTATCTGCTCAGCCGATTTGGCGTTCCATGGCCCTTATAAATGAACATCTTGAACGATCAATATGTATAGGTACAGATATTACCAAAAGCTTTCTGTGTTTTTATTAATATATATTATCTAAAGAGTGGTAGTGTAGTATTTCTGTTTTTATTAATATATATTATCTAAAGAGCGGTAGTGTAGTATTTCTGTTTTTATTAATATATATTATCTAAACAGTGGTAGTGTAGTATTTCTGTTTTTATTAATATATATTATCTAAAGAGTGGTAGTGTAGTATTTCTGTTTTTATTAATATATATTATCTAAAGAGTTTTATTAATATATATTATCTAAAGGTGGAGTGTAGTATTTCTGTTTTTATTAATATATATTATCTAAAGAGTGGTAGTGTAGTATTTCTGTTTTTATTAATATATATTATCTAAAGAGAGGTAGTGTAGTATTTCTGTTTTTATTAATATATATTATCTAAAGTGGTAGTGTAGTATTTCTGTTTTTATTAATATATATTATCTAAAAAGTGCTAGTGTAGTATTTCTGTTTTTATTAATATATATTATCTAAAGAGAGGTAGTGTAGTATTTCTGTTTTTATTAATATATATTATCTAAAGAGAGGTAGTGTAGTATTTCTGTTTTTATTAATATATATTATCTAAAGAGAGGAAGTGTAGTATTTGTTGAGTGTTTGGATGCAGAGTTTCTGAGGATGAAAAGCAACTCAAATCCTGGATCACACCCCACCCCCCCAACACACACACACAGACTGCAGCACCACGCTGTTCTCTCTATGCGATGGTGACAACATCCCACCCCCCCCCCAAATCCCTACCCTCATACCCCCCCCAGCCCATGCCCACTGCTCCACAGACGTCAGACACATCAAAAACACCCACACAATGTTTCCTCAGCATTTGTCCAACGTCTCCTCAACGCTTTCCCGCAGTGATGTTGCTGATGTTGCGAGAGCGTTGTGTGTCGCCTGAGTCACCCAAAACCCCAGATTAATTCCCCCCCCCTTCCTCCCCCCCTCCCACAAGGAGACCAGAGCCCCTGTAGAGAACCACCCGTCAAGCTCAGACATCCAAGGGGACAGAAATTAACATAAGTCCACGGATATAACCTGAATATGTTATTTATGTAAATATATACAAAATACAGTAAAATGTTTTTAGCAGGATTTCAACTCTAACAGTGTTTATAGGAATCCAAAAGATATCAAACATACTGCAAATACATATGTATAAATCTGTTAAAAATCTACATATTTTTTACATTTTAAAATTATTATGTTTTTAAATTATATATATTTTTCACACAAACTTACAGTCACCATTTAGTTTCAATGCTGCCTGTTCTAAAAACTGAACCAAACTGCAACCCCACCGTTCTGGTAGTACATATTGAACCATGCTGAATCCGCATATATGTGTGCAAAGATTTTTCTTCTCTTTTTCCTGTTTTCAGTTGCAGAAGCCCCCAGTCTGTGGTGACTGGTGGGGGGCACCCCCGTGCATGTATGATGCCCTGCATTGTGCTTTTTAAGAGTGTCTCTGACCCGTACTCCAATCCCCACCCCCACACACACACACGCACACACACACACATATACACACACACACGCACATGCGCACGCGCACACACATACACGCACACACACACACGCGCACACATGCACACACACACACACACGCACACATGCACACACACACACGCACACGCACACGCACACGCACGCACACGCACACGCACACGCACACGCACACGCACACGCACACACACACACACGCACACGCGCACACACACACACACACACACACACGCACACATGCACACACGCACACACACACGCTTGTCTTAGCACCCAAAATAAGCGCCCCAGAGCCGCACTGTTTGTAACGCACCGGCGAGGGAGCTAATACCCTCCAGATTAGCACAGTCAAATTTATGACACAGGAAGAATATGTGATTAAAAGCATAAAAAACTATTCTTTCTGTGGTTGGAAAATTATATCCTATTTCTGGGATGAGACAGAAAGGGACTGCCTCACAGCTTGCTTGTAAAAAAAAAAAAAAAAAAAAAAATTTACTTTGAAGCATTTTGGATTGAGGATGGGAAAAAAAGTGTTTAAAGTAAAATAACAGCTACTTATACCCAGTTTCAGATTAATCCTTTTTAATTTCATGAATCCATTGTGCTCCCATATGGAAATCCATGTGCTAAAAATATGTTTTCAATGCTACAAAACCAACCATTTGGCATTTACATTAACGCATATGAGTATCTCATTAGGGGAGACACACAATATCAGACTAACGCTGACACAGTTTGAATGTGTAAAATCTCACACAGATGTTTGGCAGCTGAAGTTCTTTATACCTCATGCATTTTGTTCCTATGGAGCTCAAACTTACGACCATACATGTCTGTGGTAACACTGAAACTGTGACTAATAGTTATAGAATAATTTAATATTGCGATTTGAATTTTTTGTGATTTTTATAGGGTGTTGTTTTATGACACACATTGTGAATTGTATTTTATACAAATCCACAGATCTCTACTGCACATGGATCAGTTGACACAGTCAGCTCAATTAGCAGGTTGAGCCATCCAGATGATTTACTTATCAGTGGATCTGTTCATGGCTGATCCAGCTCTGCTCTGTTACATCACTGTTTGCATTCATCTTCACTGCTGCCACTTACCCTGTGACACCAACATTCCAGAACCATCGCTCTGGCAGACAGCCAATCCCCATGGCACTGTGCCCACATGACTGCACTGTAGCAGTGTATGATGGGAAACGTATTGTTCAAAGGCTGGACACTGTTGAAGGTCCAGCCAGGGAATATCGTAATGACATTCTCATATTGATCCTGAAGGAAAAGGGAATCATTCACCATGAGAGCTGTTACTGAATGCATCGTCCTATCAGATATTTAAGATATTAAACCTTTAACAAATGAATACATTATGTATGTATGAAATATAAATGCAGATTTATTTTGAAAGGTTCAATAAATGTTCTAAACCCCATAAATAACAAAACATTTGAGCCTAATTAACCAACTATGTATTTTATTTATGTATTTGCTTTAAAAATTTAAAAATTGTTTAAATTTGTTTAAAAATGTAATGTATTAACAGTATATTTAATATATAAATATTTTAAAACCTCCTAAATTTGAAAAATGTGTTCAATGTGAGATAAAAAAAAGAGATTATTTTGTTTAAATATGAAAATTACTTATTCAAAAATATTTCAAAGGAATATTTTAGAGGAAAGCCAATTCAACAAAGTACTGAACCAAATAAGTCCTTTCCAGTTCATTTTATGGCTTACATTATTCCACAAAGCCACTGTTTATTCAAAAAGCATGATGCTGAATACACACGAGCACACACAATCTGAGTTGTTTATTTTGTACAGTATTTTCTCATCTTCATCAGCCCAATAAATTGTGGAGTCCACTCCAAGTGATGATAGGTTATGAGAATGAGTTGGATGTGAAAGAATCACTGTTACATAGAAATAGGCCAACCTCTCTAAGCCAATCAGATCCACCCACAGAAATCTGAGCCAATGATCTTACAGGCAGCCTATGCCAAGCAAATCTGATATTGAGAATGCTTTCTTTCTGTGGAGTTCATCATGTTTTATCACTTATCACTGTACCATCTATCTTTCTCACACACACACTGTTTCTCATTCAAACATACACACACTCACACACTCACACACTCACACGCTCACTCTTTCTCATTCAAACATACACATACTCACACACACACACACACACACTCACACACTCACACACACACTCACACACACACACTCACGCATTCACACATACACACACACTCTTTCTCATTCAAACATACTCACTCTGTCTCTCTCTCTCTCATACACATTCATACACACATTCTCTTTCTGTCTCTTTCACAGACACAGACACACACACACTCACTCTCTTTCCCTCCTCATACACACTCTATCTCTCTCTCTCTCTCTGAGGGTTGTGATGTGGATGATGTCTTTGGTGTGTTGAGAGATGAAGCTGTGCGCTGCATGTTATGGAGTGGTCCACACTCACACACTCACACACACACACACACTCAGCATAAATCAAACTCTGAGCAGGCCTCTCCTCTCTCTGTGTGTTTTGTGGATCTAACAGCTCTTAAAATATCCTTTGGCTGTCTGCAGGGGACTGTGTGAGAGGAAACTGCTGTGTTGAACACAAATTCTGCAGATGAGCTTATTCGAGATGATTTATCTGGGCTTTCTGTTTTGCTCGTATGACGCATCAGAGAGAGTCACAACTGCAAAGTGCGGTTTCATTTTCAGTACACTCTTTGAGCGTTTTCCTGGCCCTTCTGCTACAGTGTTTGTTTGTTTGTTTGTTTGTTTGTTTGTTTGTTTGTTTGTTTGTTTGTTTGTTTGTTTGTGATACGTGCGAATGAGACACATTTATAAAGGAGGTATATATTATTTTTTTGTACTGTTACCATGTGCTTTGGCAATGTAGGTGAACCACTTTAAAATCAAGTGAAACAAAGTGAGAGAGAGATATGGAGAGAAGACCTGGAAAACTGACGGTGGAATATATGTGTATATTTCTGTTAATAACTGTTGTGTTACCATTATTCTTATTGCTGTTGTTTTGCATTGTTATTACGGTAGATAAATGTTGTTATTATGCTATTATATCATTACTATTGATATGTATTTTTAAATATTTCATGTCAATAATGCATTTTAATACGAAGAGAAATGAGAGACAGAGAGACAAACAACAATAGGGAAACAGGAGCTTCCTCCAGTGGTTTATGATTATGAAATGAATGTTTGTCCTGTTACCTGTGCTTTGATAATGCAGGTGAGCCATTCCACTATCACCCCTTAGACAAGAAAAAATCATGTTCAAATCATCTATTTTAATATGTTTACATAACAGCACATGAATGGTCAATAGCTATGTAATTGACTTTTAATTAACTGTTAATAGAGCACTTTACAGTCCAATTTCAACATCACATGAACAGTTTATGGATCAGTAATGTCACTGATGTTATGAAATACATACTGTATGCAGAGGTGCATTATGAGATCTTTTATTGATATTTTTACCAGGCTGAGTGAACGTGCTGTCTGTCTCGCTGCCTCGTTGAATACGTGCCAGAGACTGTTTTGGGTTAATTAACCGGCACGGTTAGCCCTGGCTATCCTCCTGGGGTGTTTGGGGGTGGGGTGGGGGAGGGCGGTTAGGTGGGTGTTGGCAGGATGCCATCAGCCACCCCCAACAACCCCCCCTAGTGGCCATCTCTAGCCTGAAGGAGGCCCTGTGGAAAGCCCACCATCTGAGGCCAATTTCACTTGTAATCGTCTGTTAAATCTGAGTCAATGGGCCTTTGGATTTCAATGGGAGTTTTCCTCAGAGATAAAATAATAAAAATAAATATGTAATAGAATAAGCAAATAGATATAGATCAGATTATAAAAGGGGGAATCTCTGGGATGTGGGTGTTGGGGGGGGTGTATTTTAATGGTGAGGGTGTAAAAACAGAGAGAAACAGGGGGTATGAGGGAATGAGACAGAGAGAGAGAGAGCGAGGTGGAGACAGAGACAGAGAGAGAAGAGAGAGAGAGACAGAGATAGAGAGAGAGAGAGAGGGAGAGAGAGAGACAGAGAGAGAGAGAAGAGAGAGAGAGAGAGACAGCGATAGAGAGAGAGAGAGATAGAGACAGAGAGAGAGAGATCGAGAGAGAGAGAGAGAGTTTTGAGCTTTAAAAAATGCTATTTTCAGTTTAAAACGGCCAGCATCGTACTGTCATTCAGGTCGTATAGTGTGTAAACAGATAAAAAAAGACACAAATAGAAACCTATCATTAAAAAAAAGAAAAAGCAACCTGGGGAAACACAAATAACAAAGCAATTCAAATTAATTTAGTACATCAACAAAAAATACATTTCCCCCACCACTTAGCAAACCACTCCTTTAGGAGAGAGCAGAAGAGTGTGAAAGAGTGGGAGGAGAGAATGAAAGAGAGAGAGAAACACAGAGATGGAAAGAGAGGGATGACAGGTGACAGAAGGAGAGTGAGGGAGAGCAGTTACCTGGTGGCCGAATGAACAGGTGCTCCTGGGGCAGAGCAGGTCTTTCTACGTTGCTCCTGACAGATAATCACCCTGCTTTCACACACCAGCGTCCCAGCGTCCGCGGGTGAGTGTGAGGAGCAGAGAGCAACGCCACGCCCTCTGAAAATACAGCCAATCAACAAATGCTGTTTTGAGGCAAGGAGAGTTTTGATTGGTTTACAGTTCTTAGCAACAGAAAAGATAGAGCACTGTGACAGTGAATCCGCTGCTGATGACAAAGGGTAGAACTGACGACCATTTCTCATCAGCGTGAATTGAAAGAGATCACTGGCCAGCTCTGTCAGCTCTAAAATAAATTACATGTGCACATGGGGTCATGATCCACACTCCCTAACTGTTCTCCAAAATTACAGCCAGGTGGCAAACTTGACATCTGATTGGACACATGCAACACTACAGTAGTTCTGATTGGCTGGCAGCTGGCTCAATTGCCTGACAGGTCAGACTGTGCTAAAGGAATATGGTTACCATCTGTTGAAGAAATGCCCACGTTACATAAACCACTCCCACTATACCTGAGACACGCCCACCCCACCACACTGCGCCAGCACAACAGCTGAACATTTCCCTAAATCCACACCACAAAATGGCTGCTGCCTCACTCGTTTGCCTCATACACAAACATTTGCTACATGCTAATTCATTATTATTATTATTATTAGCTTACGCTATGGAGCTGCTGAAATTGGCACGCATTCTTCACTGTTTATTTTTTTTATATTTGCCCCAGGGAGAATTTCTCAAAGCAGGATTAAGGAGCTGGCTAAATTTCATAAATATTTGTTAAAAATCCCAGAACTTCATCCAACTGAATTTCACCTGATTGAGATGACGTGCCCTGTAATCCAGATGGACTTTAATACCTTCATACTTCTGTGGTCTCCTTTCTGAGTGTTTTAGTACCACACATGCATGCAGTCATACTCTCTCTCAAATGCACACACACACTTACTCTCTCTTAACTACACACACACACACATTCTCTCACTTTCACACACACACTCACTATCTCTTAAATACACACACACACTCTCTCACTTTCACTCAAACACACATTTTCTCTCTCACTTTCACACACACACACACACACACTCACACACACACTTACTCTCTCTTAAATACACACACACTCTCTCACTTTCACACACACACACTTACTCTCTCACTTTCACACACACACTCACTCACTTTCACACACACACACACACACACACACACACACACACTTACTCTCTCTTAACTACATACACACACATTCTCTCACTTTCACACACACACTTACTCTCTCTTAAATACACACACACACTCTCTCACTTTCACACACACACACACACACTCACTTACTCTCTCTAAATAAATACACACACACACACACACACACATTTTCTCTCTCACATACACACAGCTATCTCCTTGCAGCCCTTGAAGTGACTTTGATGTGGGGTAGATTTACTATTTTAAACAGTGTAGGGCCAGGCACGGGGCCCAGCGCTGCCACAATGATTACAGGCACAGAGAGGAAATATTTCCTCTGCTTAATTCCCCCCTCGCCCCCCACCCTTTTATTCAGCTGAGAGACAAATTTCATGTGAGCCGTTCTGTTGTTATCCCAAAGGACAACCTTCCCGTGACAGAGGACAGGATTACAAAGCCAGTCTCTCTGTCTCTCTCCCTGTGGACCTGGATCCAAGTGTGCTTGGTGTGTGTGTGTGTGTGTGTGTGTGTGTGTGTGTGTGTGTGTGTGTGTGTGTGTGTGTGTGTGTGTGTGTGTGTGTGTGTGTGTGTGTGTGTGTGTGTGTGTGTGTGTGTGAGTGTGTGTGTGTGTGTGTGTGTGTGTGTGTGTGTGTGTGTGTGTGTGTGTGTGTGTGTGTGTGTGAGTGTGTCTGTGGATGATGTGTGTGTGCATGTGAGACTGAATGTTTGTGTATGTGAGTGTGTGTGTGTGCGTGTGTATGCGTGTGTACATGTTTGCATAAGTGAATATGTGTGTGTGTGAGTGTGTGTGTGCAGAGCTCCAGGGTCAGGGAGAGAAAGGGCTCCTCTCACCCCGCTCTGGTGTTGACACAGCTGGGCCTGCTCTTCTGGTGCTGGGCCTGATCCTCTGGAACTCACAGTGCTCATGCTAAGCTGAAGCACACAGGACTCTGCAGTATAACACATATCTACTCACACACTCTCACACATACACACAGATACAGACTCACACACTCACACACATACACACACAGATACAGACTCACACACATACACACAGAGACTCGCACACTCACAGAACTCGCACACTCACACACACAGATACAGACTCACACACATACACACAGATACAAACTCACACACTCACACACATACACACACAGATACAGACTCACACACTCACACACATACACACACAGATACAGACTCACACACTCACACACATACACACACTGACACTCTCACACTCACGCACATACACACACTGACACTCACACACTCACACACATACACGCACTGACACTCACACACACACACACACACACACACACACACACAGAAGAATGCCTATAGTTTAGAGGATCCCTGACTGGCACAGTGCAGACTGGGCCGCTGTGGAAAGTCCCTGTGAAGTAGGTGGGGTGTTGGGGAACGGCAGGAGTTTGGGTGTTTTATGGTGATCAGGAAACCCCTGTGCTGTAGCCGGGGGCGCAGGGGGTCAAAACACAAAAAAAGTCCCAGCAGAGGAAAAACAGGATAGAGGAGAGAAAGACAAATTTTTGTTGAAGACTTGGACAACATGAGGGGAATTCCTGCAGGATGAGGTAATATGGAGACGGTGGCCCCCAAAACCCCCACCCCCCACACTCCACCGCCCATCCTCCCAGCGCTTTAACACTTCTCTACAGCCATTCAGACCCTTTTACCATTATGAACTATGCCTCTGCACACACTGCCAAACCCTACAGAGGTATTGATGGAGCAGTAAGGCATTCGCATAGTGCACTAATTACCAAAAGAGAGACCACCGCTGTGCCATTGGTATAGTATTTGATAGTTTTAAAGCACTGAAGCCACCGCTGTGGGTGACTGCACATTAAATCAGATTATCAGTTAGACAAATGATAGAATCTTGTGCCATTTATGTTGCCATTGAGCTTTTACTCATTGAATGATTTACTTACCTGTTGTACCGGCTGAACATTGCTATTCAGGTGTACCTTAGAGGGATGACATCACTGTGCTCTCTCGCATATACATGATACATGCTCTGTTTTCTACATGCTTACACTCATACTCTGTATGGAAGCTCTGGACCAAATAAATACCATTGTGCTAATGCAGTGATGGGGACACTGTGCTGCAGGAGACAGTGCCATCATGAGGTGACATCAAGCAGAGGTCCTGTCTCACTGTGGTCACTAAAGATCCCACGCCTCTACTGCACAGAGGGAGGTTCCCTAGTTCAGCGATTCCATTGCTCTCCACCTCCAGGTGATTCTGAGTGTTCCGGTGTAAAATGGCTGCCATGCATCCCCCAGGTGAGTGTTATACCTGTGTGTTTCTCTAACCCGTTCCCAAAACCTGACCTGCTATTACCATGAAAGTTACAATTGTTATGTGCAATTGTTATTGTATATGTCTGCAGAGGGAATGATCTGACAGGCATTGTTTAACTTTGCATTTGTGGTATCTGGAGCTGCTGAAAATTGTTTCTTAGACTTTTTTACAGCACACCACAACAATACTCATGGCTATAAAATATTATGGTTTCAAATATGTTCTACCATAAAATCTAAAATTATGAATTATGAAACTATTGTATCCTCAGATACCCCATGTTTTATATTCAGGAATATGTCTGCATGAAAAGGTTTCTGTGCGTACTCCCAGTTCCTGCATTTTTTGTATGTTCTTTTGTAAGAATATTAAATACATACAGCCATGTGTGGGCCACAGACTATTGGGCCAAATGTTCCTTTGTTTGTTCAGCTGCTTGCGTGGTAATCCCAGGCAAAACATGCGTTATGAAGCACCATATCCTGCTGCTTTATTGATATTTCAGGTTTATGTTTTTCTAATTACCCCGCGCTTAAAAAGTTTTACTTTAGCACGTGTGTGCCTGACTGGGGCCAGAGACACCGAGCCGGTCGCTGAGTTCCAGAACACTCGCCTCTGACTGATGCTGTTGGGTAATTGGCTGCTTTGCATAGCTAGCCTCCATAAATTGCTCGTTAACTTTGTGCTAACGATGACCACGCTGAACCTTTTTTCCTATTTTTCGTCTTGTTTTTTCTCCCTGGCATGATGCGTCTTAGCTCAAGGAACACGGCCCTGATCGTTCCTGCAGACTCGTTTGCAGTGTGTTTTCCCAGAATCCTTCTTCCCCTCTCTGTCTTTTACACCACACCTGCATTTAAATCACATGCACGGATACTTTCTCTCCTTCTCTCTGACACACACAGACACACACACAAATAATCCCTCATACACATACACAAACTTTTAAATATACAATGCGTCTATATAGCAGTAGTAGTAGCAGTAGCAGTAGTAGCAGTAGCAGTATTGGTAGCGGTAGCAGTAGAAAAGGTTGCAGTAGTACCCGTGAAATTCGTATCACCCACAGTCCTCAGGTGCAGAGTTTGGCACAGTGACAGTAACTCCACTCAGTCTGCACCTCAGGTCCGGAGACAGTTGGAGAGCCATGTGTGGCACTAAGCCTTATGTAACATGACCAGAGAGGGCAGGTTGCCCTCGGCACAGAGCCACATGTTACTGCTGTTTTTTCAATTCTGCATATGAAAGGTATGAAACCAAGAACATTTTTATTAGTTTTAACATAAGAAGGCACCAGAACGACTATTTGCATAAGAAATTCTTTAAAAGCAGAGTTCTATTGGACACTTTGAAGACAGTATTTTATGTACCACACAGCCGAATATTGTGATAAATTGGTCCCATGTTGCTTTAGTCCGAATGGATTCTGACTCCCTGGTTCTGCTGGAACAAAAAGAACGTTTGTTGGACCATTGGTGGATATTTGCCTCCCCTGCTCACCAAGGTTTTTCTGAGTTTTTTTTTTTGTCTTTTGCCGGATCTGTTGTGAATTAGCTCTGACCCGTGGAGACCTTGGCCCTAGCCAGTCCTACCTACGGTAATCTCCAGCCATCTGGATCCTGTTGGGTTGAAATGGAGACCCGAGTTTCTGTGTCCTGGTTGTTCTTTTACAGCAGCTTTGGAAGGGGGTGGGAAGGGGTGGGGGGTGTTCAGGGAGGGACTGGTGTTCCTCTCAGGATCATGTCAAGCACAACACCCCTGTCCCACCCCCACCTGAGAGAAAAAAAAACATTAACACCACCACAGAATAATGCACTGATTAATGCAAACAATATTTATATCATCTGGATCTGTCTTCACATCCTTGTGTTCAGGTTTGAGTTTATTAGATTTTAGAGTCAATCTCACACGGTCAAAACAAACTATACAGGTGGGACAACCACCAGAACAAACACACACAGGAAAACAACAACAACATCAGGTGTATCACAAATATAAACAATATTAAAACAATTTTAAAAATGAGAAACAACGCGAGGAGCGAGGCGAAACGGCATCAGGGACATTCAAAGAGAGGAAAAGTGTGTTTTGAGATGAGTTTTAAAAAAGCCAACGGCCTTTTATTCTCAGGGAAAGGCTGGCAGGTCATTGCAGCGTAGAGAGGATCTGCACACATGAGCCTCACCACCTGCTGCTCTCTGTGACCTTTGGGACAAACAGCCGGTCCCACTCATGCGATCACATCTCACTATATTTCAGTGCATTACTGTACTACACACAGGAGTTACATTGTAACATTTAGACTGAATGAAAGACAGATGTGTTTGTAACAAGAGTCACTGTTCCCATCAATAAAGGGGCAAGCACAGCAAGAGACACAGTGCTTTTATTACAGTTTTATTGTTTCGCTACATGCTGTAGTAACATTGTATTATGTGGTAATTAATGTTCCTTTGAGTAACCATTCCACACACAAGCACAAGATCACCTTCATGAAATATATTTGCTCTGTGTGTTATAGATGCTGGTGAATGTGTGCCTGGCGCCCAGGAAACAGAGACAGCTGCTCTCTGCAGCATTTCCAAAGGTAACCAATGTCACTGTCACAAAACCAGTGTCATCGTTTCAAACCAATGTCACTCTTTAATGAAGTCATTAAACACTTTTATTAAGTTTAATTTCAAAGGGCAGGGATGATGCCCTGGTTTAGAATATCGATTTAATTTATGCTAAAGTTGTTCACAGTGAATGAGGACAGAGACACTCGGAATCATCCCCTTTTCTCCAGCATCACCTCCCTTTTCTCACACAGGACATAATCATGTAGCAATGTTAGTGTGCAGAACAATTCTATTCAGTTACACAGTAACCTGCAACCATTTTCCACATAAGCATGTCCCAGTATTAAAGAGCAGAACTGCACTCAGGCACTCTGGATACTCTGAGACTGAGGGAAAAGAAACACACACAAACACACCACAAAGTGTGTGTGCGGAAGAACCACAGTCAGATACACAGTAACCGTTCCATTCCACTCTGTATCTGTTCAGTAAGTGGAGGCTGTTGCGTGTGAATGGATACATGTATCAGCAGACTGTAACAGAAGCAGGAGCAAGGCAGAGTCACTCCCCTACTGTAGACCGGGCGGAGCGATTACACTAAATCCAGGGTGATTACACTGGCTAAAGGCTAACAGAGCATGCCTGCCCCATCGCTAGCAAACCAACGCTCACTCAGACAGAGCACCAATGAATCTGTGATGAGGAGTTTGAAGCCTGTGATTCTGCCCTTTTTATTCCGGTGCGCCCCCAACAGGCCAGTCTGGGTAACGCAGCACTATGAAGGTCAAGAGGAAGGTCATGTCAGGCAGCTGTTTATAGAAATACAGACATTGGTAGCCATTACTGGGAGTGTGATGCTAACACCAAGGAAAGTGTGTCTTTGACTGAATAAAGGGTGAATTATATTTGTGATCAAATACTAGGTTACTGTATGTGGAACTGGATTCATGAAATGAAAAGGTAAATGTATTATATCTGGGATGTATGGTCTGTTATTGGTGTGATTGGTGGCTGTTTTTATTGAAATGATTTAGATTGGGTTTTGTTGGTGTAACGTAAGAGACTGAGACGTTTTGTTCCTGTTAAACAATGGATACCCTCCTGTTTGAGGCAAACAGGTAAAGCTCACCTGCTAATGTAAGTGTGAGAGAAAAGTCACTTTTAGCAGTAGCACCCACCTCTATTTCTCTCTCTCTCTCTCCCTTTCTCTTTCCTTCTCTCTCTCTCTCTCTCTCTCTTTCTTGTGTTTCCCCTGAGGCTGTTCTCATTTCTGGTCTTTCCTTCGCAGCCGGTAAGTATGCGAAATGCAGACGACTGACCCTTGACCCCACCCCCCCATGGGTAGTCATGGTAACAGCAGTGAGGAGACAGTGTGCTTTTTGGAGGCAGGCAGCACTCCAGAATTGCAGAGAGAGGCAGAGAGTTTTAGAGGGAGAGAAGAATGAAACTGAAAATAAGGAATTCATAAGAAAACCCAGAACAGAGCACAAACCCAGAGAGGGAGTGTGTGTTTGTGCATGTGTGTGTGTTAGAGAGAGAGAGTGTGTGTGTGTGTGTGTGTGTTAGAGAGAGAGAGAGAGAGAGAAAGAGAGTGTGTGTGTGTGTGTGTGTGTGTGTGTGTGTGTGTGTGTGTGTGTGTGTGTGTGTGTGTGTGTTTGTGCATGTGTGTGTGTTAGAGAGAAAGAGAGAGTGTGTGTGTACGTGTGTGTGTTAGAGAGAGAGAGTGTGTTTGTGTGTATGAGTGTGCACGCATCCATCCATGCATACATACGTGTGTGCATGTGTGTATGTGCACATGTGTGATATGTGTATTTATATGTGTGTATTTGTCCATGTTTGCCTGTTTATGACATGGTGCGCCCTCCTCTTTCAAAACCACTAAAAACACTTTCTTGCCTTTACCAGCAGGGGGCATAAGCATTCTCACACTATGAAAATGTTGCTGTAGAAAGTCCTCGCCCTTCTTTTCCCTCCATTACCATAATAACAGCAAGCTAGCGCTAATGAGCCAACAGGACTGGCGAAGTTCAGCACTCTGTTTTTTAACTTCAGGAAATAGACCTTCCCTCTAATTGGCCAATTCCCTCTAATTAAGCTAATTAAGTCCTAGATTGGACAGCATTTAGCAGGGAAATTAAAGAGCCAGGGGACAAAAGCTCATCAGATCTCCATGGTGACAGGACAGTCCCCTCTCCACGCTGACTTTGGGGGTCTGTGAGTTCTCCGCACCCCAAACGCATCGCATCGGCGCAGTCCAAAGAGCGCAGGGCCGATCCAGTCGCCCTCTGCCAGGGTGAACAGCCATTCCAGGAATTATACAGTTTATAGGCTGAATGATGAAATGAGCCGATTTTCCATTTGGTTCCAGCAACCTTATGGTCCTTATTTTCCACGCTCATTTTCCACTAAACAACATGCAGTTTCTTTGAAGGGAATGCACACCCAGGAGCATCAGTATAGTGTAGTGTAGAGTGTAGTGTAGAACATTAGTATAGTTTAGCGTAGAGTGTAGTGTAGAGTGTAGTGTAGAGAATTAGTGTAGTTTAGCATGGAGTGTAGTGTGGAGCGTTAGTATAGTTCAGCGTAGAGTGTACATTCCTCGTACGGAGGACTTGGGGGGCTTTGATTTCCCTCCCCCGGAGTCTTTGAGCACCTTGTAGAGTTTAATTGGCCTTTTAATGAGGCCGACCCTTTGGCCCTGCGCTCTTTAGACACTACAGCTCTGAAAGACAGAGAAACACGAGATCTCATGGGGATTTAGCTTTCCGTTACAGTCACCTGAACTCAAGCAACCGACTGATATCCAGACAAACAGGTGATGTGAGAGATTCCACCCAAACAGTTTAGCGGGACGTGTTTTTGGACAGTGAAGCATAATCTTCATCTGCAGGGACAGCACGGCACAGATTTAGCGGTCGAGCTCAGATTTGGCGCTGAGCAGAGGAGAGTGCTGAGAAAAGTGTTCCAGGAACATGTACGTGCAGCCACAGCACTGAGCACGTCGGTCAGAGAGCAGTGACCGGGGCACAGAGACTACGGGCACAGTGACCGAGAGTGCTGCCCGAAAACCAGCTGGCTAACAGGACCACACAGCCATTCTTTATGGGCCTTTCTCTGCTCTCAGTTTTCTTTTTTCTCCTGAAGAATTGTGGAGAATAAAGGTAATACCTCCCAATCTCCTTGCAAATTCAGTTTGTGTGTGGAGGTGTGTATCTCAGTGTTATAAAAACAACCTCGTATTTCCAGAAGCAGAGCTTTTCAGGGAATGAGAAGGACCATTTTCTTATTATATCAAATTCAACTTAAACATTTTGGTTACATTCTGGTTTAAACTTTATTATTCACTGAGCCATGAAACATTGACAGCAGGAAACTCAGAGATCTTTCTGTTCCTGTGTCAAACTCAAACACGGCAAAAATGGAATGTTTTTAATGGATTGTGAGCGTGCGTGCACCTTGTCTGTTTTTGTCCTCATTGGTTGTTGCTGAGGGTACAGCAAAACAAAAGAGGAAAATTATTCACCTGCCCCTTCACCGTAAACAGAGCGGTTTAACCAATAAACAATAACAACGTCATGTAGCTCTAAACAGCGCCGTTTGCATGCTTCATTCGAAGCAGCGTTTCCTCTCATCAGACGCTGATTAACGATGGTGTGCACGAGCCGCGTGATTAAATATATCATTATTAAATATCATATGCGGTGTCTGGAGACCTTTAGCTGAGATGACGGCACGGCAGAATATTAAACAGTTTTTCCGCGACCGTGGTCAAGTCCGACTGAGAAATCATCTGACGCGTTCTCGCAGTTATGAATTTCAATGTCCGCAGGGCAGCGTTCGCTCGCTGCTCGAGTTTTTCCCTCTGTGATAGTTTGCTTTGACTGGCAGGGGGCTGGAGGGGAGAGGGTGCCACTTCTCATTCGGGCATGAAGGGAGCGGTCCTACCTTTGCACAACGCAATGCTGCCCCCTGGAGGTGAATATGGGAAGAAAAATCCCATCAGCATTTCAGTGCACTGTCAATGTTAGAGACGTGTTTGACCCATCCTGATGTTTCATATATTACCTCCAATAGTTTTGCAATGGTGTTGAACAATAATCCAAACTTGAAAATTGACATTTCCGTTGAAATATGCATATTTTGGCCATTTTCCGACTCCCTTTAACTCAATTTGCCTCTGTGCTGTGACTATTTTCTTGTAAAATTTGCAGATGGGAAGAAAATATCCTGTTCATGAAGTACCTGAACCAAAGTTGGAGCATTTCTACTCTAGCTAGGTCCATAAAATACACGGCCATCCCTCCCTGCTTCCATTTGCTGGAGTATTTTGTCATAGAAAGCAGTGTGTAAGTTTGGCTGGACAGGCCCTTTACACACAGTCAGACTGAGGTGTGTGCGGTTATTGTAAAGAGCTGCAGGAGTCTCGCTTTACACACAGTCAGACTGAGGTGTGTGCGGTTATTGTAAAGAGCTGCAGGAGTCTCCCTTTACACACAGTCAGACTGAGGTGTGTGCGGTTATTGTAAAGAGCTGCAGGGGTCTCGTAAGGACATGTGCGCGCTGTAAGGGAAACAGGATGCTGAGGTTCGCTTCGGTTCCTCCTGGGTCTCAGACAGGTTTCGAGTCTCTGCTCAGTCCTGGAAAAACTGACACTGTTGAGCCTCGTCCATTGAACGTGTTCATTTAATCGACAGAGGAGATGGGAGAGGGGAAATGAGCGTGGGCTGAGTCAGGGAGGACCAAACCGAACCCTCAGAGGAGGTAATGTGCACACTACACCAACCATCTCCAAACCACAGCTGCGGTCGGAACGCCAAGGTCTGGACCCGAGGATTGTGGGTACGAGTCATGGAGATACTGTACATCAGTTTCAGAAAGAAAACACACACGGCTGTGTAAAGGGACTACTGAATGAGATGAGTGTGACATGAAGCGTTTCAGACAGAAGTTTTTCATCAGGTGAGGAGCCGCAAAAGCAGGTCCAGCCTAGGCGATCAGGTGGGAGGAGTCACCTGTGGGATCAGTGCTTACTGTTAGGCTGTTAAGATCTGAGAAACAACCAATACCAGCACAGCCTACGGCTCACCAGGACCTCAAAGCCCACTGTCAAAAAATATTGTGGAACATGACGTCATTTACAAGCAAGTGAAAAAATCTCCAAGTTACTTGAAAGTCTGGTTTAAGTCTGGTTTAGTTTTTATGGTAAACCATATCAACATGCAGCAAAATGATTCTCACTTTGACCACATCCCAGAAAACTGTGGGGTTGCTGGAAACTGCAGGTGCCTGACTGTCCAGAGGGGGGCACTACTGAGCAAGGAGCCTTGATTGATTAACGACTGACTGAAACTTTGCCTTTTCTGGGTGCCTGATTGACCAATCATTGATCGTCCTCGCTAGATTTACACCGTTGATTGGCTGCGGCACCGTCAGAACGTATAAAGCCCAGGTTGTTGTGTGCATCACAGATTAAAAAAAAAAAAACTTTGAACAGATATTGGGGATTCAAACCATATTTTGGGGGGAAAGCATGTTGACGATAGCCTACATTAGCATTCTGCCAACAGCTTCATTAAATTGCATTAATTAAGTGCTCTGTTGGGAGGGAAATTTAATTTGTCACAGTTCAGTAATGTTTATATTTTCTCAGACATGCATTATGTTCAGAATGACATTATTTATTTATACCCAATGTTTCTATTAGATTAATTTCACATTTTCATAAGTTTGCGTTCAGAATGCAGCAAGCCACCAAATGCCATTACTCTAAATAATAGAAACAAGACCCATGGCTGGAAATTAATGTGAGAATGTTATTCCTTTTTAACAATATTATAGTACTGTTATAATTGAAAATGCTGGAATTAGTATTACAGGGGCTAAGTGACGTTCACTCGCTCTGAATGGCTAAAAAAGGTCTCAAGAAAGACGTTAAATTGAGTCTTAATTACTTAATTACGAATATTCCAAGAAAAGATTCCTGTAACGGTTCTGTAATATGGCCACTAGAGGGCACTAAAAGATCAATTTGACATCAGGCACGGAATTGTCCCATTGCTGCAGGGAGGTATGGGTGCGTTGCCTGAGCATTGTCGGACCAACACCTGATGTGTTTACCTTGTTGACAAGGGTACTTTCCTCGCCCGTTTGCGGGCTCAGTGTTCGGTAACATCTGGGCACCAATAAACATCACTAAGGTCTTACCAGCGCAACGCTTTTGCCTAGCCACTGGCGCAGAATAAATGACGAGGGCCATTGACTGCATGGCCGAGCGGTTTAATTGGGCCGGATAATTGACGCAGCAGAGTAATTATGCTGGCGAACGGAATCGACATCTCCGTCAGTCCGAGGCTAGGGTGAGCAGTCTCTTATCTGCTTAATCGAGAGCAATGAATCGGGCACAACCCCTTAAGTAAATAATGTACCTAATAAGGCAATTATGAGTTAGAGTGGAATGAGCCCGCTGCCTCTCCGTCTTCAGGGGGCATGTGATAAACTCGGTCTGGTGGCGTGATGACGCTGTAAAGTTAACATGTCTCCGGCAGCCAAAATCTCAACGCTCAAAATGTGTGGAAAGTGGAGCTGCTCTCTCATTTCCGGTGACCAACATCCGTAAGCTGTCATCCAGGAGCCTCTCCGTAAATGTTGTCGGTAACTTTATTTGCTACTGAATTCTTCGCCAGCTCTCGTTTGAAAACGAGATTTTTTTAGGATCAGTAGGGGACAAATGTGGGTAAATAACAGTGAAATAAAAATATGTAATCGCATTAACTGTTGCAGCTAATTCCATAAAATCAGAAGTGCGCATGGAAAGCAGAGGCAGAATTCTTCAGCTTCACAATAATAGAGATAAAGAAATCTGGATCTGCAGACCTGCTGTTGTGCCCAAAGGTAATATACCAGACAATACCCAAGACATGCACTCTTCTCCCAAAGAGGGGGAAACAGCATTGTTCTCGAATGCATCCTCTGAGTGACAGTGCATTCATACCCATCCAGCTAGGTGCGTGTGACACAGATGCTCCGTTCATCTAGTGTGGTGTGAAACAGATGCTGGGTTTGTGGGTTCAAATCCCAGGACAGGGAACTGGTTTTGTCCCCACAGCCTGCGATTTATTCGTATTGCCTTTATACCCAGCTGTAAAAGTGAGTGAGTATAGTGTAAAGTTGAGACCAGTGTAAATCCTTCTAGATATGAATGTCTGCTAACTCAATACTGCAAAGTAGTGGTGCATTTTGGAATTTCAAATACTGACAATATTTCTGCTTAAACTGTATCACACTGATGGGAATATAATGCTAAATGAACTGTTTGTTGTGAGATGTTTTGTTTAAGTTGATCTGTGCCTGTATTCATTTTTATACAGTGTGTGTCAGAGTTTCTCCGTTAGTAAATAAAAATAGGAATCGGCTATGATAGAACCATAAGAACACAGATATTATACTATGAGCAATATTTTTTTGTAAATCTACTCCTACTCTTCATCATAATCATAATTAATAACAATTCTAGTTCTCATAAAACATATTCACCCATAAATTGCACCTCTTGGGGGGTTTTAAATGGATCATTTTGAAATAACTATTGATGAGGGGGACTAGAGTCGCTTTAAGCCCCAGTCACAGTGGTACGCAGACTTTTCCGCCGCTTCCATTAGAGGCGTTTTGTAGTTCGTAGTTGAGTCTGAGCGTGAATAATTCCTGCATCAGCGGGTGAGCGAAGGCGCGCGCCGGAGCCCGTGGCGATAATGCCACCGACGCTGTGTCGGTGATTACCATAATCAGAGAGCAAGAGACCGCGATTGCTACCTGCGGGCACTCGGAAAGGCAAGAAGGGGGGAGGGAGAGCTTCTCTCTAATCCAAGCCCCTCTCCTGCTGACAGAGAGAAGCCCTCAGGTGAGCTTTTGTCGAGTTTTAAGTGCAGACTGCGAGCGGTCCGCGGCGCCCCGCGCGGACGTAGCACATTCACATTCGCGTGGCACTTCCGTTCCACTGGAACGCCTGCACTCTGCAAATTTCTGTGGAACTCAAATATTATTCATGTATCCTTTCTGAAAAGGTTTTCTGAAAACACCCATGACACAGTCGTTTAAAAAAGGACAGAATTTTATTTAACACCCCACGGTGGAGTCGGCACGTTTCACACACAGAATCTGTAGTACATATTTAATAAACTAGCCCGTGTCAGGTAAGGTCACACACTAAAACTACGTTTCACTTTAAATGAGACTTAAACAAAGGAGGGTGATTCATAGATAAACAGATTAATCAACATATCTCACAGTCTGCTAACAATAACAAAGCTAACATAAAACAACGTGACAGAACATTTCAGTTGGGTCATCTTATCATACATGTTTCTCAGTCTTATTTATTGTTCCAGGCAAATGGTGTTCCAGGATCATCCAGGAAACTGAACAAATTTACAGGTAGGACCATTTACACCTCCTGGTCAGGAATGTTCTAGAAACATAATTTTCTTAGCCTGGTGCTGGGCCCAGTGGTTGTGTGTATGAATGTTGTATGATTGTTGATGTGATGTTAAGGTGGAAGACGAGTTCGAAGTCACAGCACCACTGAGAGCTTGTAACACCTCTGCTTCAGCAACCTGGTAGCCTAATCTGGAAAACAAGCTACATTCTCAGAAGATATCCAAACCTGAAACAAACATTTCAGCACCTACCACAGACAAACTACAACTAAAACAACCTCTTGTGTGTAAACTCACCCCTATCTTCCCTCACACAGCAAAGAAGAGGTAGAGAGAATCTTCAGCCATAAACAGACTTCAGAGTCACAGGTAGGAAATCGTTCTCAAAACACTGGTGTGAGCTAACTTAACTTCAGTTACCACTTAACCGAAACATCACTGTGAAAATGTACAATAGGGAAAGCTATTCTACGTTTTAGAAAACATCAACGTTTGTTTGTTTGTTACACATAAATACATCACATACATACATACGTGTATAAATACATAGTATGAATATTCTATGATTCTGTAGTGGTAACGCAGAACAGGGGTGGCCAACATTGATCACGCAGAACTGCAGGGTGTGGCTAATTTTTCTTTTTACCTAAAAATTAGGATCAAATTCAGACCCAAGAACTGAGGTGAGGTAAATTACCTGAGTAATAACCTGTTCTATTTGCTGAGTTAAGTAGCAGCAAAAACCAGCGCACCCTGTGGCTCTCAGGACCAGGGATGTCCAGCCCTTAGAGCTGTCACAGAGCACAGAGGGGGCGTTTTCTAAGCATGCACAGGAAATGTACACCAGTAGAGGGCGCTGTTCTGCTTTTTTGGTTGCCACTTCCATATCTTGGAGAGGGCTGGAGAGCTGAGTACTGAGTTAGTGGGTTTTAAAAGGCAGCATTCGTGTCAGTTTGTGTTAGTGAAACCAGCAAACTGTTAGTTTGTCATTAGTTAGTGTGTTAGTCCAGGCGCCAGTGGGGTTAGCAGCTGTGGAAAGCAGTGTAGGTTAGTGGCAAGCCCTCCACTAAATGATAGCTGCACCTACTTCTTGAGTCCGGCCATTTTGTGCATCTCCTATTCTGGAGAAAAGCACAGCGAGCTCTGTACCCATAACAGGAGGACAGCAAAGGCATTCAAAACAAGAGAAGGGAAGAAAACAAGCCATTGTTTCCAGGGCAACAGAGTCTGGCATTGGCTGGAGGGGTTAGTCAGGGTTAGCCAATCAGAGGTGGACTCTGAGGGTGGATGGAGTGAGGGGGGAAATTCCATTGGTTAAAAAATCTGTTTTTGATCTATATTAGGGTTGGGGCACTCCGGTTCCGGATTGATGGCGCATATCCAGGTTTTCCTTTCCACCAGTTACCCTGGCTCATTTAGCCAATTACCTGCATACATTGGTTCACTTATAAATTAGGCTACAATAAAACCTGTCATATAAAGACAATATCAAAACCAGGTCACATGGAATCCAGAAACAAATACGGCCCTCCTTGCTGACCCCCCAAAGTCTAGTCTTTCAGATATCCCTATTGAGTGTTTAACACTCATCACCAGAGACATTGGAGGAGCTTCTCCATGTATTTCTTAGGGTAGGACATTGGAGTGCCCTGGAGGTATCTGGGTTCACCAGGCATCCCAGTGCCCCAGGGTCACACCCTGGGGAAAAATCAACAGCATTTTAAAGGGATGAGAAAGTTCCCCCACAACCCTCTCCACCCCCACCACCAGAAACTTTGGCACAGTATCCCAGCATTCCCTCTGGGTGATTATCAGAAGTTAGTTCGTTAGTTAGTTTGATTTCCCCAGTGAATTCAGGGGAGAAAAACATGACACCGAGGCCTGGGGCATTTGGTCTTACCCTTTTTGTACATTGAGTGACTAAAAAGTTGAGGTATCTCACATGCTTCTGTGATACCCAGGTCTGATCATGGTTAAACTGCATGTCAAAATAAAAGACTGTTGAAAATTATTTGATGTATTGCCCCCACAGAGGGGTGTCATCTTGTCCTCCCTCCCATAGATGGCGCCACTATCCAGGGCCCAAGTCATTTTAGTCGTTGGTTAGTTAGTTAGTGTGGTCATGTAGAAGGTTCCCTGCTGGCAAAATTCCCAACATGGCTGTCCCCAACTAATCCTCCCACAGTGTAACTGGCTCAGGTAATCCCTCCCATTCTGCCTCCACAGGTATGT
Organism: Albula goreensis; assembly: GCA_022829145.1. NCBI lineage: Eukaryota > Metazoa > Chordata > Actinopteri > Albuliformes > Albulidae > Albula > Albula goreensis. Next base: position 45,596,955 of record CM040744.1, on the reverse strand, counting down.
GGTGAGCATTCTGACACAAAATGGCTGCATGCACCACCCAGGTTTCACCTTGGCGGTTAAGGTGAGCTTCCCCTTCCACTGTAAATCTCTTTGCGATCATAACATTAAAGGTGCTGTATACATCCAATCCGCAGGTCGTTTTGGGCCTTTTGCCAAGAGGTATTTTATTTTCCCACCCCCCCCACGCACACACCTTTGTACCAGGAAAGTTATGTGATGTCAGACAGGTAAAGCAAGGCATCGTCGTGGTTAGCAGAAACAGAAAGCTGGAGACATTCAGCGCTGACACAGGGGAAGCAAGGGCGACCACTTTCTGCCATCGTCACAAATACAGGGTTTTTTTCCACAGTGCACTGCAGTAAAACGTGTTCGAATGGAAACAGGAAATGCCATTTTGTTAGTTCAGCAGGGGGCAGTGTTAGTAACAGTTAGGAGTTAGTATTAAACTAAATGAAGGAATTATGTTAGAAAGCCCCGTTAACCTACAGATGTAGGACATTAGCATTGGCTATAAATACACACACAATGACCTGATCTCTCTCAGCCCCGGTCCTGGAGAGCAAATGGATCTGCAGGTGTTTCATTTTTACTCCGCACATAGTGACCAATCACAGCAGAGGATTACACAGGTAAGGTGAACTGAAGATAAAACCTGCATAACCTGTGAGCCACCAGAACCGGAGCTGAGGGAAACAGCTGTAAAATGGATCAGTGTTTTTTTTTTTTGTCCCCATCAAATACATAAATAGAACAGGCCAGAACATTCCGTGACTAAGGCTGAGAGTGGCTGCTCTATTTTCTTTTGGAGTTTCCGCTTTTCATTGTCAGCATAAAAAAAGTGAATACATATAGACTAGACCAGACCAGCAGCCCACCCCTACACACACACACACACACACACACACACACACACACTGCTGACATAGCTATGCATTTGAGTAGACCACTTTTTCAGGTTTTATCCTATCCCACAGTACTGACCAAAACCACAGAAGCAGGCAAGATGAATTCAGCATGATCTCAGAATAAACACCGTACTGACTACCTTACTCTATAACGGAGTGTTTTATAACCTCGTGTTCTACCTCTGTATAACAGAGTGTAGCTCAGTCATATTCTCCTTATGTGTTTTTTTTTTTTTTGAAACCTCACCTGTCTCTTCTTGGCTGCTGCTGTAGTTTTGGTTTGAACAGGGTTTGCATCGTAAGTCCTTCAGCACTCCTCAGATTCATATTTACTCGTGGCCATTGTTTGTGCACGCTCAAAAGAACAGCTGTCACTTTGTGAAACGCAAAACCCTTTGAGTCAAAATGGCCTAATATAGAATAATGCTCCATCAGATTAAAGAACCATGAGCAGGGTTCGTCTCGGCTCATTTCATCTGTGGTAAATTTTCCATCAGGTAAAATGACAGCATCGAGCAGCACTGGAGCCCTTGAGATTTTTGGAGTCAGGCAGCCATGGGAGTGTGAGAACAGTGTCACTCCTCCATACAGGCAGCCGTGGGAGTGTGAGAACAGTGTCACTCCTCCATACAGGCAGCCGTGGGAGTGTGAGAACAGTGTCACTCCTCCATACAGGCAGCCATGGGAGTGTGAGAACAGTGTCACTCCTCCATACAGGCAGCCATGGGAGTGTGAGAACAGTGTCACTCCTCCATACAGGCAGCCGTGGGAGTGTGAGAACAGTGTCACTCCTCCATACAGGCAGCCATGGGAGTGTGAGAACAGTGTCACTCCTCCATACAGGCAGCCGTGGGAGTGTGAGAACAGTGTCACTCCTCCATACAGGCAGCCATGGGAGTGTGAGAACAGTGTCGCTCCTCCATGGTTCTGAAATGTTCCACTGTCACCCCTCACAGTCCACTTTGATCGGTGCTATATTGCAAAGCAGCGTATGAAATGATTTTTAAATTCAGTTTATATTATTTAAACGCTACCTTGGTCCTCGGGAGACCAATGCGTTCGCTGGTTTTCGTTCCATCCACTGTTGCAAGCCCCTGAGTTGTAGCGAGCTGTTAATTGCTCTTAATTAAACATTTTGTGACACACGTCTCGAGGGATGATTTAGCCTCTTAAACTACTCGGTGTCATTAACAGCTGCGTGTGCCATAGAGACCTGACGTATCCCAGGACTCCACGCCACAGTGATTAATGTCTTCACATTCATGTTGTGCTGTATGGAAAACGATTCCCTCAGGAAGATGGAGTATTTTTGTGATTGATTGTATTGAAGACGGGCAGGTGAATGGGTGGGGCTCTAATGGGTGGAAACATGGACGGCTGGTCCATGACAGTAAAAACCGTAAATTAAATAAGGAAGAATTCAAAAGTCAAAGCAAACTGCAACATCCCAAATCAGCACTGTGTTAGTAATTTGTCATAAATAATTATGAAAACATTCAACAACCTAAACCCCTTGAGAGACTGACTGTAACGAAAACCAGCACACACAGAGGTCCTCCCGATCTGGAGTTGAGCTGAGCTCTTCTACAGAGAGCAGATTCCAGTGAAAGCTCGGTGGGGCGTATCAGGCATTCACACCAAGGGCGTTCAGGCTGCATTTCCACCGCCAGCTTTAAGTGATTCAAATCATTTTCCCTAAACCTGACTTGTATCTGAGCATTTTTTAGGTGTGAAACAGCAAATAGTCTCATGGAATCCAATGCATTCAAATCCGATTCGGACCACATTCATAGCTGATTCAAATCCAATGCAAATGTGATTCCTGAGTCATGTTTTCTTCCTTCCCCCAGGTGACACAGCATCACCTAACATCATCAGTCCAGGCCAAAAGCAATAACGACCGGCCGTAGCAATTTCAAGAAACGATCATAGGCCAGTGGCTTGTCTGAACACACAGATCAGATCTGGTGCTTTGTAAAGCATTGTGTGATCTGCTTCTCAAAATGATCAGATCTGAAAATCGGTTTGGATTCGATCGTGAAGGAATACTGTCCCAACGCAGCTGAGACCTAAAACACAATTCTCTTGCTCACTCTGCTGAGGATATTTTTATTCAAAAAAGCCAGTTAAAATGTTCCAGTTTTCAGACCTCAGCCTGCTGTCCTGCAAAAATCTGCCGTAGTGAATCATTTCGTGTTGCTAGGGCAACCACACCCACTCTCAAGAGCCAGATGTGTTCTAGTTGGACTCCAAATAACAAGCTTACCATCACCAAAGCGATAATATTTTTTTAATTGGAAACGTCCTGATAGAGAAAAAGTGGCAGAGCACAAATCTAGTTTTTTTATTACTAATTTACTAGTATTTTTTATACTAATTTTATTTCTGTCTGATAGTGGAGATGTGAAAAGAAAATATCTGAACTATTCTGAATATGAATGGAGACAAGTGACCTCACAAGGACATTGCAAGTTGCTAAATCTATGGAAAGTGGTTCAACACTACAGTGAGAGGCTGAATAAAATAACACAGTGGAGTACATCATCAGAATTTCGCTTTCAGCAGAGGTATAAATCTGTGTTTTAGCCTGACTCTCAGGCTGGAAAATCGGTTCTGTCTGGATATTTTCCACAAGGGGTCTGTTAGGGGTGCTGGATTTCAGAACCGCAGAGGAAACGGGTGGAAGGGGGTCACAGAGCCGACCGGTACCAGTGACTGAGCATCTCAAAGGGCACGGAAAGGCCAGCCCACAGCACAAGAGACCCGAGCATGGAGGGGTTAGTAGCAGGACTGTTAGAAAAACGTTAGTACAATGTTAGACGAGGTTAGTAGGTCTGCTGGCACACAGCGCCAGGGAGATCACACTGCCTGCTCCCCAACAACCGCACTAATGGAGGAGCAGCACTCAGACATGGTTACACACACACGCACATATATATATACACACACACACACAGAGCTCTCAGACATGGTTACACACACACACACACACACATGCACACACGCACACACATATATACACACATACATACATGCATGCACTAGCACATATAGATACATACACACTCACACATACACACTCAAACTTACATAAGGACAGACACACACACACACACACATATATACACACATACATGCACTAGCACATATAGATACACACATACCCGCTCCCACAGAAGCGGGGGGGACAGTTGGGTAAGGGTGAAGCCCAGCACAGCAGAGAGATGGGTACAGATCAGGTGCTCATTTAGCAGGCTTGGGTTCAGATTAGTCGGTTAATTTCTGTTAGTAGATGTTAGTAACCAGGTCCACCTGGTGTTTGTTAGTCGTTAAACCGCTCCTCGGGGGTCACAGAACTAGAGCAGCTGCTGTAGCATGCAGAGTTCACACCACAGAGAGCAGACCGCAAGGTAGAGAAACCCTCAAACACGCAACGTTCCCACAACCTTACTGCAACACTGCTTCAGCGTCTCAGAACGTCGCAGCAATGCTACAGGAACATTGTGAGAATGTTCTGTGCCTGTCTGGATGCATGGCGTTGAGATCAGCGGTATCCTCTGTACAACCTTTTCAGATAAAACAAAGAGCTGCATGTGCAATGTGTTCAATACAAATACAAAAGACATTGAGGAAGGATAAAGACAAACCACGGACAGTTTTAGGACAAGGTCGCCGACACTGGTTAGACTGCAGTGTTAGTGCATTAGTAGGCTAAACCGCCAGCAGGAAAAATGGGTTAGTTTTCAATTAGCTGGAAGAAAAATTCACTCACAATGTGTGAAAAGGGGATGTGACATGAATGAATGGCCTCTGAACACAGAAGAGCAAAACTCTCGTTCACTAAAGGCGCTCTGTCAGCCCGTGCCATCGGCGGATGCGCTGAACAGTTTAGTCGAGTTCTGCCCGTCCATAATTTGATATTGGCCTGAATTACATCAATGATTTGTCCATGATTTTCTTGACAGTCCCTTAGCAGGGAGCAGACTGGCCAATAGGGCCCACCCACCCAGTAAAACTGTCCTTTAACAGCTAGCAGTCCTTGCTTTTAATCGAGAGTCAGAAGTTCAGTACATGAATCTAGCCAGGTTTTAATATAATCCATTTTCCAATTCATGGACCCATTCAAATCATATGAGTTATTAGAATCCTTAATGGACGAGAGTTGAGATCAAATGACCCAAATAAATGAATCGACAAACACAAAGCACTATTCTCTTCATACCACCTGCTCTGTGACTCACATCCTGATGTGTTCCATGGCTTTAAAACCAGTTCAGCTGATCAGAGATCCTCCAAACGTCACCAACCCACACTGAAGCCTTGATCTGTCTGCAAAATTCCTCTGCTCGGATTTAACAAACCGAAACCTGAATCTTCCAGACACACTGGAGCTCTGCTTAAACCAACTTCAGCTTCAACTTAAACCAGCTTCAGCTTCACAGGGCAAAGCTCTGCTGCATCCAGACCACACTATCAGCCATATGCACCAGCTTCAGTCTAACACTATCAGCCATATGCACCAGCTTCAGTCTAACACTATCAGCCATATGCACCAGCTTCAGTCTAACACTATCAGCCATATCTAACACTATCATGCACCAGCTTCAGTCTAACACTATCAGCCATATGCGTATGCCAAAATTAGACATGATTAAATATGATTAACTGATATGATTAAACTTTAATCTAGTTAAACCAGTTTCAGTCTGAGGAAACTAAGGCTTTGCACAAACACAGTCAGCTTCAACCTCACACATTAAGCTTTGCACAAACAAAACCACATCCTCTGTTTTCAGGCACGGATTTCAGTCATCCTCCCTCAAAACTGATCCTGGATCAGGTCTTGTACTCAGATATCATAAAAATAACTCAGAGCTGGAATGGAGTGTGAGTGTGTGAACGTGCATGACTGTGTGCGTGTGTGTGTGTCTGTATGAGTCCTGTGAGTGTGTGTCAGTATGGGTATCTTTGTAACCCTATCAGCCTGTTTTTCAACAGTGATGATGGCTAAGGGTCACACCCCAACTTTTTGGGGGGTACACACTGCTTTCCCAGGGGCCCTGAGACTCCACACGGACAGACATCCACTGCACATTTTAAATGAGCGCGCCAGGTGTGGGACGCTGCATCCCCAGGGCCAGCAAGATGGCCGCTCCTCTTCCTCAGCTGGGACATCGAGCTTTCCTCTCTCCAGGTGAGCACGCTCTGGCAGGTAAGGGTAACAGCAACGGTCCTGTCACATGACTCGGGACGCAGTTGATGCAGACGCTGCTCCAGCGGGGGGGGGGGGGGGGGGGGGGGGCTGTGAGGAGAGGAGGGGTGAGAAGGTGGAGAGGGCCCCAAACACAGCACTGAGACTGGCAGACTGATCACACACAGACACGTTTACCAAAACATGTCACACACACCTGCTTTCTGCTGGCTCCTGACTGACAGGTTGGCAGTTTGATGGACAGGGCGATAAACATACAGACAGGTTTTCATAAACACTCAGGCAGTTAGACTGATGGCCTGCAAGACCGAAACCTCTGAAAGGCTGAAAGCCTACAGCCAGCAAACATACCACCCTGTGTACACTTACAGCCCTTTTCATGCCACACTGCTGAAGCTAAGCAGCCACACCACCCTGTACCCTTCTACTGTCACACTGCTGAAGCTAAACAGCCACACCATCCTGTACCCTTCTACTGTCACACTGCTGAAGCTAAGCACACACCACCCTGTACCCTTCTACTGTCACACTGCTGAAGCTAAGCAGCCACACCACCCTGTACCCTTCTACTGTCACACTGCTGAAGCTAACCACCCTGCACACACCACCCTGTACTCTTCTACTGTCACACTGCTGAAGCTAAGCAGCCACACCACCCTGTACCCTTCTGTCTGTCACTCTGCTGAAGCTAAGCAGCCACACCACCCTGTACCCTTCTACTGTCACACTGCTGAAGCTAAGCAGCCACACCACCCTGTACCCTTCTACTGTCACACTGCTGAAGCTAAGCAGCCACACCACCCTGTACCCTTCTACTGTCACACTGCTGAAGCTAAGCAGCCATACCACCCTGTACCCTTCTACTGTCACACTGCTGAAGCTAAGCAGCCACACCACCCTGTACCCTTCTACTGTCACACTGCTGAAGCTAAGCATGTATTACCTTACTTCGTGCTTGGATGGGAAATCCTGGAAAAACTTGATATAGTACTGGAAGAGGTATTAGTTGGCAGTCCTCCCTCTGAACATAAGAGAACTAGTTGACTTTACCTGGTAAAAAAAAAAACCTAAACTCGACAGCCAGGGGCAGTGATCAGGATACTGTGCTGTAGGAGATCTGCCTGTTCTGATGAAGTGTGGTCATTAAAGATGACCACAGATTTTTGTAAAATTAAGGCTGTTAACCCCAGCTAGCCCCACTACGATTTTCCCAGGTCATCACCACAAAAGGGAACTGAATTCTCAGTTGACCTACGTAGTTAAATAAAGTTCAGTAAATAAATAAATGTGGGACAGCTATCCAGGACGAGCATCAAGGAGACGAGGCCAGTGTGAGTTACCAGGGAAACAGGATAGAATGAGGGGATGTTAAACCTTATTTTTTGGGTTAAAAGGGAGAGAGAGAGCCTGCCTGGATGGAAGGCAAACACCTAACAATAATTCATCTGTATATTTTATAAATATAACACTCTTTTCTATAGGTTTTAGTGTTATGTATGTGTTCATTTGTTTCACATAATTCAAATACATAAACACACAGATATATATAGATGTTAGTAACCAGTATACAGATATATAGTTACTGTAACAGTGTCTGTAATGATAATTGGTTAATTGTATGCTTATTTAATATGTTACTGTTATGCTTTGTCAGTGTTCGCAATAAGTATTTCATGCCAATAAGTCATATTGAAATATATTTTAGTGAAAACTGAATTAAGAGCCAGAGAGAGAGGGTGAGAGAGGGGGGTGGATAGGGTAAATCTGTGGAGCTGGCAGGTTTTTTGGGAATGAGGCCCAGGGAAGTGCTCTGTGAGACTCTGCTAACAGCGTAAAGCTCTTGGATATGAAGTCCAGACCCTGTCGTTTGGCTGCCAGGAGATAATCCCCTTTCTGTGAGCCCCGCTCCGCTTCCCGCTGCCCTGACAGACACACGCAGCTCTGGCGCAAGACGAATATTAAACTTCACGGGCCATAAAAGCAGATTAGGCTAATCTCATTTCATACCAGGTCCCTGCTACAGGTCCACCGCTCTGGCTTTAAGAACCCAATTTATGTGCGCTGGAGTGTGCACTCACGGGAAAGCAGCAAACAAATGCGTGGAGTACACGACTGCACGTTCACTAGAGCATGGGGTGAGGGGAGGACAACTGCTCTGCAGGGACTACAAAACAGATCTTACAAAACTACACTCATTCCCATGATGCACTGCAAGTGGCTCTACAGCAGTGGATTTCTCACTAGGGACTATAGACCCTACAAAATTACACTCATTCCCATGATGCACTGCAAGTGGCTCTACAGCAGTGCGTTTCACTTTTGCCCTTGGAGTGCTCTAGGGTGTACAGGTGTTCATCCTTAATCAGCACTTAATTGATGAATTCCTAATCTATTCGATCACCTTTGGCACTTGGGACTTTACCCCTCTCTAGGGTTATCTTTGCACTTTTCATACTATTCTTATGCACTTTGTTATAAGTTGCTCTGGATAACAGCGTCTAACAAATGTCCTTTAATGTAATGTAATTATAAAATATTGACAACCAGTTTAGGTCTTGGTTTGTTAACTTTAGCCAGTGCATGATTTAAATGTATCAGACATTAAATGTATCATATTTCAGACAGAAGCCTCACCTAGTCAATCAAAAAGCAAGCTCGATCAGTGGAATAAGACAGGAATGGAAGGGAGGAAGCTAATTAAGGAGGATCTGAACAAGAAGTGGCACGGCTCCCGCAGATAGCACTGAGCCCTAGGGACTGCTTCAGCTCTTCGCATTGTGCTGCAGCTCCACAGTGCATAGAGACCACTTTGACTGCAGGGAGGATCTATATTACACTATAGTGGCTTTGCAGAGTGGTTGAGCAGCAGCTAGAGCAGTCATGGAATTACACAAAATTTGGCTCCTGCTATTGGTTGCTGATTAAAAAGAAACAGTCCTGCAGGTACTACAGCATGCCAGGTAAGGTGTTTCATTCACCTCACGTGTATGAAGGAAGGAACGAAGGGAGAACACAATTTTTTTGGAGGCAGACACATGCACTTACCATGTGATGCAGGGAGACAACGAAGGCCGTCTTCTCCCAGCATGCCTCTGGACTCACCTATGAGTGACAGAATAAAAGAGCGCCAGAAACAGGAGCACAACCTCCTGGGACTCCTCTCTTGATCCCAGGGGACACCTTGAGACCCCCCAGGATACCTGGGGAACACCTGAAAACACCTGGGAGACGTAGTGACACCTGGAAACACCTGGGGAGACCTGGAAATGACCTTCGTCACAGGTGTTCTGCCAGGTGAGGAGGCTGGGGGTTTATGTAGACAGTCATCACATTTACTCCTCAAAATAAAATGTGCCAATATAGACCCCCTCCCTCTAAGATCACAAACCAACTGACTATTAGAGCTGATTCTGCAATATCGGCTGGGTTTTAGTTTAAGGTGTTCCATAGCTATGTTATGGCTATATTTCCTAATTACCTAATGGGTTTTAGCAAAAATTTTGTATGAACCAGATAATCTGCTCTGTTTTTTGCCATTGTTAATTCAGTCTCCCTTTGGGTTGGGCCAAAACATTTGAATTTTGCATATCTTCATAAAATTAATATAAATAAAAACAGAAGATGAAAGGAATGTAGGAGTTGACCATCCAGTTGACGTGATGCCTGTGGTCAGGAAGCACACACCTATCAGCAAATGAGGGCATTGTAGCACGGCTCCACAGGTGTTAATGAGTAAGCCTACAGGCCGGGGGGCCTTGTCTTTGGAGGGCCATTTAATTTTATGAATTTTATTCCAACCAATACTCTTAACTACTCTGCCAAAACATGATCAAACATTTTAGCTAAATTTATTGATAATCTTCACTGTGGAGCTTAGAGAAAACCCAAAATCTGATTCAATGTTTTAGCTAAATTAATTTATAATCTTCAATGTGGAACATAGAGGAAGCCCATTTTAGCTGATCCCAGCATTTTAGCTAAATGTATTGAAAATGCAGAAGATAGAGAGATACCTGAGTGCAGGAAGACATGAAGAAACTCCTTTCTGCCCCCAGTCCCTTCATGGCTGGTCAGCTGACGTCTTTTGAGGAGGGTGAGGTGGGTCCTGCAGGCGTTTCACATTTTGAGTTATAACAGACCAATCATATTATATATCAACATATTCAGCCTTATAAGACAAAACTGCCTTTGGGTGTACAAGTCAATGCAAATTCCTTTATTACCTCCACAAATAATTTTCGCAGGTTAGTTGTCAGTCATTGCTAAAATCACCAACCTGTGATTGAGAAGAACACAACACCTGCATTTAACTGTGAGCCGGTGTTACAGACAAATATTGATTAAACCCATGCCCAATATACTCAGTGAGGGAATAATTTTGACTTGAAGTGACAGCAAACACTTCCTGTGCAGGGAGGATTGGAAAGCTGTCACCCGTCTTAAGGACACACAGAAGCGCGAGCAGCAAAGTAGAGCCTTAAGCAGAGCCCAGACTGCCGTTTCCTGCAGTCTGAAAGAAAGTCGTTTGTGTGGTGTCTCATAAGCTCCACTGCTGCAGCTTCAGCGATGCAAAACATAATCCAAGAATAATAATACTGTAGCTGATTGTTATTAATATTATTATGATAATGTAGTGCTGGTAATTATGTCTGAATGAACGTCCCAGTCGAGGGATTATGCCTCCTTCATCTTACTTTGGCACAGAACACCAATGAAAAATTTAAATGCATTAGTTTGTATTTTTGGCTGCTTTCATTTGAATTAAAATGGTCTACCCAGGAAAACTAGGACAGGTGCAAAATCTCTGGGTGCGTCTTTTCTCGCTTGGTATTCTTGTCTGTTACACAGATGACAACTTCAGTTTGACATGTGGACAATATAGCCTCATAAAATTTAATTTTGGGTGCAATATAATTTATGTTGAATTAATTATTTATACAGTTCATCCTGCAAAAGTGTGTGTGTGTGTGTGTGTGTGTGTGTGTGTGTGTGTGTGTGTGTGTGTGTGTGTGTGTGTGTGTGTGTGTGTGTGTGTGTGTGTGTGTGTTTTGGGGCTTGGCTTTCCCACTTTTTTAAAGCGTTCTCCCTTTAATGAAGACTCCTCTTGCATCCTCCGTCCTCAGAGGTAAAGCGCAGCAGATGTGTTTTATCAGATAAGCTCGCACCTCGCCCCCCGCGGCCGGCCGTCGCATTATCACCTAAGAACACGCATGAAACCTTTCCTGGCGTACCACTGCGTTTCATTATCACGCCTCTAAAGATAGAGGGGAAGACTTGTTTCCATTTTATCCCCCTTTAGGCAATATAAAATCACCCATTCTTTTTTCTGTATAGTTTAACCCCTTCATTGTGATTTACTCTAACCTCAGCGAAGACAAGTACGTCATACAATAACAAGAAGAGGAATCGTAGGAAGAAGAACAAATACTATTTACAGCATAATCATAACTCTTATTATACAGCATATTTACTGAAACCTGTATCAACGATTCATCATTATGTGTTCACTTCCCTGCCTGTCTCTCACTCCGTCATTATCTTGCATTTCATGTTAACACCACACCCCAAACAGTCCAGAATTCGTTCCCTGCACAGTCTGTAGCCTAACACAGCTAATCCCCACCTCAGGTACAGCTGCATCACACAAAACGTGCATTAGCGTCTAACCGCTTTGCTGTACCCAAATGCACTGAACATGCGTTATTTACATAGCCTGTGCCTTCACTGACATGGTGATTAGTGGGTAAAATGTCATTTAAATAGCCCCAGCATCGTGGCTATATTCTGTAAAACACATTGATAGTCACTGCCAAGACTGTATGTAGCACAGCCCATTGTGTGCACGAGTAAGGTGAGTTTTAACATGTACCTTTTTCCATTTGAATCGTTCGGTCCGTCTGCATTCCCTGTACGGCATGCGACCCCGTGTCGCGTCCATGTCTGAGGTGAAGCAGCGCGCAAGGTGCCGAACGGTGAGCTCGCACAGAAACTCTGCCGCTGGACCGCAGTGAGATGGAGAACACCGCTTGGGTGTCGCCTAAACTCCTCCCAGCATATGCGCGCCCCTCTCCCTCCCCCTTTCCCCCCCTCCCTCCCGGAGCACTGTGTCTGTAAGCATTGTCGCAGATTGTCACTGTCTAAATCAAAACAAACCATATCAAGTCAGTATATTAGCAGTTTATATTAACACACAAGTAGGCGCAAGGTTTGCGAGGTCGTTAACTCTCTTCAGCATTAGTTTATTCGTTAATGTACTGTACTTCACCTCACACTCGCAGTCCATCTGCAGATCTGGTTTAGGTATTAGTCTATATTATACCATACCATTTGCATTTACACAGATCATTGTCTGCATGCATTGCACTATATCTTAACTCCTATTACAATTTACTGGTCATTTTAGCTTCATTTGAGTTGCATAGTTTGATTCAGAAATGTAGGTATAATTATATGCAATAGCATGCTTGACATATGACCTGATGTATTTTAATATAAAACAAAGGTAGGGGTTTACAGTTGCTTACAAAGACAGCTGAAGCATCCTACGTATTGGCAAAGTATCCCCTTTCTCCGTCGTTTTACTCCAGTGCCTAGCTGTATGTTGCAGCCCGCGACAGCAATAGGCATGGATAAGGGGATGTTATTATGCGCAATGCTAAGTAAACTTCTGTAAATACTTGCTTCGCGTTGGAAAGTCGCTTCATTAAAAATGATCTGCATCCACAGGCACTCATAAACGACCATTTCCAAACCTTCACAATGATTCCAAATGCGTCTGAAATTTGACTTAAGAAAACAACAGTTCATCATTAAATACCAAGGAATACTTACGTCGCTTTGTCAAAGGTACAATGAACATCGGACAAGTAGACAGACGAACAGAAGACAAATAACAAAAAACTTCAGCTTTGACATGACATTGAGTAACTTTCGATTCAAAGCGACATACAGGAAAATTGGCTTTCACAGTAGTTTTATAGGCTATACTTTGGTAATATCGTGTGAGCTAAAAATATTTGCTCACTAAGCAACTAGAGTTCAGCTTGAGAGAGTTCACGTTTGTGAGCTATCGTGTTATCATTAACACACAGTGTGATTCACTCTGTCCTTGGTTATTGTTTTAAGTGCAGTGCTTCCTCGGCGAATGTCCTTTCCGTTGAAATGTATCTGAGCATGTACCTTAATGAATTTTCAAAACCTAATACAGAATTGTCAGTTTCTACTGTCCATTATCTTGACAAAGGGGAAGTATCAGATATTCAAGTGTGAAAGTCTGCCGACTGCGGTGCTGATGTGTTAACCTATGTAGGCTATAGGCTATATTGTGGGGTCAGTTGCAATTGCTATTTTTATCGGTCTGTAGGGATATCACTAACAATGTTTCAAAGTAGCTTCCCTCGCTGTTTGATGAGTTGTACCATCTGAAGTGATTTCTTTGTCATTAGCATGTTATTGTACAGGCTTACTAGTTGCACTGAGTAAACGGGTCTGTGCGTCATTCAACGCCTGAACAATGTGAGTCCACATGGCTAATTGTGCCTTGAAAAGTCGACGGTTGAAAAGCTGTCAGCTGGGCGAGTGGTTGAGACAGGAGCGGTGCTGGCCAGCTGTTTGGTAATGACGGTTTAACAGAAGAGTAAACAAAGACGCAAACAATGACTACAAAGAAGATGTTAAAGGGACACGACAAACGAGCGGCCCGTCAGCAGATGTCTGCCTGCCTCTTCTGTGTTTACGGAGTCCAGGTGTTCGACCGCGGGGTGTTCTGTGACCCTCCGGGTGCTGGCGGGCCGTCAGCAACCAGCGAGGAGAAACTCGCCCGGAAGCTTAAAAAAAGAGGCAATCGCTTCAGCACGGTGACCGATCCCCGCCCGCAGCGTTATGCTCCTCTCAGTATGTCATATTTTAGCTGGTGAGGATCCAGTTTTCACGGAGATTGGAGTTGGGACGGGATGAAATAACAGCTTGCCCCTATTCTGACTGCACCCATTCGCAAAGCATTTTATGGTATAATTTTAATTGTATATATTTTTAGAATAAATTACCATATCGAAGTAATAACCCCTCCTCCCAGTCAAGCAATTTTCTGCCACATTAACTGTGCTGGAGAGTGACAGGAATGTTGGAAAGGGCATGAAGCGAAATGGAGGGCTATCTCATTTTAATTGCCCTAATTTGGTCCTTTTTAGTTGCTTGCCCTGGCAGTTAAAGCACTACTAAAACTAATACATGATATGCAGGGCTGTACCGGGAAAACAAATTATCTGTGGTCCTCAGACCTGGGGAGTGACAAGGATGGAAGATTTTTGTTTGTTTCTTACATTCCGTAACCGGTTCAGACCAATTACACCAGACCAGATTAGTTGGGGTGTAACCAGCGGCTTCAACTGGTCATTTGAGCGCTAAGCTGCAACTGAAACTAGCCACACTGAGGCTCTCAAGGACAAGAGAGGAACCGGAAAGACAGTATGGGTCCATCCCAAACTTCTCACTCTTCACCTGCCTGTCCCCGTCCTGTACCTGCACTCACCTCCTACCTGGAAAGGAGGGGAGGAGATGAGTGGAGAAATGAAGAGAGAGAGAGATGAGAAATGGAGAGATTTGGGACAGCCTGTTTGCTCTTTCACCAGCTAGTCCATCCTTGACTATTAATGAAGTGGTCCTATCACACCTTCGGCTGATGCTAAAGATGCATGCGCTGACATGGTGGATGGAGGAGACAGTAGCTACGTAGCTGGGCTGAAAGTTTGAATCCCCTCAGGTCCAGGTTCAGATCACAGACACTGCTGCTGTGCTCTTGAGTAAGGCACTTCACCTGAATTATTCCAGTTCACATCAATCTGTATAAATACATAATGTGTAAAAATGTGAGTAAATTGCTCTGGATAAGAATGTCTGTTAGTGCCTGTAAGGTATATGAGTAAAATGGCTGGACTGTACCTGTAAGGTATATGAGTAAAATGGCTGGACTGTACCTGTAAGGTATATAAGTAAAATGGCTGGACTGTACCTGTAAGGTATATGAGTAAAATGGCTGGACTATACCTGTAAGGTATATGAGTAAAATGGCTGGACTGTGGCTGGTACCTATTCCATCTTGTTATTAAATAATTGAAGCACTTCCAGACTCCCTCATCCGTAAAATCGATATAGCTTACATTTTAACACTCTGTCCTTTCACACAGATGGATATTGAATGAGGTGATTCAGGCTAATCAGGGGCACAAGGGCAACGCCCCACCTGGGAAATGAACTTGACACCTGAGGGTCACAGGGCCAGGTCCCTGAGCATTATGGGATATGATGGTTCCAAAACAGCTGGGCTCTGGGAGACAGGTGGCAGGAGTCCAGCTTGTGTGAGATCAGCTCTGGGGTCACTCTGAAATCTTCTAGTAATGAGAAGAAGAAAAAAAACATCCATGGCCAACATCCAGTTTCCACCTCCGGAAGGCCCATACTGGGGAGCTCTGTCCTGCTTCGTCTGCAGTTTTCCCCCGGACTGCAGGATTGCGCCCTCAGAGCTCTGTAATGGGGGTAGTTTGAGGTCACGCGCTCAGCTGGCCAAGGTGCAGGTGACTGGGGGGAACAGTCCCAAGAGAGTAGCAGCACCAGGGGTTCATTTGAGGGTCTTTCTAACAAAGCCAGTCATATCAGTTGCGACCATAGGCGTCATTTACGCTGGGGACATTTCCCCGTCACTTTTTATCATGGTCCATTTCGTCCTCACCACTTTTTGAAAGCCTTTAGTTAGTTGAACTTGTCGTTGTCCCCAGCACTTTTCAAAACAAACTGACACCCATGGTTGTGACAATACTGTGAGACAAGACAAGAATACTGTGACAAGAGCATCAGCTAGATTCACCTAAATGTACTTTGTCTCTTTAAGGGCATACGATAATTTTTTTAATTTTTTTTGGAATGAAAACACATTTCAAAGGACATGTTTGTTTCTTTCCGATAAGGTGTTACATACTCACAAAAAGTGATGCCGTAACATGAAGTCTGTTTTGATTGAATTGTGTTTTGTTAAACGGCTGAATCACAGTTGTGCGTGCATAAATGGGGATAGAAATGGCTGTATGTGGTGTGGGAGTGTGAAATCAGACATGGCTCTCGATAACAATGCTACAAACGGAGCAGCTATTATCTGCGGTTACCAGTGACAACAGCGACAGCACAACCAGTGATGGGAAAATGAGGCTTCATTCAACCAAAAAAAATATTTAAAAAATATGCTGCTCCACCATGTGCCATCAGTGACTCACTGATCCAAACCAAAAATAGCATTCCGCCGTACAGATCAAAGTCCTCTCATTCAAACCAGTTAGTGACAGTCAGCTCATTGCAGCACCGCCCATTATGGGGTTCATGAGGCCTCAGTCTCTCATTCCTAAGTGGTTTGCAGCAGGGTTGTCAGGCAGTGGAAATAAACTCACACAGAGCAGACAGGCCCCACATTAACCCCAAAGCCCTGTCATTTTAAGGGTGGGCCCTAATGCTTCAGGAATTAAAACACCAAGTAATGCATGCATTTTAATAACACATCACTGAAAAACACCTCTCATTAGCGTGGGGTGGAGAGGTTGAAGCAGAGAAATGGCATTGGCTGTTTTGGCCGTTTCAGACCTGTTCTGTGACGGGTGTGTACATTAGTGTCCCCAGTTTGGTTTTACAGTGCCTGTCATTTACCTGCTACCCTCCCCATATCCTCAGTACAGCTAAGCATGTGTACACTCACAGAGGAGGTATGTGCACAGATGCAAACACACACACACACACACACACACACACACTCAGACACACATCGTATTACCCTCTGAGACCCATCCTCTCGTCTTCAGAGAACAGCAATTATTTATTCGGTTTCCTTCTGAGAACAGAGCAGCTTGGTTACCATAGCCACCACACATCGATGAATTTATTATCTTTTTTCCCCCTTCCATTTCTCCCCCCTGCCCCTTACCAACCCCCACCCCCATCTCTTCCCTGGCAGCCTGTCATAGCAAATATCTTCTTCCCCTCCTCTTCTCCTCCAGCTAATCTCCTGACTGGAGAAGGGTGGGCATATGGGGCCAGTACTGAGTCTGAAACCACATGCATAGCTAATGCCTTCCCACCCCCACACCTTTCAGTCAAAACCTGCTGCCCGTAGAGTCTGCGGCTGCAACAAACAAGCTCTGCCGCCGCTCCAGCTCACCTCTCTGTCAGCTCCAATGAACCTCACCTAGAATCACCTGTCTGCCCACTTCTGCCTGACTCTCCACCCACAGCTGCTCAGCAGTGTTTTGGCAGCGCCATGCATTCACCTGGGAAAGGCCTCCATGAGTTCGTTATATTTCAAAAACCAACCACGTCCCTCCGATACGGACTGCAAAATTAGTCATTTTAGGGGAGGAGATATGAAAAGGACAGGCAGATAAACTCTAAGATATTGAGTTGCTGTCAGATTGATATGTCTAGTTCTTCAAAGTGACCAACAGACACATGCACACACAAAACCATCTATCGCTTAAGGCTTCTGTTACTCTTTTGGTGAACCATTCATCATCATCTGTAATTAAACATTGCATAAGGAAAAAAGCAGGTAATTTTAACCATTTTTAAAGGTAATTAAAACAGCATACGTTTTTCCCCACCACCGCATTATTCAGCATGACCAGTGAGCACATGACTACAGCGCCACCTGCAGAAAGAGAGGGATATTGCTCCAACAATTTGCTCAAGATACCCTGTCAAATTGTCATGGGGATGTGGGTTTTCGCTCATGTGCACAGAATCAGGTTTTTCAGGAAACATAAGAGACATATATGTTATATATGATTATAAGAGAGAGGATAAGAGTTTGGCTGAATAACCAACACGGAGAACAAGCGGGAAACATTTCCAGACTAGGAGAAATGAAAAGTGAAAAGCTGAGGTGTTCATTCAGCTTTAAATAGGGGGGTAGTCGGGAGGATATTTGACTGGAAACTAATTTTTTTTATGTGAAAGCACTGTTCATATCTAGGAAGGTGACAAGAAGTTTTGCTGTTTTCACAAGGTTAAAACAGCCTCTAATGATTAATGTTGTGATGTGTTACACTTTCCCCCTGCAGTTGCAGCAGACATTGGGCCATTGCTGGAAAACTAATTCTGAATTGTATAATATGGATATAAGCTTCAAAACCGAGACACCAAGATATTGGTTCATTGGTTCATTTATAGCCTCTCTACTTCAGGGTTGTGATAGTGCCCAGGTTTATACCTCTCTGCTGTAAGCCTGGTGAAAGCAGTGCAGTTCAGAGCGATAGTGCCAGGTTTATATACCTCTCTGCTGTAAGCCTCTCTGCTCTCTGTAAGCCTGGTGAAAGCAGTGCAGTTCAGGTTTATACCTCTCTGATAGTGCCAGGTTTATGCCTTTATACTCTGCTGTAAGCCTGGTGAAAGCAGTGCAGTTCAGAGTGATAGTGCCAGGTTTATACCTCTCTGCCTGTTCAGAGTGAAGTGCCAGGTTTATACCTCTCTGCTGTAAGCCTGCAGTTCAGAGTGATAGTGCCAGGTTTATACCTCTCTGCTAGCCTGGTGTGCAGTTCAGAGCGATAGTGCCAGGTTTATACCTCTCTGCTGTAAGCCTGGTGAAAGCAGTGCAGTTCAGGTTTTTATACCTCTCTGCTGCTGTAAGCCTGGTGAAAGCAGTGCAGTTCAGGTTTATACCTCTCTGCTGTAAGCCTGGTGAAAGCAGTGCAGTTCAGGGTTTTTATACCTCTCTGCTGTAAGCCTGGTGAAAGCAGTGCAGTTCAGAGTGATAGTGC
Organism: Albula goreensis; assembly: GCA_022829145.1. Lineage (NCBI taxonomy): Eukaryota > Metazoa > Chordata > Actinopteri > Albuliformes > Albulidae > Albula > Albula goreensis. The sequence goes on along the minus strand of CM040744.1, from coordinate 45,578,047 downwards.
CAGGTTTATACCTCTCTGCTGTAAGCCTGGTGAAAGCAGTGCAGTTCAGAGTGATAGTGCCAGGTTTATTTATACCTCTCTGCTGTAAGCCTGGTGAAAGCAGTGCAGTTCAGTTTTATACCTCTCTGCTGTGATGGGTTTATACCTCTCTGCTGTAAGCCTGGTGAAAGTGCAGTTCAGGTTTATTTATACCTCTCTGCTGTAAGCCTGGTGAAAGCAGTGCAGTTCAGAGTGCCAGGTTTATACCTCTCTGCTGTAAGCCTGGTGAAAGCAGTGCAGTTCATAGTGCCAGGTTTTATACCTCTCTGCTGTATACCACTCTGCTGTAAGCCTGGTGAAAGCAGTGCAGTTCAGAGTGATAGTGCCAGGTTTATACCACTCTGCTATAAGCCTGGTGAAAGCAGTGCAGTGCAGTGCAGAGTATCATGCTGTATAAATGTATTGTGTGTAAAAATGTATAAAAAAACAGTCACCTTGAATAAGTGTCTGCTAAGTTCCCAAAACATATTGTGAGACTGACATAAGCCTAACCTTAGCATCCAGCTAACCTTTGTGTCCTTAGTGTCCAGCTAACCTTTGTGTCCTTAGCGTCCAGCTAAGCTTTGTGTCCTTAGCATCCAGCTAACCTTTGTGTCCTTAGTGTCCAGCTAACCTTTGTGTCCTTAGCGTCCAGCTAAGCTTTGTGTCCTTAGTGTCCAGCTAACCTTTGTGTCCTTAGTGTCCAGCTAACCTTTGTGTCCTTAGTGTCCAGCTAACCTTTGTGTCCTTAGCGTCCAGCTAACCTTTGTGTCCTTAGTGTCCAGCTAACCTTTGTGTCCTTAGCATCCAGCTAAACTTTGTGTCCTTAGTGTCCAGCTAACCTTTGTGTCCTTAGTGTCCAGCTAACCTTTGTGTCCTGAGTGTCCAGCTAACCTTTGTGTCCTTAGTGAATACAACCGCAATATCAGATCATGAACACAGATAAGGAGTACATCTGTGTCTGCGATGAGCGTCTGTCCTCAATGTCAGGTCCAAGAATTGGTCCAGCATGTGCATGCAGGCATTAACCTAATAAATCAGGAGTGACTGGCACACTATCCATTTATACAGCTGGAGATTTTACTGAGGTCATTTGGGATGGGTACCTTGCTCAAATGTTCAGTGGTAGTACTACTCTACCACTCTTAGTGACTGAACCCACCAATTAGAAACCCAGCTCCTTAACCATTATACTACACTGCTGCCCCAATAGTATAGAAGTAATAAGAGCAGGCAATGCAACAGAAAGAGAGACGATGACAAGATTTTATTTTTCTTACGATTAATCACTGTCTCAATGAGATCTAGAACCCTCATAGGAGGGAACAAGTGTTTCTCCTGCTTTCACAGCGGCTTCTATTTCTCACTTAATCCATATACCAGCAAACAGTAGGTGGCAGTCTTAAGATATGCAATAGTAAAACTACCAGGGAAAGCAGCTCCGCTTACAAAAACGCGCTGTAAAGTTTGGACCTAAGTACCTACCGTAGGGAACCAGGAATTTGAACGTGAAGTTGAGCGCAAAAACATTAAAATACAAACCTGTAAGTTTCGATGTAGATTAATGTTTACTTTGAGAAATTTGTGAACATGGAGTATTTGAACCAAATTCTATTGAAATAAAAAAACACAGTCAGGTTTTGTAAGCAAATACATCAAGATAACCAGCTTCTGAAATGTACTGGCTAACACTAACCTGCTAGTTGGCGATAGTGCTATCCAGGTGCACATCCTAGAGACTGCACAATTTAGCTCATGGCTGACCAAAAAACGTGGATATTGTTCACAGTAACATTACGGGTAAACCCCGATTCTTTGCTTTTTTTATTGGCTGATCATTGACGTTATCTGGATGACCAACTAGCTATTCTAACCGTTTTCGTGGTGTAACCAAGTATTGTCTGATAAATTCACCATAGCGACCACGTTAGTGTCTGTCAAAATGAGGTATATAAACCAATTCTGGCAGCAACGCTGTCACCTCGAGTGTCGCTCAAGTGACATGACATGTCCCTGAATTGGTTTAGCGTGTCAAACAAACGTATGATTTCTGTTAGGTAGTGTAAAATAGCTGCCACTACCTGGTTAGACAAGCTGGTTAGAGGTATCTAGCCTGCTACCACACATGGCTTTTCCGGCTGAGCTATCTAGGAGTGCCAGACTAGTGTCCTTCATCTTTCTTGTTCGTTTCAAGTGTTTTAAAATGTTGCATTTTCATCATCTCTGTTTTCGCAGTGACTTTTGAATAACAGCCACACCCACCTAGCTAGTCCTAGCTAGCTACCTGAATGGACACTGACGGCGCCGTCGCTGTCAAGGATGTCACACGTCCACCGGCGGTGCCCAGACTCGCTGGTCTGGGGCAAATTACCGAGCACCTCTACCTCAGCAATGGCAGGGCTGCGAACGACCCCGCCATGGTCTCCGGGTTCAAAATCACCTGCATCATTAATGCCACCGACAACGTCACGAACACTCCAGTCCCTGCGGTGGAATACATCAGGGTGCCCGTAGCCGATTCCCCCCTGTGTCAGCTTAGTGATCATTTCGACATGGTGGCGGACAAAATAAACCGGGTGGAAGAGCAGCGTGGACGGGTTCTAGTGCACTGCAGCGCTGGCGTGAGTCGTTCAGCCACGCTGTGCTTGGCGTACCTCATGAAGTACCGCAGTATGACACTGCTCGATGCTCATTGCTGGGTCAAATCCCGCAGACCAATTGTCAGACCCAATAACGGCTTCTGGAAACAGCTCATTGACTATGAGCACAAGCTCCACGGATGCGGCACAGTGCGAATGATAGCCTCATCCGTAGGAGAGATCCCGGATATATACGAAAAAGAAACCACTAATCTGATTCCTTGTTAAAGCTAAAATCATCTGAGATACTTTAGATAGCACAATTGTTCACAATTTCTTTAGTCAGTATTCTGAGCTATTGTTGTGCCTCGCAGTCAAGTGAGTAATTCACCTTTTTACACTGGTCACCAGTGTGGGAATTTATCCACCTATTAGAATGAAAGTTCCATGAATCCAGTCTAATTAACACGTTGCTTCACATGGTGTTGTAATGGATTAAAATGGCATTCCTATAAATACAGAATAATAGAAAAACATTCCATAGCTAAGGTTCTGTCGAATCTTTTTTAACAAATGTGTTTTGGTGTTCCTTGTTTTACTTTAATATGCAGAACTGGATTTACAGTTTTAATAATGAAATGTTTGTATAGATTTTTTTTATATGTAACAGTTGATACAATAAAACATGTCTAAACTTGCATTTGTTTGCATTGGTGATTCTGTAAAAATACGTCTGGTTGCTTCTGCTCTTAATATTTGGTGTGGTGTTATTCAATCATTCATTAACTCCTACATATATTTCAACAAACAGGGTATTTTTTGTGACTTATACAAATTTATGACATGATAGTTGTGATTTTCTGTGGGTTACTTTTGTTCATCCTCCGATATTTACTCAGAAAATCCCAAGCAGCCTTCAGATTTTGGTAGGCTAATGTTATATGCCCATGCTTGTTAAGTGTCCAGATGGGTAAGGTCGTAACACTTTCAGTCCATTAATGTGCAGAGGGGTTCAAAAGTCATGTAAACCTGAAAATAGAAATGTTTAGGATTTTTGAAACATTTAAAACAAAGAAATGTTATGACATTTAAAATGAAAAACATATTTAAGATTCTGCACTATTTCTAGCAGGGACGCGCACACCTTCATGCTACTGTTGCCCAGGCAACGGCCCATTTGCCCTCTTTTGGGCAAGCTGCCCTTCTGAAGGATTTTGACAGCTGGGATTACGTACTAATTAAATCACCCCCCTTTTTGGTAGAGCCACTGCCCCTCCGAACGTCTGTGCATGTCACTGATATCTAGGTCTAATGTAAGCAAATACGTGACAGTGACAATGTTAACTTCTTTGTACAAAAGGTCAGATGCCACAGAACATTTATGGGGGCACTTAAAGGCTATCAAACGTTTTGGGCACTCGATCATGGGATAACATGGATCATCAGGTTTTTCACAAACTTGTGGAGTCCATGCCAGCTCCAGAGCATGCAATCGTTAAAGCCAAAAATACAAAAAATGAAGACATTCTGAAATTCATGTACATCTTTCAAAGATTGAACTTTCACTCAAATTGTTAATATAATTTGTAACGAAAATTATTGTATTAGATTATAAAAGCATGCAAAATAGACACACTTCCACTAGTGGTCTCAGGTCTGGCAATGTTTACATGTTCAGGCCACATGGCATCCTTTTCAGGCTTATAAATACTAACATTTGTCAGCGATTGAGAGTATGGAGTCGATCATAGCTCGCATAATATCGTGTCTGCACCAGTACGCTGAAATTGTTTTCCAGTCCATTTTAAATTCGGCGCTGTTGGCTGGGGCCGGACTTCGCCAGTCAGGCACTTGACGCTGCAGTGGTGGATAACGCACGCCGCACGGCAGCGGAAAATGTGCGCGCTGGCTCTTTAATTCTTACCGGCTTGCCCGGTCGGCGCGTGCTCAGAGCATAATCCGTATTTACTCCAACATGGCGGCGAGGGGCCATGTGCAGGACCCGAACGACAGGCGACTCAGACCTATTTACGGTAAACATTCTGCGGCCAGCATGAAATTAATGTCTCTTTAGACTGGTGGGATTTGCTGTAAGCGACGAGGCTGGCGGTGGCTGTTTGGCCTTTAATGGCGGAGTTCTCTCATTGGGCACGGAGAGACAGCTAAACCAGGGATGGGGGGCCTAGGCTCCAACCTCGGGCTTGGGTTAGCAGGCAGTGCGGAATGACAGTGCAGCCTTCTCGGTCTGCAGATGTTAAGGGGTTACGGTGGAGAGTGTGGCAGACTGTTTGTCATTCAGAGCGCACGGAATTCACATTGTTGGTTGGGAGCGACAGTAACTATTCTTGTTGGCTAACCGAGATTTACAGCCACCTAGCAAGCTAAATCTTAGGCGAATTAACGTTACTTGTCTGTCATCTGCCTGGTGCCAGGGAATGCGCGGAAGCCAGCGGCAGTGCCGTTGGACGGGATGTAAGACCAGGCGGCTAACCAGCTAATGATATTCATCGAGAAATTCAGCCAATTTGGCAATTTATGTGTCTGCAGCCCTTCCCGTCAGTGACAGAGACTGCTTATTTTAGGGATAACATGACCCTTTCCTAGTTGTCATCCAAGATTGCGACCACCGTCAGCTGCCACAGTCCTAAGTCCTTGAAATAAACGTAGCTGGCTAGCTACTTAGCTAGCTACCGACAGGCTTGGTTAAGGACATTGAAGATTTTTGAAACTCTCCATTGTGGTCAAAGTCGAGGGAACCTGCCCAACGTTAACATTGCCCCCCGAATGAAGATCTTGTTAGGTAGTGCTAATGTTACCGGGCTAGCAAGCAAGTTAGCTGCCCCTGATTAGAAAATCTCACCAAAAAAAGTGTCTCCAAGAGCAATAACATATTTAGCAAATGCACATTTGCGACCATTCTGTCTTTGTTTTTCAGCATGTAAACGAGACTCGCTCGGATAATTAATCGAACTGTTCTTGATTATTGCAGTCATTAGCTAATGTTAGCAAGCTAGCTACCAAACTACCATCACTGCTAAACCTGTCCGCCCAGATGCGCGCACCGGGGACAGTTGATTACTTGGTTAACGTTAGCTCCTTATTACTCGGCACAGGAAAATTATTGTGCTCGACATCTACGGGGAAAACAACTCAAACTTCACCAAGCAGCATGTTTTTTAGTAATAGAATTGGTTAATTATTTAAATTGTTATTTAATACTAGTCTGTCCGTATCTGGTAGTTTTGTTGCTGACTTTGACACCTGCTTCTGGTGGTGCCGTGGTGATTTCATTCATTGCTCAGTTAGTCATAATAAGTCATTTTGATCGCTTTAGTGATTTATTACCAGACAATATTTGCTCTACCTCACTTAAACAGGGTTTTGCAAACGCTGAGTTTACCTTTGGGTGTCTTTGTGCAAGTATGCCTAAGGATGTCGGTCTGCGTTCCTTTAACTTGTTTAATGAACAGAAGTTGTCATGTAATTTGTAACATTTTAATCTGCTGTTTGGTTTCATTTTTATACTGTACCCCGTCTTGCTTTTCGACTTGTACTTTCGCAGTGATGTAAAGCAGCATAGAGTGTCCTTCTATACCACACATTAGTCTCCTTTTATAAACACTGGAAAGGTTTTCTCACTCGAAATTGCTCAAATATTGAAAAACCAGCGTATGGTATAAATCCATAAATTGCTTTCAGAATATGGTGCTTGCATAAGTGGAATACTTTTGAGGGAGTTGGTGGTTACTCATCACTTTCACCTTGCTGGTCCATGCGGACTCATGGCTAGTTAGTTCTTGTCGGGAGGTAAGGCGTTGTCCGTCCAGCATAAAAGTGCTAAAATGTCAGTAGCAAAAAAATGCAGTGAAACAGAAGAAAAACTGGTTTAACACGACATGAAGTTCACTAACTTTGTACAATGCTATTGTGATAAAGGGGGCTGTTTTAAAACCGCGTCCCATCACTATATCTGCAAAAGGCGCAGGTAACGCTGAAGTGTGATTCTGGTAGGTTCAGCAAATTTCCGCATTCTCACATTTTACTGTCTTACAGCAGCCTTTCTTTGTTTGTGTAAGTCAGTATTGTGCATTGTGCTGGGTCTGCCATTCATTAGAGCTGACATTCCCCAAACGACAGGACTGAAGGAATACAAGTGCTACAAAGATTGATGAGAAAGCTGTGATTTATGCGCCAAGCGTGCGTCAGTGGCCCGGTTATATCCGGATGGTAAAAAAAAGGGGAGACGCTGGAGTGACGATGATCAAATAGTCTGCCGTCTGGCGTGGTTAATTTTGGTGCTCAGCTGCCGCAAAGTGCGACCCTGTCAAATGCGCTCCGCTGGTATTCATCCGAGCTTCGGGCCGTTACAGTGCGCAGCACAGCGGGGTTTCCACCACTAGGCACCGGGCGTGAACTCCACGCTTAACCTGTCTTAGGGCTCCGAAGACACGGAGCTCTGAAGGCTCAGGGTTTGGAATCTACATGTGGTAATTCAAAAAGCGTTTCAGAGTAGGAGTGCTGACCTAGGAACTGTTCACCCCACTGAGCTTGTAACGGCTGAAGATGGGGATATGGGGAAAGGCAGCTGATCCAAGGTCAGGGTCTATATTCACAAAGCATTTCAGAGTAAGAGCTCTGATTTATCTGCCATCCATAGCATAACCCTACCCATTATGTGTTAAAAGGTAACACTGATCCTACATTTTATGTTTTAGCTGATAGTGGGTTGGGTAAAATGTAAATCTGGCCAATAGTCCTGAAGTGAATGGTGAGTGGTGATCTGGGATCAGATCATCCCTTTGAATATCCTAATCCTGTCTGTTATGAGGTAAAATGCCAGACTGATCCTAGATCTGTATTCCGAGAGGCTTCATGAATGTGGACCCTTATTGTGCCCTTTCTCTCCTGTGCATTTTGGGGCAATGTTTTCTCTTTTTTTCCCTCTCCCTTTTTTGAGGTCAGGGTGTAGCTAGGAAAACAGAAACTAAATATAGTGGCTGTCTCTCTGAACATTGCTTATATAGGGGGATTTCAAATGTCAGGTCTGGAGAGCTACAAGGTCTGTAGGCTTTTGTGGTTTCCTGTTACGAGGCCACTAATTTAGGCCATGTAAACACGTTGTATGTACCTTACAACCTTTCAATCAGTGACTCACTTAATTCTTAAATACATCAAAAACCCCAATCTGGTTTTCTAAATTTCTGCGTCAGGTTGTTCCTGGGCACTTGTAAAATGAATGTGGACAGGTTTTTGATGATTACATTACATTACATTACATTAAAGGCATTTATTAGACACTCTTGTCCAGAGTGACTTACCAGGCAGAGTGCATATTAATGGTACAAAAAATGCTAAGATAACCCAAGAGAGAGATAAAGTCCCAAGTGCTGAAGGTGACAATATAGATGAGGACCCCCCATAGACTAATCTATTAAGGAGAACATTAAATAAACAACAAACGAGGGGGAAAATGATGTAAAATGTCAGTATATATTGTAATTGTTTATTTCCATGAAGGTATTTTTCTCTGTGAAATAAACAGACTTTTTTACTTGGTGTAACATGCTCTTGCATTTAAATTAATGAGCCATATCCCTGATTGGCTGACAGCACTTGTGATTACCCAACCCAGTCAGCTGTAACACACACCAATCTCTATGCAAGGTGACAAGGTCACGTCATGTGGGCGGGATATGCAAATGAATCCCAGTTGTGATGTTACGACTGCAGCGAGTGATTTTTTTAAATGTTCGGTCCTGCAGACAAAGTTTGATTTCAGACTTTAAACTTCACCTGGTTAATCTCTGGTTGAAGGAGGCACCAAACAGGACCTGATTGCTTGGCTTTCATCCTGTTTGAAAAGGGAGGCGGACTGTGAGGCGGAGCCTTACCCCTGTTGAATAGCCACGATTCAAAAATAATAAATGGTGGACCATGTTTTATTAAAGCACCATGCCCGCTGAAGTGTGATGCACTCAGTGTGTGACATTCTGTCCTCACAGATTACCTGGACAATGGCAATAACAAGATGGCAGTTCAGCAGGCTGATAAACTGCTCAAGAAGCACAAGGACCTTCACTGTGCCAAGGTGAGTAACACCTGGTTAAACTGTATATGTTAGAATACTGTTTCTTGGAGACCTCATGGCCTGGGCTATGGTTAATGCTTGTCTGTTGAAGAACCCTCAGCCAGGTCCTTGGTTCACACCTGTCCTCTGACAGACCCCTCACCCTAACCTCCCCTCGGTTTGCAGGTCCTGAAGGCCATCGGCCTGCAGCGCACGGGGAAGCAGGATGAGGCCTTCACGCTGGCGCAGGAAGTCGCCACTCTAGAGCCGACAGACGACAACTCCCTACAGGCCCTCACTATACTGTACCGAGAGATGCACCGGCGTGAGTCTCCCCCAAAGCTGCCATGTTCTTGGAAATAAACCTACCTGGCTAGCCACTTCCGCTAGCTGCAGTGACCACAGTGTATTCACTGAATGGTGCTGTTGCGTATGCTTTTGATGTGATTGGAGTTTTTAATTTTGTATGACTCAGTCATGTAAGATGTAGTGGTGTAGAGTTCAGCTCTAAAGTAATTACTGATGTTTTCAGTGTTAATCAGGTTGTTGTCTTGTAGCGGAGGTTCTCAAATGTTGAGCAGGTGAAAGTCAGGTGAGATCTAAGGTTACCTGAGGGTTGGCGGGGGTGATGTCCCAGGAGTGGAGTTTAGAGTAGAGTGGTTTAGGTAAGGACAGAGAGGGCTCACTGGGGAAGAGGTCCCAGGTTTTGCCTGGTAAGGGGTGATTCTAAGCTCAGGTGTGTAGTCTGTCAGAGTTCCCGGGGGGTCCAGGTATTTTCAGGCATGAAGGCTCTGGGTGTGTCAGGGCTCAGGTGTGCGCGCTGACCCCCTGCCCTCTCCACCTGCAGCGGAGTTGGTGACGAAGCTGTACGAGTCGGCGGTGAAGAAGGTCCCCAGCAGCGAGGAGTACCACTCCCACCTCTTCATGGCGTACGCGCGCGTCGGAGAGTACAAGAAGATGCAGCAGGTCTCCCTGTCCCCCCACCCCCCCCCCCCCGCCCCGCTCATTCAGAGCTGCGGTGTTCACGCTGAGTCCGGCTGTCAGGCCTAATAGACCCTCTGTCTAAAGCAGCTTATTACATATTAACTCTGCTTTCTGACTGGGGGTAGCAGATTTCTTTGTTCTATAATAAAAACAAGCACACCCCATGGCAAGAGTCAATATCACTGCTTTATAAAATCAGTTTTTAAAGGTTTTAAAAAGGGAGAATGGCAATAGGTAGGGATTTTCATGTTTGATTTTCGCTTTTGCCGTCAGTTGTTTTATTATGTAGTTAATGGCTTGTGCTTTGTCATTGGAACAGGTCGGAATGGCACTTTACAAGATTGTTCCCAAGAATCCGTATTACTTCTGGTCAGTCATGAGTTTAGTGATGCAGGTAGGTTTGAGTCAATATTTAACAGCTTTGAGACCAAATGCTGCTACTGCAGTATAGTGCCGAATCCTACAGAATTAACTGTCACTTAGCTTTTGTGTGTGTTTAACAAGCTGTACTTTTGACATATCTGTGGCATGTGTGTGTGTGTGTGCGCGCGTGCGTACGTGCCTGTGTGTGTGTGTGCGTGCGTGCGTGTGTGTGTGTTCAGGCTATATCGGCTCAGGATGAGAAGCTCTCTCAGACAATGTTCTTGCCTCTGGCGGAGCGCATGGTGGAGAAGATGGTGAAGGAGGACAAGATTGAGGCAGAGGCAGAGGTGTGTCCCAGGCTCTCAGCGGCACAGCACACTCTCACACACACTCTCACACACACACACTCCCACACACTCACCATCCCATGCTCTCAGCGGCCCAGCACACTCTCTCACACACACACACACACACACACACAACGTACCAGGCTCTCAGCAGCCCAGCGTACTCACACACACACACACACACACGCTACCCTGTCCTGCTAATGAGCTAGCATTAACATACTCCTGTTAACGTGCTCCCATTAGTATACCACCATAACACACACCTGTTAACACACTAGCACTATCACACTTCTGCTAACGCGTTCCCATTAACACGCTGTCATAAGCGCACTCCCGTTAGTGCAGATAGTGTGACTGTGGACTTTGCCAAGTTAGGAGCGGTAACACTCCTTAATCTGTTCTTCCACCACTGTAAACTTTGTAGAGGAAAATATCTACATCACATTCACTATATATGCAAGAACATGTGCAATGCACGTGAGAAATTTTTCTAGCTGGTAGTTAGAGAATAGAATTTTATGGTCAAATAGGCTCGCTTTCTCTTGGCCCACTGTGCAGCATCATTGTCAAACCACAGAATGTAGCATAGCTAACGGGGCAAGATGAGTGTGTCCGCTCCAACCCGGGCTGTGTTTAACCCCATAGTGAGTATCTAACCCGGGCTGTGTTTAACCCCATAGTGAGTATCTAACCCGGGCTGTGTGTAACCCCATAGTGAGTATCTAACCCGGGCTGTGTTTAACCCCATAGTGAGTATCTAACCCGGGCTGTGTTTAGCCCCATAGTGAGTATCTAACCCGGGCTGTGTTTAACCCCATAGTGAGTATCTAACCCGGGCTGTGTTTAACCCCATAGTGAGTATCTAACCCGGGCTGTGTTTAGCCCCATAGTGAGTATCTAACCCGGGCTGTGTTTAACCCCATAGTGAGTATCTAACCCGGGCTGTGTGTAACCCCATAGTGAGTATCTAACCCGGGCTGTGTTAAACCCCATAGTGAGTATCTAACCCGGGCTGTGTTTAACCCCATAGTGAGTATCTAACCCGGGCTGTGTTTAACCCCATAGTGAGTATCTAACCCGGGCTGTGTTTAACCCCATAGTGAGTATCTAACCCGGGCTGTGTTTAACCCCATAGTGAGTATCTAACCCGGGCTGTGTTTGAGTATCTAACCCCTGTGTTTAACCCCATATCTAACCCGGGCTGTGTTTAGCCCCATAGTGAGTATCTAACCCGGGCTGTGTTTAACCCCATAGTGAGTATCTAACCCCATAGTGGCTAACCCGGGCTGTTTAACCCCATAGTGAGTATCTAACCCGGGCCCGGAGTATCTGGGCTGTTTAACCCCATAGTGAGTATCTAACCCGGGCTGTGTTTAACCCCATAGTGAGTATCTAACCCGGGCTGTGTTAAACCCCGTAGTGAGTATCTAACCCGGGCTGTGTTTAACCCCGTAGTGAGTATCTAACCCGGGCTGTGTTTAACCCCATAGTGAGTATCTAACCCGGGCTGTGTTTAGCCCCATAGTGAGTATCGAACCCGGGCTGTGTTTAACCCCATAGTGAGTATCTAACCCGGGCTGTGTGTTGTCTCCTCAGGTGCAGCTGTACTTTATGATCCTGGAGCGGCTGGGGAAATACGAGCAGGCACTGGACCTGGTGCGGGGGCAGCTAGGGGGTGAGAATCTGCTGCTACGCCTTTCGGCATCCTTACAGAAAATAACGTGCTTCTGAAACATGACTACAACAATGATGGAGTTGTGTGGATTAGGTGACGGTTAGATTATAGCAAGGAGCCAGGAGCTTAAGCATCAGTAAAGAGACATCATCTCACTGCAATGCTTTAGCTGGGGGGTTGAGTCACTGATGGTTGATAGGGGTTAGCCACCAAGCTCACAATGAAATCAACAAAGAATCAAGGTCAGGTCCATTTAAATTAAAGAAATTAACTGAACTATAATTCATAAATTGTAAAAAAAAAAAAAAAAAAAAAAGGTGTTTGAGTGCTGATTGGTTCATTTAGACAGGTGACCCTCTGTATTCCCCTCCCCCTCAGAGAAACTGACCAGTGAGCTGCAGAGCCGGGAGAACAAGTGCATGCTGCTATACAAGCAGCTCCTGCGCTGGCCGGAGTGCAACGCCCTATCCCGCAAGCTGCTGCTGAAGAAGTGAGAACACACACACTCACTAACACACACACACACACTAACACACACACTCACACACACTAACACACACACTCACTAACACACTCACACACACACACTCACACACACTCACACACTCACTAACACACACACTCACACACACACTCTCACACACACTCACACACACACTCACACACACACTCACACACACACACACTAACACACACAGCGCCCTATCCCGCAAGCTGCTGCTGAAGAAGTGAGAACACGCACACACACACACACTCACACACACACACACACACACACTAACACACACTCACACACACACACTCACTCACACACACACACACACACACACAGCGTCCTATCCCGCAAGCTGCTGCTGAAGAAGTGAGAACACACACACTCACACACTCACACACACACACACACACACACACACACACACACACGCACACTCACACGCACACTCACACGCACACTCACACACACTCGCACACTCACACACACTCACACACACACACACAGCGTCCTATCCCGCAAGCTGCTGCTGAAGAAGTGAGAACACACACACTCACGCACACACTCTCACACACACACACACACACTCACTAACACACACAGCGTCCTATCCCGCAAGCTGCTGCTGAAGAAGTGAGAACACACACACACACGCACACACTCACGCACACACACTCACACACACTCACACACACACACACATACACACACACACACACACAGAGTGCTCTGTCCCATAAACTGCTGCTGTAGAGTTGTGACTGCAGATGGTAGGTGTGCCTGACAGTGAGAGTGAAATTAAGCCATGTTTGAGGCAGAGGGCTAATGCTATCAGATAGTCACACTCTGCAATGGAGCAGATGCATAGAGGTAGGTAATGCTAACACAGTCAGTCTCCTCAGTGGAGTACTAATGATCGCACTTTTCACATTGGAACACATCAGATGTATAGTTTCTTTGTCTGCATTTCAAATGTGCCAGTGCTAATGTGGCTACACTCTGCAGTGCTAATGCTAATACACAGTCACTCTGCAGCACAAATGCAAATACACAGTTACTCTCTGTAGTGAATTGCTAATGCTATTGCTAACACACAGTCACCCTTAGCAGTGGAGTGCTAATGCTATTGCTAACACACAGTCACTCTCTGTAGTGGAGTGCTAATGCTATTGCTAACACACAGTCACTCTCTCCAATGGGGTGCTAATGCAAGTGCTACCCCACAGTGACTGACCGCTCTCTCTGATCCTCCACAGCCCGGATGACTGGCAGTTCTACCTGTCCTACTACGACTCCCTCTTCCACATCCTGGACCAGGGCTGGGCTCCACCTGAGCAGGGCGAGCAGTGAGTACCTGAGGGCCAGGGGCCCTGCGGAGAGTCCCCCTAACCCTGGCCCTTACCTGGGGTCTACACACGGGAGGGTCCTCCTTTCCTCACACAGGCTTGTTTTTTAATAATTGATAGATCAAGAATTGAAAGTTGTCTCCTCTTTTCTCATCCTCCTCTCTCTACCTGTATCTTCCTCTTACTCTTTCTGTGTGCAATTCCCCTTTCCTTACTCTCTCCTCTACATCCTTCCTCTTCCCTTCCTTTTTCCTGTCCTCCCCCCTGTTGTAGCTGTGCTGAGGGGGAGGTACAGCACTCCGTGGCCCAGGCGGTGGGGTTTGTGGAGGAGCGCGTGGGGGTGGAGGAGGGGAAGGAGAGCAGGCCGCTGCGGGGGCCCTACCTGGCCCGTCTGGAGCTCATCCAGCGCCTTCGAGAGAGGGGCCTGCCGGAGGAGCAGCAGCTCGGTACCGTACCGCGCCCCGCTACGCTAGCAATCACATTCACTACCACATTACAGATACATTGCACCAGAGAGGCCTGCTGGAGGAGCAGCAGCTAGCAATCACATCACATTCACTACCACATTACAGATACATTTCACAGAGAGGCCTGCCGGAGGAGCAGCAGCTTACATCCATACTACCACATTACAGATACATTACACCAGAGAGGGGCCTTTAAATACGCTAGCAATCACATTCACTACCACATTACAGATACATTTCACCAGAGAGGCCTGCCGGAGGAGCAGCAGCTATCCCGCCCGCCCCGCCCGCCCGCCCCGCTCACTCATCACATTCACTACCACATTACAGATACATTACACCAGAGAGGGCCTGCCGGAGGAGCAGCAGCTCGGTACCATACCACGCCCCGCTACGCTAGCAATCACATTCACTACCACATTACAGATACATTACACCAGAGGGGCCTGAATTCATATTATTCATTCAGATACATTACACCAGAGGGCCTTTGTTATTTTATTCATTTGATTTACACCCATAAAACACTCGCATTTAAATACCGTGTACATATAACGTCTACACTCATGATACATCTACGTTACGTTACAATACATTACCATGAATTCATAATATATTCATAGTTTGTTATTTTACATTTGTTTTATTTGCTATTAAAGCACAGCGATTATCAAATCGCAGGTATTTTATAGTCATTATGGTTTTATACCGATATTAGTTATAGATTTTGTAAAAATGAGCTTTAATCACAATTCATATTACATTTTTGTTTACAATACATATACAGTGCATTTTAATATATAATGTAGTATTTGTTACGCACTTGCATAACAGTATTATATATTCCTAAGGGTTGCATATTTTTTATGTACTGAAAATGTTTCTCCTTTGGCAGGTGATCCACTGGAGCTGATGTTCCAGTACTTTGTGAAGTTTGGGGACAAACCCTGCTGCATCACTGACCTCAAGATCTACCTGCAGCTCCTGAGCCCCGAGCAGCATGTACAGGTAAGGGGCGGGGCCTAACACACCTGTAAGATGAGGGCAGGGACAAACTTATCTGCACTTAGGAGGAACTTGTTAAAGGAATAGGAAGCTTCTCACTTCATCTGTTGTGTACTGTCAGTGTTTCATGGCACTGTGACTAATAAAGTTAATTCAAAACACCAAATGGCTGACACTTTTCTATTGTTACAATTAAACCGCTTTTGCTGTTAGCTGATTGTAGAATTGTATTGTTTTTCTTTTTTTTTTCTAAATGCAGGGATTCATTTCCTGTCAGTTGAAAAAGTCACGACACTCACCATTTCAGATTATTCAAAAAATGTCTCTTATTGACAAAAATCTGTTTAGTAGAATTTTGTAACAAAATTAAAATAATCATGATTTGGTGTCTGAGAAATGAAGCTTATGGGTGGCATCCAAACTGAACAGTTTTTCATCAGATTCCTATAGCATCCATCCGATTTAGACTGAATTTTCTGTATTGATGTGACATGAAATGACCGTGGCGCAGCTAAATGCCCTAATCCCACTGAGTAAAGAGGTCACGGGTGTCAGCAAACGCAGAGCTTCTCCCTAATACCGTAATTTAACGCTTTACGTTACGGCTCACCTTAGGCTCACAAACACTGAGCAGTGGGTTCAATCTCACAAACAGGACTTTTGCTCAATGTCTGTATCATTATATTCATGTATTGCATAAAGTTAGCTTTTCTGGTGAATAAGGTTTTTTTTTCATCCACCTACATTGCGTGCAGATGGGCACAAACCTTTTTGTCAAGGAAGTGCTCATGGCAATATAAATAATAAATATTAAAACAGAAACATTTCCCAGGTACATGAGAACTGATCAAGTCTTTAAGGTCAGCATCACAAGTACATATTATCTCCTGTTTTTGCAGCATGTTCTTGTATAAGAATGTATTGTTATGCAAAGCCATTTTTCAATATTCAGAGAATGTTCTGTTTATGTCACATATGATTCAATCATTAAATGACCCCCCCCAGTTCATCAACAGGCTGATGGAGACGGTACCCCTGTCGTCTCCGGGGGAGGAATTAGGGGGCGTGGCGTTGCCAGGGGATACGAAGGCACTGCAGAGACACCTGTGTGTGGCGCAACTGAGCCGAGCTTTGGGTCTGCAGCATGCCCTTGACCCCACCCAAAAACTGGCCCTCGTCCAGGAGCTCAAGACCCGCTACCGGCATGGCCTGCAGTTCGGTAAGCCTCCATATTCTACTCTATGTTATGCTAAGCTATGCTATGCTACGCTGTGGTCTCTGGCTGCCACCACAACCAGTTCATTAGGCCCAGGTATGCTAAGCTGAGCTATGCTATGCTGTGGTCTCTGGCTACCACCACAACCAGTTCATTAGGCCCAGGTATGCTATGTTAATGCTATGCTATGCTAATGCCCCCAGCTAACAGAAAAACCTACTGTGTAGCACACTCCACTTGTCTTTGACTAAGTGAGTAAATGAGGATGAGCCCCACACCAGTGTGGCTGTTTTTTCTGAAATGGCTGAAATGTCCTGCAGGGAAGGGTTGCCTGAAGACGGAACTGCAGTTCTCTGACATGTACTGCCTCATGGCTGCCCACGTCTACATCGACCTGTGGGAGGAGACAGGTGTGTGCGTGTGTAACAGATCAATGTGTGTCTCTGTGCAGGTAAAGAGTCCATGTTTGTGTGTGAGCATGTGTGTGTAACTGTCAGTGTGTGTGTGTGCGTGTGTGTGTGTGTCTGTGCAGGTAAGGAGTCCATGTTTGTGTGTGTGTGTGTGTGTGTGTGTGTGCGTGTGTGTGTTAGTGTGCGTGTGCGTGTGTGTGTGTGTGTGTGTGTGTAACTGATCAGTGTGTGTCTGTGCAGGTAAGGAGTCCATGTTGTGGCTGTGCCTGGGTCTGCTGGAGGAGGGGCTGGCTCAGAGCCCGTCTAACGCCCAGTTCAAGCTGCTGCTGCTCCTGCTCTTCTGCCGGCTGGGGGCATTCGAGCCTGTGGTGGACCTGTACTCCAGCCTGGACGCCAAGCACATCCAGCACGACACCATCGGGTGAGAGAGAGAGAGCGCCCCGCAGGGCTCAGCCAGATCACACAGTGAGGTCTCATGACATCACAGATAGGTGGAGCTTCCCATGCTCACATTATTTGCTATATTGTGTGGAGCTGAACCGACTGACTGAACTGACAGAACACATTAGCAGGGTTGCCAGGTCCACCTTTCCACCTCTCAAGATTTTCCCTGCTTCAGTTGACTCTCACAGAGAATCTGAAGACTATCCCCCATACCTTATGGTAAAATTTTGATAACTACCTTGTAAATGTTGTGTAAAAAAAATCCCCCAGTCTGGCAACCTTGGGGGACTGAACCTGAACACAAACGCATGGTCCTAATCCTTGGTCCTGGAGGGCTGCAGGGTGTTCTGGGTAATGTAGTCAGTCAGCACTTCATGCCTAATTTAAATAGATGTTTACACAGTTTCGTCTGTTTGTCTAATGGGTTGTGTAAGCGCAGGCTGAAAACAAACACCCGCGTAGAACACTGCAGCCCTGTGGGACCAAGAATGAGGACCACGGTCTTAGCCACCCGATGTTGCTAATCATTATCTTAATTGATCCGGCTTAGCGTGGGCTCCCGGCTCTTGGGGTGGGGGTGCGGGGGTTTAAGGGCTTTGAGGAGTTGTGTGAGATCATTGCCCCCCCCGCAGCACCAGGCCTGAGGCCAGTGTAACCCTTACAGCTCTTTCCATTGGAGCTCACTAAACACCAGCAGCTTACAACCTTAAAGTCCATATTCAGATTAAAGTATGTGTGTTTGTTACTGGTAAAGGGGAAGGGCTACAGTGAAACTCATAGACCTGAGCTTTTAATGACAGCAAATTAAATTTTGGTACAGTTGATTTTGTGACATTTGAGGAAGAAAGACTCTTTTCAGCTGCCGAGAGAATGAAATAATGTTTGTCATTTGGGTTAAGTTTGGTGAATAGCCCACTGCTAAATCACATTACTATACAGAGAGTGCTAATATTGGGAGTGTGTCTTGCTGGTTTGTGTAGTTTGCTGTGACAGCTGCAGCAGGTGACCTTAAGGGCGGATGCTGCATGTGGCCCTGTGATTCTTACACAGACTGTTTCTCATCTCTGTCTCTCACTCCTTCCATCTTCTCACCATCTCTAATTCCCTTTTCCCTGTCACATGTCTATCCTTTGCTTTTCCCCCCCCTTTCTCACCTGTGCACAGGTACCTGTTGACGCGTTACGCTCAGTCTCTGGGCCAGTTTGCTGCAGCGTCTCAGTCCTGTAATTTCTCCCTCAGGTTTTTCCACTCAAACCAGAAAGATGTGAGTTACAAAGCCAGCCCCCTGTTTATGTACACACACACACACACACTTACAGTCTCACTTACACACACACACAGATGCTCACATTTACACACATGCATATACACACACACACACACTCTCAACCTTACACACACTTACAATCACAGTCGCACACACACGCACATGCACTATTCTCACACACTTAGTTTTTTTCAATTGCAAGAAACAATGACAAATGTGTGCTTTGTTGCTTTAAATCAGAGATGTAACTTTATCATGAGAAAGTGTTGAATGGGAGCGTATAGCCTCTACTAATGCCACAGGCAGCAGTCCAATATCATGGGTAGACTTTTAACTTTGGTTCAGTCCCCACAGTCACTGCACCTGAACTGCATAAACATCTGTCAGTATGAATGGATAGTGTGAAGAATGCAGCATGTAAGTCGGAATAAGCACGCTCGGTAGCTGCCGTAACGTTGCCTGTCTGTCCTCCAGACCTCAGAATACATCATCCAAGCGTATAAGTACGGTGCATTTGAGAAGATCCCGGAGTTCATCGCCTTTAGGAACAGACTGAACCGGTCGCTGCACTTCGCCCAGGTGCGCACGGAAAGCTCGCTTCTGGAGCTGCTCCTGGAGGCCGACATGTGAGTCTGACCACGCTTCGCTTTACGCTTGCCTGTATCACACTTTGAATTGCCATGGTTACAATACTGATCACTGGAAACTGATCACTGGCTTTAACACCTGTGAACCTGAACCTTTTCCACCTGTAATCCTGAGCTTATTACACCTGTGAATCTGTTTCTTTCACACCAGTGAACCTCTGTCTTTTACACCTGTAAACCCACGTGTGTTTCCTCCTGCCCCAGGGCCTCCAGCCTGCAGGACAGCGTTAAGGCTCTGAATCTGTCCCCTGAGGAGGACGACATCCCCTGGGCCGACATGAGGGATAACCGGGACCTTACCGTGCTGACCAGCTGGGACCCCAAAGCCCGGTAGGAGCAGCCCAGCCTTGTGTTATCCAGCTTAGCCTCCGTAGCCTCACCTTAGCATTTCTCTGTGTTAGCCAGCTAGCCTAGCTTCAGGCTAGCCTCACCTTAGCATTTCTCTGTGTTAGCCAGCTAGCCTAGCTTCAGGCTAGCCTCACGTTAGCATTTCTCTGTGTTAGCCAGCTAGCCTGGGCTCCAGATACTCGCTCTCCATTTGTGTCTGAGCCTCCCCTCATCACTCTCTCTCTCTCTCCCCCTCTCTCTCCCTCTTTCCCCCTTCCTTCTCTCCCTCCTTCTTCCCATCTTGCTCTCCTCCCATGCTTTCTCTCTCTTTGCAGGCAGCTCTCTGAAGAGCAGAGGAGGCAGTCTCTGGAGGAGGAATGTCTGTGGCTACGCTTACGGTCCCTCACGCTGCGATTGGTCGGTTCCTTGGCAACGCTAGGGCACCACCCGCCCCACGGAATTCGGAGAAGGCCGCAGAGAACGGCCTGGCAGCCAAACCTGACGTGTATCGCCCCCTTTTGTCCCAACTGAACACAACACTCCAGGAGGCAACCCGGTTCACAGAGCGGGGTGTTCAGGTACAGTTCTCCTGAGTGGTCTCTCACCTGCAGCTCACCTGAGCTCTTATGTTCTTACAACATTAATTTACATTACAGGCATTTTGGAAACACCAAAGCCGCTTAAAACATGGAGAAAAGTGTTTAAAAGTGATGATGTTTGTTGTGACATATAAGCAACATAAGCTCCACCCCCTCCCCCATGCAGTACCCGTTCCTGGGCCCCCCCTCCACACGGCTAGGCCCCGCCATCTCCAGCGGGGGCTGCCAGTGCCAAGCCAACGCCTTCCAGCTGGCCTCCCAGCTGCAGGAGCTGGACACCAGCAACCTGGGTAAGAGTAGGAGGGAGGGAGGGAGGGAGGGATGGGGAAAGTGGGAGGAGGAGAGAGTGAGTGGGGAAGGAAAGAGGTAGAAGGGAAGAGTGAGGGAGAGAGATGAGGGAAATGGGGAGAGAGAGGGGAGGGATGGGGAGGAGGGAGAGAGTGAGGGAGAGAGATGAAGGAAATGGGGATGGAGAAGGAGGGGATTTTTACAGTTTTTCTTCACATATTTAGTAGATCATTCATTCGGCTTGCTCTATATCGTATTAGGGAAGAAAATGTTGCATTTTTGCAGTATCGTGCATTTTGTTGTGTGATACTGCGTCTGTGGTGTTTGAATCTGCGAGCATATGTTGGGTAAACACATTTTCACCCTCTGTCGCTGTCTCAGAGGACACACCGGAGGTGCAGACTCAGATAGGGACCAGTCTCACGTCGCTAATGGCACAGTTAGAAGGTAAGGCCCAAAAGAGCGCCCCGTGACCGAGCTCTCACACAGATGTGGTCTGCTGTGATAACCCCTGTTTATTTACAGACCCAATTCAGGATATGAAACCGCAAATATATGCAAGCAGGGGTTATTTCACACACACATGAAAGTGGTTTTTGAAAAGGGGAGATATTTAGCCAGCTGTGGTAGTGAAGAATGTAATATTTGAGCATAAAGACACTGTAAATTGAGTGAAACAGCTCTGTCTGGATTTTGTTTGTGATGGTTTTTATTAGTAACATAACTGAGTGGCTTGTCTGTGAGATGTTCGGGAAATGGCATTTGTATACACGACCGTTGTAATGTTTAAACTCGCCCATAGAGGGAGCCATTGATCTAGGTAGATTGTGCATTGCATTTCATACACATGGGAAATTCACATTGTGGCTGCTGGCAACTCTCAAAATAAATACAGGTTTACAAGGGGGAAATAAGTAAAACCGAGGTCAAGTTTTACTGTACATTTCATGGTCTTTTTCTCACTGGAATTTTTTTTTTTTTTTTTCATTTTTCCAGAAATATTTAATAAATGCAAAGGCGACCTTTTGGAAGTCAAAGATAATCAGTGCAAAACCCAGCCTTCACTATTAGAAAACCTAGTCTTCTTTGTCGAGGTGAGCCAACTCCTCAACTTTCTCTCAAATTTAGCTATTAAATTCAGGTCTGCTTCTCCAAAAGCACCGTGTGCCTTATTCATAACACTTATAAACTGTAGTCTTCACAAATTTATTCAAATTTAGTATATGATTTTGATAATTATATATAAAAGCAAATAGCAGCATAGAATCCTAAAGGTAAAGCATAAATGTAATTGTTAATAGTGACATGCATCGTTATTGTTTCATTCATTCATATATCTTGTCCGTGTCACTCGAGTGTCTCTCTGGGTGTTCTTGAGGCTGTAGGGTCTGCAGGTCTGGGGTAAATTTCAGAGTTAACTGGCCTCACAAGCCCTCTTGGGGTCTGAATGCGTTTGGGTATTTCAGCTGAAAACAAAAGTGTACACCTCCCTCTCTCCTTCCCCCTCTTCCTTCCTCCCCCTCTGTCTCCCTCCCCTCTCCTTTATTTCCCAGAGTGTTAGCGTAGTCCTGTGGGTGTCTAGCTACTGCGCTTCAGTCTTGCGGCCGCTGAAGTCCAGCCTACAGAAGAAGAAGAAGAAGAAAAAGGAGGCCAACGCAGCCACGGTATGAACACACACAGCACTCCTGTAACGCTGCCACAGTACGAACACACACCTACAACGCTCCTCTAATGCTGCCACAGTACGAACACACACCTACAACTTTCGTGTGTGTGTGTGTGTGTGTGTGTGTGTGTGTGGGTATGTGTGTGTGTGTGTGTGTGTGTGTGTGGGTATGTGTGGGTATGTGAATGTGTGTATGTGTGTGTGTGTGTGTGTGTGTGGGTATGTGAATGTGTGTGTGTGAATGTGTGTGTGGTTTCGAGGGCCTTTGTGTGCCTGTGTGTGTGTGTGTGTGTGTATGGCTGATTTTGTGCGTGCATGTGTTTTTGTTTTTGTTTGAGTTTGTGTGTCTGTGCATATTGAATGCAGATGCTCTGCCCCCCGGTGAGCCGTCTGGCCCGGGGGCTTTCTCAGTATCATTTCCTGAGTGGATATGGGATGTAAAATCATAAGAGCGGAATGAGCTGTCCTGTGCTCAGACTGTCTGTTCAGCGAGTCAGTGTACCCAGCCCAGGAACTGTCCAGAGTCCTCAGTCAGGGGACATTCTGTAATTACCTGTGAAATCTGCCTCTGTTAATTAATCAACGAAGAGCGGAGGAGCAAAGGAAACGCAAATGCCCCTCGGCCTTCCAAAGCTGTGCAGTTTGGCGCCTGTGTTGCTGTGATTTTGTTACGTAAGCCGCTCACCCTCTCATGTAATCAGGTGAATGATTGCCGATGCCAGAGCTCCACACAGACAGATTTTTCAGGTGCAGCTCTGAAGGCCTGTGAGGGACAGTCAGACCACAGTAAAACCGCTCATACAGAACACACCAGTCCCCCGCTGTCATTCACCAGCTTGCCAATAATTCTGAGGTGTCTCGAGGTGTTGAAAGTTCAGCTTTGTTGAGCAGTATTGATGAGTGTTCAGTAGTGCTCAATAGTGGCCTGTAGTATTCAGTGTTCAGAGGCAGTGTTTAGCAGCAGTGCTCAGTAGCAGAGCTCAGTGGTAGTGTTCAGTAGTGCTCAGGAGTGGAATGCAGTGTTCAGTAGCAGTGTTCAGTAGTGCTCAGCAGTGGCCTATAGTGTTCAATAACAGTGTTCAGTAGTACTCAGTAGTGGCATGTAGTGTTCAGTAACAGTGTTCAGTAGTGGCATGTAGTGTTCAGTAGCAGTGTTCAGTAGTGCTCAGTAGTGGCCTGTAGTGTTCAGTAGCAGTGTTCAGCAGAAGTTCTGAGCGGTTCTCCTCTCTCCCAGCAGCCGCCTGTGTTCAGTGGGTTTCAGGAGTTTGGGACGGGGCTGCAGACCCTGCTGAGCCGAGCGCTGGAGCATGTGAAGGAGCAGGAGACCTCTCTCACCGCACTCAAACTCAGTGGCTTGTCCTTGCAGGAGCCAGAGCCCAGCCAGGTGAGTCTACCTGTGCATTCACCTGACCACAACGCAGCCAGGTGAGTCTACCTGTGCATTCACCTGACCCACAACACAGCCAGGTGAGTCTACCTGTGGGCTCACCTGAACCCCGACTCAGACAAGTCAACCTAAAGCACAGCATCCCTCTCCCACACAATGGGCTCTGAAAGAGTGATGTGGGAAACATAAGAAAGCTGTCCAGTCAAATGCCTGCAAAAACATTTTAAAAATATCTCCAGGGGAATTCCTGCTTCCTGATTTTGCCCAGAAACACTCACAGAACAGAAGCAGAGACAAAGATTCAGGACTGGCCACTTCATTTGTTTCATTTCTCTAGTATTTCATCTCTTATATATATACAAGAGCACACAGACCAGCACATTCTTTTAGCAGGAAGTCAGACAATTGATCTCTTCTGCCAGAATACCCATACTTTCACTGACATGCCAGTTGCCAATGTCAGTTCACTGTGCAGCACCATGGTGAAACTATGGGATGTGCTGTAAAGATCAGAGTCCACAGGGTGAGTGATTCCTCTGCAGCGGCTGTATCAGAGCAGCCGGCCTCCCCAGCAGGACAGCAGCAGAGATGGATGGTGTTGTAATTGCCTCTGTCACCGTCCTGTCGACGTTCTGCAGAAATACTAAATTATATTACTGTCATCCCAGAGCCAGGACCCCCATCACCTCGGACAGTGACCTCATATGTCTCCACGGCTACTGTAAGCCTCTCACTCCAAAAACTACGACTGCTGCTGAAATGAAAGAATTTTCAACTCATCATTCATTTCCGTAATCAGTTTATTTCAGCTGCCTGATTTTTTTTTTTTACTCAGAAAAACCAACAAATGTGACGCAAATGCACACATGACGACAAATGTTGACAGAGAGAACATCTGCGCCCAGAACAGAAAATTGCCTCATAGTAAAAACAATTACTGAGGAATTTTACTATTCATTTTATGGAAACAGTTGCCCTAGTTTCAATTAAATTAATTGTGAAATTCCATGGAAACAGACACTGATACAATGGAGTATATACAAAAGGCCGTTTCTGCACCGTACAGTACAGTATCCATCTGCATAAGTATATTGCACAGCATGTGTGAAAAATGTAAGTCATTGTGGACCAGATTATCTGCCAAATCCATAAAAAATGTAAAATGTAAATTTGTTCCTGGAATCCAAAGTGTGTAAGGTGTGCAGCAAACACAAACTCTCGCTCTGCGATATAAGATACTGTAGGCACAGATGTGGACCAGTATTGAGTGTGGAAGCAGTGCTAAATCTGTGCCAGTAAAGCACAGTTAGCACGGTCGTTATCACGGTAAAACCCCTCACAGACAGCTGTGGTCGCATAGCTTTCCCTCCGTCTCTCAGAGGGTTTTCATTTTGTTGCTTCAACAGGTCATCCCCAGGGTTTAGTCCATGCTATCCCTTCTGGCACTTGGGACTTTTATGCCACTAGCACTTTAGCACTCTCGTCCCTGACTTCATGCACTTTGAGTTGTAAGCTGCTCTTGATAAGAGTGTCTGCGAAATGCTGATAGTGTAATGTAACGATTCCTCTGAAATGAGTCACCTTTCTGCAGGTGGACGGCGCAGTGGTTCAGGTTGCGTCTGCGTACGATGGAGACTGTGTGGTTTTCTCTGTGCGTTATTGTCTCAAAGCGCTTTAAACGAGAAGCCTTAACTCAGTTACCTCAGCCTCGTTTGAGGCGAGCTGAGGACACCTTATCTGGCAAACGAGATTAAAGGCAAAGAAAAATGAAAACAATGTGAAAACAAAAACACTGTCTGTGTCTCTTATGTAATATTTGAGTTTCCAGCCCCACAGGGAAAATACTCAGCTGAAACACTGCATCCCCGTTTCCTCTTTCTCTGCCCTTCCATCTGTGTAAACACAGTCGCAGCAAAATGATTTAAGGAAGCCGCGTAACTCTGCACCCTCTCCAGCCTCTAACCCTAACCCTCTCCAGTCTCTAACCCTAACCCTCTCCAGCCTCTAACCCTAACCCTCTCCAGTCTCTAACCCTAACCCTCTCCAGTCTCTAACCCTCTCCAGCCTCTAACCCTAACCCTCTCCAGCCTCTAACCCTAACCCTCTCCAGTCTCTAATCCTAACACTCTCCAGTCTCTAACCCTAACCCTCCTCAGTCTCTAACCCTAACCCTCTCCAGTCTCTAACCCTAACCCTCTCCAGTCTCTAACCCTAACCCTCTCCAGTCTCTAACCCTAACCCTCTCCGGCCTCTAACCCTAACCCTCTCCAGTCTCCAACCCTAACCCTCTCCAGTCTCTAACCCTAACCCTCTCCAGTCTCTAACCCTAACCCTCTCCAGTCTCTAACCCTAACCCTCTCCAGCCTCTAACCCTAACCCTCTCCAGTCTCTAACCCTAACCCTCTCCAGTCTCTAACCCTAACCCTCTCCAGCCTCTAACCCTAACCCTCTCCAGTCTCTAACCCTAACCCTCTCCAGCCTCTAACCCTAACCCTCTCCAGTCTCTAACCCTAACCCTCTCCAGTCTCTAACCCTAACCCTCTCCAGTCTCTAGCCCTCTCCAGTCTCTAACCCAAACCCTCTCCAGTCTCTAACCCAAACCCTCTCCAGTCTCTAACCCTAACCCTCTCCAGCCTCTAACCCTAACCCTCTCCAGTCTCTAACCCTAACCCTCTCCAGTCTCTAACCCTAACCCTCTCCAGTCTCTAACCCTAACCCTCTCCAGCCTCTAACCCAAACCCTCTCCAGTCTCTAACCCTAACCCTCTCCAGTCTCTAACCCTAACCATCTCCAGCCTCTAACCCTAACCATCTCCAGCCTCTAACCCTAACCCTCTCCAGTCTCTAACCCTAACCCTCTCCAGTCTCTAACCCTAACCCTCTCCAGTCTCTAACCCTAACCCTCTCCGGTCTCTAACCCTAACCCTCTCCAGCCTCTAACCCTAACCCTCTCCAGTCTCTAACCCAAACCCTCTCCAGCCTCTAACCCTAACCCTCTCCAGTCTCTAACCCTAACCCTCTCCAGTCTCTAACCCTAACCCTCTCCAGCCTCTAACCCTAACCTTCTCCAGTCTCTGGTTGGGGATACCTAACCGTGGAAAAAGGTTAATTCAATGAAACCCATTTCCTGCTTGTGGGTCTGCCCAAGGTCAGGGTTTGTGTGCCATTAGCGTTTAACTCCTGTCCGTTGATACGCCATTTACAGACATAGAGTCTTTAGTGTTGAGAACGACTCAGCGAGTCAGATAAGCTTCAAGTGTCTCTATCATATAATTCGCTGATTAACGTCTGTTAGTGCTAGAGTAGATGATATCTGTAGGGCAACATTGCAATAAAAATGTTAAAGAGCTGGGCTTGTAGCTCAGAGGTTACAGTGTAGTGTAATGGTTAGGGAGCTGGGCTTGTAGCTCAGAGGTTACAGTGTAGTGTAATGGTTAGGGAGCTGGGCTTGTAGCTCAGAGGTTACAGTGTAGTGTAATGGTTAGGGAGCTGGGATTGTAGCTCAGAGGTTACAGTGTAGTATAATGGTTAGGGAGCTGGGCTTGTAGCTCAGAGGTTACAGTGTAGTGTAATGGTTAGGGAGCTGGGCTTGTAGCTCAGAGGTTACAGTGTAGTATAATGGTTAGGGAGCTGGGCTTGTAGCTCAGAGGTAACAGTGTAGTATAATGGTTAGGGAGCTGGGCTTGTAGCTCAGAGGTTACAGTGTAGTGTAACGGTTAGGGAGCTGGGCTTGTAGCTCAGAGGTTACAGTGTAGTGTAATGGTTAGGGAGCTGGGCTTGTAGCTCAGAGGTTACAGTGTAGTGTAATGGTTAGGGAGCTGGGCTTGTAGCTCAGAGGTTACAGTGTAGTATAATGGTTAGGGAGCTGGGCTTGTAGCTCAGAGGTTACAGTGTAGTGTAATGGTTAAAGAGCTGGGCTTGTAGCTCAGAGGTTACAGTGTAGTATAATGGTTAGGGAGCTGGGCTTGTAGCTCAGAGGTTACAGTGTAGTGTAATGGTTAGGAGCTGGGCTTGTAGCTCAGAGGTTACAGTGTAGTGTAATGGTTAGGAGCTGGGCTTGTAGCTCAGAGGTTACAGTGTAGTGTAATGGTTAGGGAGCTGGGCTTGTAGCTCAGAGGTTACAGTGTAGTGTAATGGTTAGGGAGCTGGGCTTGTAGCTCAGAGGTTAACCAGTGTAGTATAATGGTTAGGGAGCTGGGCTTGTAGCTCAGAGGTTACAGTGTAGTATAATGGTTAGGGAGCTGGGCTTGTAGCTCAGTAATATGTAATATGTTCTGTTTGAGTGGAAAACACACAGCTTTACAGAATTAGTTGATGCCAAGAAGCATAACGGTTTAATCCTAGACATGCCGTGTTCAGTGTTAAATGCTAAATGGAGTAGTACGCAGTAAAACAGAAACTGTCAGTGCTCACAATTAGCTATGAAATCTTTTTGTAAAGCTTTTCAGATTCTTATGTACTCCACTCATTGTTGCATAACTGGGATGTGTCTGTGGGTGAGTGGTGCTCTGGGAGTAATTTACCCGTTTCCCAGTACAAATAAAGATCAAACACATGATCCTCATTATGACGTCATTCAACCCAATTAATTCAATTAGAAGGCAATTTTAACCTCATGTACTGTGGGATGTCGTATGTGACATCACAGAAGGAGCGTCACACAGGCAAGAAACTGCAAACTGCCTGTTCCTAAATCCAGACAGAGAAAGCCAATTCATAGAAACCTCCATTTGGATGGCAGACAGGATACTGCGCAGGCAAAGAGCGGTTTTTGAGCCAACAGAAGGAAAATACAAGGCCCGAAACGGCAGGACCAGACGCAGCCCTGGAGTTATGCAACATCGCTGTTTGTTGGGGGTGTGCGATACAGACAGCATTGTGCATGGTCTGTGTATTGATGGGGTCAGGCCCCCCCACGCACCCCCACCCCCTCGGCCAGGGCACCACGCAATATTCACGCATTAGCAGCCAGGGTCACACAGTGCTGTTTATTGTCCAGTGGATGTCTAAGAAAACCCCGCTTGCACGTTGTGGCTCCAGAAAATAAAGAAGATCTTTATGAGAGCTGAGAAAGGAAATTGCATTACATTAATTCATTTTGTGGGTCTGACTTTTAACCCCAACCCCCCCATATCCTTAATGAATCATTTGGGTCTTCTTTGTATTAGGCAGTTTTCATTGGGATAACCCCCCTATAGCTATAGCTCTGGGTGCCCAGTGCATGTGACTGTAGACCAGTTAAACGGTTTGACCTTCTGTTGGGAGATTACCAAAGCTAACTTCCTCCTGGTACACAGGTACTGGCAGGGTTCTCGGCCTGTGGACACTGAATCAGTTGTGGTTTACCAAACCGCCACGGACTGCTGGTCCGTCAGGAAAGTGGCAGAGTTTTGAAAAATGCAGTGTTCCTTTTCTGTGCGGCTTTGGTTGGCTTTATCCTGTGTTGATACTGCAGGGCCTTGCACTGAGACGCAGGTGCACCCGTCTCACTGCCTTCTGACGGCAGGTTTGTGCTCATTACTGACGTGCTGCAGTGCTTTAGGCTGACTTCATGTTTTTAAGCGATCTGCCAACATCTCATCATGGTTTAGTCTCAGCGGGCATTTTGGGACAACAGTTTAAGAACCACATTTAAAAGCAAATCTGCAATAGTTTGAGCTGTGTGTAGTGAATGGCCAAGCTGGACTCGGTGGCAATTAAAGTACCCAGTCTGTAACCAGCAGTGCTGTAGTGTTCTCATGATCACACATTGTGCAAACTCATTTACTTGAAACAGATCATGGATGTTAATCATTTATCATGTATACGTTTAAATACTTGTCATCTTATCTACATCTAAAATATAGGATAATTTAGTTTCTTTTTCTGATGTGATGTTTTCATGTTGACTGATTGCGTGGCATTTTTAATAAGGTTTTTTCCACTCTTGCACCGTCTGCAGCTGTGTTTTCAGAGTGAGTGTTCGTTGCACAGCTTTCAGTCATATTATACAGAACACAAAAGGAATGGTTTATTATGATTCATTAAATGTTTTGAATCCCTAGAATACACACCTGAAGTGAGAATGTGGTGCGTGTCAGCGTGCGTGTGTGTGGAGGGTTTTGGTATGCTTGGTCACGTGGCACTCACATTTTTTTTTTTTTTTGTGTTGTGTGAAGTTTTTGAGAAAGAGAGGTCTGAATATTCTGGTCTTCACACTTCCCAGTCTCCGGATCGGTTAGTGTTGTTGTCATGATTAAGAATTTGCAGTTTGGATTTGGGTCCTAGTACAATAATAAGTGGGTCATATAATCATACATTTTATTTACAGTGCACATTTTGTACCGCAGTAATCTCAAAGCATTTTACAGTGAGCGCAATAAACATGCAGCAGTTACCATGACAACAGTGCATATCATTAAAACATGCAATAAAAACAAAGTAAAAACATAAAAGGGCAGAGGTTGAGCACGCTGAGCATTTTCTAAAGCCGCCCCTCGTCCAAAGGTAAGGGTTACCTGTGAATGACAGTGCAAAAGGTAAAAGAGTTACCGCAGTGCCACAGTGGAGGCTCTGTTGGGATCAGAAACCCTGAGCGATCGTTTTATTCCTGCCGTTATCACCTGATAAATCACCTGGCTGTGAGGTGCTGTGTTTTTACTGCCCGCTCCCCGAGCCCCCAGACCGGGAGTCCTGTGCAGTCCTGATACTTACCACGCTATTGTGTTTTATTTCTGTTCACAATAAAAAAAAAAAAAATTAAAAAAAAACTTAAATTACAGTGTGTCTGCGGTGTTTTCCAGTCCTCCATAACAAGTTAATGAGTAAATTCATATTCTGCCTCCTGCTGCCCTATTGAAATGTAGTTTGGCATAATTTCTGATGGAATGAAAATGAAACTGTTTTTTTTTTTTTTTTTTTTCGTGCATCAAACCAACAGCATATGCTGAGTCTCTCTGCCAGGCTCTTGGCGTGACTGTATGTGAGCACCGATGGGAAGCGTGTCAGATGTGGTGAATTGACACGCGTGTTCCTATTCCGCTATCACGCTGAGGCCCATCTTTGCGCCTCTCCTCCAGACTCGGGGAACCCCGGTTTTGACCTGGGGAGTTTTGAGGTGCTGCCACTCAGGGAAATCGCCCTGCCCCAGCCCCAGCGTTTGATGATCCTTTAAAACGGATTCATCCCTTCGGCTCGCACACGCCGCTTCCCCTTTGCATTGGCATTGGTTCCCCAAGCGGACATTTTTCAGGAAGCAAGGTGTCTGGGGGGGTCTGTGTCAGTTCACCCGCCAGGCATTGGAAAGCACTGAGGGCGTGTGCAGCCATGAGAAAGTCCCAACACAGGATCTGAGCGTAAATAAGCCACAGCCGCTGGGAGGAGTGAAAGGAGCGTGACGTCATGAGAAGTGACTTGTCTCTTAAATACAGACTGCACGGCTGTAAATCATTCCTGTACTGTCTGTAGAATTAAACATTCTGTGCCTTTCACTTTCACTGACAGTCTGTATCTTTTGGTGTTCTTTGGTTTAATTTGTGATTTCTTTCAGTTTTTAAAACACTTTCCAGCTAAAGCACAAACTGTTTAAGCTTTAACAAAACCTGCTAATAACCTTACAGCACTATGAGCCTGACCAGGCTGCTCATAACCTTACAGCACTATGAGCCTGACCAGGCTGCTCATAACCTTACAGTACTATGAGCCTGACCAGGCTGCTCATAACCTTACAGCGCTATGAGCCTGACCAGGCTGCTCATAACCTTACAGCGCTATGAGCCTGACCAGGCTGCTCATAACCTTACAGCACTATGAGCCTGACCAGGCCGCTCATAACCTTACAGCACTATGAGCCTGACCAGGCTGCTCATAACCTTACAGCACTATGAGCCTGACCAGGCTGCTCATAACCTTACAGCACTATGAGCCTGACCAGGCTGCTCATAACCTTACAGCGCTATGAGCCTGACCAGGCTGCTCATAACCTTACAGCACTATGAGCCTGACCAGGCTGCTCATAACCTTACTGCGCTATGAGCCTGACCAGGCTGCTCATAACCTTACAGCACTATGAGCCTGACCAGGCTGCTCATAACCTTATAGCACTATGAGCCTGACCAGGCTGCTCATAACCTTACAGCACTATGAGCCTGACCAGGCTGCTTATAACCTTTACAGATAAACATAACGTAAGCATAAAGATTAATAAAAATAAAGTAAGGGCGGGTGGTTAAGTGTGGCATAGTGCTCAGTGGTGCTGATTCTGTGTGTGTTTTGTGTGTGTGTCTCACCCTTTACCTGGTAGGAGGATGCAAAGTTTGCCCAGGTGGCGATGGACAAGGTGCAGAACAGCTACCTGCGGTCCCTGCAGGAGATCCGGGACCTGCTGAGGAAGAGAACCGACACGCTGCGGAACCTCAAGATCTGAGGGCCCTGACCCCTGACCCCTGAACCCCACAACTCCCTCAGCCGTGAACCACACATCCTGAACATGAAACCTTAACCTCGAA
Source organism: Albula goreensis (assembly GCA_022829145.1). Taxonomy (NCBI): domain Eukaryota; kingdom Metazoa; phylum Chordata; class Actinopteri; order Albuliformes; family Albulidae; genus Albula; species Albula goreensis. Next base: position 45,545,964 of record CM040744.1, on the reverse strand, counting down.
AAATGAACCCTGTACCCCAAAACCCCTCCCACCAACCCCTGAACCCCCTCGCCTCCACCTCAACATTAGAACCCCATCACTCCCAGCATCCACCTGTCTGTCATTCATTCATTCATTCATTCATTCATTCATTCATTCTTTTCTCGCTGTTCTCCATTTTCTCTCATTTTACTTTCACCCCTTTCTCTCCCTCTCTCTTCCTGTCCCTCCCTGTCACTCCCTCTCGCTCAAACACACACACACAAACACACACCTGTGAAACCTACAGCTCCTCCTTCACTCATTCACATGAAGGACTTGTCAAGTTCTACATTGTAGAGAGGAAAAAGATAAATACACAATATGTAAACAGTACATATAGAGAAGATAAGCAAATTAGCCATTTTAGAAAAACTGCTGAGATTAAATTATTGTACATATTCCGCTACAGAGAAAGGAACTACTAAAACTCCTCCATCGAAAAAGGTCTTTCTCCCCCTCTTTGGTTTTACTTCCAGTGTTGCTGGTTTTTCTTCCTCTGCAGCTTACCTGTACCACATATAGAAAAAACACACCTGTTCAGTCCTGTCTTCCTTACTAACTTCAGTGCAGCAGAGAATTATGGGAATGCTAAAGTGGATTGTGGGTATAGTCAGATGTTCTTCACCCCTCTTACTATGGTGCCGCTTTTGAATACGACAAAACAACAGGCCCAGTATTCATGAAGCGTGTCACTGTCAGAATGCTGATCTGGGATCAGGCCTCCATGGTCCATATCTTAACCTTAATCCATTGTGAGCTAAAAGACCAAACTGATCTAGGATCAGCACGCCTCCTATGTAACTATGAATGTGGGCCCCGATGACCTTTTACGGGGACTCTGGTCTTTAAGATGTTCCTCTCTCCTCATCAGTGGAAGGCCATGTTGGGAAGCGGCGGATTGGGCACTGACAGACCCTGGCCACGCCCTTTCAGAGACCTCTTCTCCCACTGAACATATACTGTGATGCTGAGCAAAGTGAAGGTGATTTCCGTGAATGCAGAGCTTTAAGTCGCTGCTGTGGACCTGGTGCGTGACAGGGGTTCTCTCTGGACCCGGGACAGAACCTCGCGAGGGAAAATGGAGCCGGGTGCTTCCGCAGGCTCTCTGTTTGTTGTCTGTTTTGGTGCGGCTGTTTGCCCAGGCCTCCAGCAGGAGAGACGGTGAATAGGGCCTGGAGTCTCCGCTCATGGCCCCCTTCCCCCCCCCCCGGTGCTGTGTTGTGTGTGGAGGATGACGGGGGTGATGGGGGAGGGGTCGCCATCCACTGAGGAAAGAAAGGGCGCTAACTCAGCGTGTGTCCTGACTGGGAGAGTCTGCACTGGAGGGAAGGCGAAGACGTGTCCCCTTTTCGGACCCTGAACAAACGCAAATCCTGTTTTTTATCTCTTCCCCCCCACTATTTTGGGAGTCCCACTATCAGAGCCTGCCCTGTCAGTAATGAGAAATGGTGCACCGTTAGGTTGTATAATTTTACTATCATTTCAATATCACAACTTGTCACTTTTTTTATTTTATTGTTTTTCTCCTGTTGTTTTTTTTTTTTTCTTTCTTGTGTATAAACATATACCAAATAATGGCTTTACTGTGTAGCTATGTGATTTACCGAGCTTAGGAAGGAGATCGTGCTGAGCTACAGAAGCCATACCGCGTGGAGAGAGCAGGAGTAACCTGCAGTTTACAACATCCCCATTTAGGGCTTCTAAAGACTGTACGTCCCTCTGTCCAGCCCCCGTCAGTGTGTCTCTGCACTCGGCTAAACCCGTTAATTTATGCTGTTTTTTTGTTTTTGTTTTTTTTTTTTTTTGTCCATCATAGGATTAGGTCATTTTTAATTTTAATGCTTAGAGAGGTCAGGTCCTGGAAGTGATGGGGCTTTTTTTGTTTAAGCCTGAAACACAAGGATTGGCTGGTTCGCACAGACCTGACTGAGTGGATTGGAACATGGATCTCTTAGAAACGACACTGAAAAACAACACAAAAAAAACAAAACGGTGGACAATCTGTGTAACGTTTGTCATCTGGTCTGAGTTTTGAACCCTTGTTTTTTTTCCTTTTTGTTAAGAAAAACGGGAAAAAAAAACTAAACAAAACACTGGAATGTTGAAAGGAGTTTTGTTTTTTTTTTTAATAAAGCCCTTTGGAAAAAAAAATGATGCCACGTCTTATTTGTGTTTTTGTAACACTGGCTGTGTTTTTGTGCTGGGTGTTTGTGTTTTAAGTTATCATGCATTGAGTTTGTGTGCCATTACTAAGCCATAATTGTTCTGTGCATGAGTGAAAATGCTTTTCTCTTGCCTCGGCGCTCCTTTTGATTAATCTGTCCATAATTTGATAATTTAGCCCCATTGGTTTTTACCGAATCCATATGAAGTGAAATGATCATGTGGTCTTAATAACAATGTACTTATATTCTGAGCTATATGGATATGGGTAAAATAAGATTTGAATGAGTAATGACTGTTCCAATAACCCTCGCTGTAGTTTCACACTGTTGGTGGATTCTCTCCAGCTCCTGCACAGCTTCAGAATGGCTAGTTTGCAGTTTTTAACCTTAAAACCATGTGTACAAGTCCATGTGCGGGGCGAGGTTTGAGGCCCCCATGTTACACCAGGAGAAAGCTGCACCACATGCACTGTTCAGTGTTGTTATCTTGTCCCCAGAACGCCACAGATAGCGGATAACCCGTGCGTCTCGGCCGTTTCGATGCCGTGGCGTTCTGCTCCAGGAATGGTGGGGCTGTGAGGAGACACTGCAAAGAGCTGGCTGGCAGGCGATCAGATTGGGGGGTGTGAATTGTGTAACCACAGTGCAGTTCCCATCTCTCTCTGTGATAAGGGCCTCGTGTCAGTGGCCCTCCGGAGCACTGAGTGGGACTTCAGAGACGGGACTGAGTGATATCACTGATATTTCAGCCCAGCGATAGCCAGCCCTTCTCCCACAGAGCGACAAGGTGTGCTCCGTTCTCCGCCTTAAAATCTGCAACTAATTCTGACCCAAGCAACCTGTGGAGGTGAGTTAACTGAGTAATCAGCTGTGTGAATGAATTTAAGTGCTGAGAAACAATGAGCACGGACCACTATGGCTTTCCTGGACCAGGCAAGGCTGTCCCTGCTTTAGACTCAAGAAGATTCTCCACCCCTGTCTACGCTCTGTCCTCCCCGACTCATAAACACTAGAGTTTCCTATTGGTTACAGGACCATATGGGAGGTGCTGGGTTTCACTTGTGCCACATTGCTATACTTTGTCAACTCCCAACAATGAATTTTAAGGAGATGCAACAAACTTGAATTTCTCTGCCTTAGCCGAAGGAAGGCATAGCTTTCGATTTTAATGCAGACCTGAGCATCAGGTGTAGGGTCTGTGGAATATCCACATTGGAACTTTTCCCCAAGTTAAGAGCGCTAGCTGAGTATCTGGTGGGGTTACATAATCTTTGGCAGGGTTGAACTTTGACCCTGACTGAGACATACCCACTAACCATTTCCCACCAAGGTTGGGCTCACTGGGGACTGTGTTGCATTATCTCAAGCAATATTTATTTTACTCAACCACTTTATTTATTTTATTGTGTCGTGTCTCTACATTGTGTGAGCTACTGGACACCTGAAACTCCCCAAGGGCATGAATAAAGTATTTATCTATGTATCTGAACTAAATGTTGTAGTGGTGTGGTCACATATGGCCTCCTTGTCGAGGTGCGCCGTAGGCACTCAGATCGATCCCTCTTATCCCCGTGGGTAAATTCGGTGGCCGCATTTCTGCACAGCACAAATACGAAAGCTTTCACACAGCTGCCGCCCTGACTCATCACGAACTTTCTCAGTTATGAATCACATCTCACAGTTTTAATAAGGTGTTGGATTAAGGCCAGAAAACTGTTTTACATGTCAGTAAAACTGTATTTTAGCTGCAAATCTCCATCTTACTTCCTCCTAAACTTTCCCAAAGGCTGTTTAGGCTAGCTTTTGGTGTGACACTGCACTTAAGTGCTCGGTTTTTTGTCACTTTATTAGATTAAGAGTCCTCAAACCTTGTTTCCAGGGTTTGAATTGCAACCATGTATCCTCTAGCACTTCAGGACTTGAGTTACGCTCCTCTGTGTTTCCAACTGTCCCACGTCTCGCTGTGGGTTTCAGTTTTGTTTTTTCATTCACCAAAATTCAGGTTAGATGAATTCACCACATGCAGCCTCTCCTTCCCAGCAAAGGGTGTTTAGGCGCAGTGTCTGCAAGGTGGATTCCCATGCAGGATGCTGCTCTTGTACCTTAATCAAGGTATTTCACCTGAGTTGCTGAAGTAAATTTCCAACTGTGTAAGTCACTCTGGAGAAATGTCTGCTAAATGCCTAAAATCCTGGTCTTACTGAGACTCACCAATTTCCATTAAATCTGAAAGCAGTTTAGGCCTGTGGTGCCTTCTGATAAATAATGAATTAAAATAAGTGTGTAGGTGCTGAAAGAGACCAAGAAATGCCAACGTTTTAACCCAGCAGGACAGGGGTCTGACACTTCCTTTGGCAAGCTCATGTTTTCCAACGGATGACCGCGGGGTTCACATGTCCGAACTGTACTGGGGGCCCCACTCAGCAGGGCGGACAGTCAGCTCGGCAGCTCTCCATTGTCTGAGAGCATTTCAAACATAACAAGCCCAGGCGGCAGGCGGGGGGGATGTGCGTGGGGAGATTTCTGATTGGCTGTGTGGGTAGGGAGGATGGTGTCAGGGAGACATTTGATTTGCCCGACATGTGCGTCACTCCTCATTCACCCACCGTGTGTTCGGTCTCCAGCGGGGCCACGGCAGGCCCCAAACACGCATGTAATTACGTCATCCTCATGCCCTGTGACCCCTGGCCCATTGTGCGGGTCTGACATGCGGAATGAAGTGCTCAGGGTTTAGATGCTCCGCGGTCATTGTGCGGGTGACGCACGCCCGCACCGCACTCTTAGCGGTAAGGGGGTGTGTGTGTGACACTGTGCAGCATCTTAAGTTCCTTAAATTCCTCATTCCTTTTAATGAGGAATTTACAAATTACTTGCAATTACTATCAATCTGCAGTTATTCACAATAAAATAAAGACTGGAGTTAAACCTGCAGACACTGCCCCTCCAGGACTGGAGTTAAACCTGCAGACACTGCCCCTCCAGGACTGGAGTTAAACCTGCAGACACTCCCCTCCAGGACTGGAGTTAAACCTGCAGACACTGCAGCCTCCAGGACTGGAGTTAAACCTGCAGACACTGCAGCCCTCCAGGACTGGAGTTAAACCTGCAGACACTGCGGCCCTCCAGGACTGGAGTTAAACCTGCAGACACTGCCCCCTCCAGGACTGGAGTTAAACCTGCAGACACTGCAGCTCTCCAGGACTGGAGTTAAACCTGCAGACACTGCGGCCCTCCAGGACTGGAGTTAAACCTGCGGACACTGCTTCCCTGGTCCTCTGTGATGTTCACAAGAGTCTGATGGGCTGCCAGCAGTCACCAACACCTATACCACCCAGGACGGCACACCCTGCTCCCTAGATAAAGGACAACCCTAGCACCTCCCTCCATCTTGCATGACGTCTGCACTCTCAGCCTATCTGTGCGATAACCTGCCTGTTACCCACACACCATTTCCATCAGCCATGTCACACAGAGTAGTCCTGATATGCTTTCCCTGCGACCAAAACAACACGGGACGTTAGCCTCTCTCTTCATTATGGCCTCATCAAGCGAGAGGTCTATCAGCCACATATAGATGCATCATTCAGACAGACTGTGCAGAAGTTTTCTTTATTTCATCATTGGGGGGTTTATTTTCAAGCAGGGGGAAAACCTATTAGAAAGCCCTCACAAAATAAATTAGACAATTACAAGAGAGGAATTGAAAAAGTGGAAGTTGTTCAAGGACAATGGGTTGCCAGATTGTAGTTTTTTGTTGTTTTTATTTTTTACTTTTTTCTAACATTTACCCGTACCTCCATATTTTACATTAAAGTATTTTATTTGATTCTCAGAAGGAGAGATTCAGAGAGCTTCCTGTACACTGAAATTCTATGGTTTACAATGTGAATAATAGTATGTAGAAACATAACTGCCAAATTCCTCTAGTTCCCATTCAGAAACTAACCTGCATACCATCCGAGGGAACGCTGAAATAAATTGTTGCTTTTGAGCACTGATGATAAGTGTGTATTTAAGTACGCGAGTGTGAAGTTCAACAGGCGGGGTTTCGGGTGCAATCTAAAGAGGCCGGCGGAATTTATACAACTTTTGTAGACAGCAGTGGGAATTTTGTAACTTTGGTCGCGTCTGTATTTTTATATGCGTAATTTTTCCTATTCGGCTTAGTATATTTTGCTGGTTATAAAACACCAATAAACTTCAAGTGGACGGTAACCGGTCCGCTTTCAGGAAATTCCCCCAAGTCACACAAGAGCGAAGTTTCCATATATCTCTATCAATCGACGCCTTGGGGGCGGGGAGAGCGTGCGGTTAGTCCTGCACTTCAATACCGGAGTGTGATTCCCTATCCCACCACAACGGTGACGGACTGCACAACACGAGAGACCCAGCCCGGTGTTCCTTTACCCGCCCGGAGGATCCGTGTTGGAAGCAAAAGAAACCAAACTGAAATCAATCGATTTTTCACCATACAACTTTACGGCTCTAAAGTTTTTAGTGATTTATTTATTTATTTGATTTTTGACTAAATATTATTAAGGAACTAATTAAGAGCATTTGAAAACACTAAGGATACACTTTTACCTGAACAATGCTGTTTTTGCTTCCAAACGATACTCAGCAAAATACGACTGCGCCGTCAGATGACTTGACAGATGTAAGTAACACAAAATTTCACCGTCTATGCAGTACTGTATATTCTAACTGTAGTTTAACGCGTAAATGCGCATATATATTGTAAATGTATAATTCATTTTTATTCAAAAGCAAGTAGACTTGTCTTTTTAGCAATTACGGTTTGAGTTGCTTTTGCTGTTAGAATTCGTTGTTTCCTCTGTGTTATTGACCATTCGTACCAATACAGACTGTTTCAAACGCAGTGATCTTTATAAAGATGTAAAATGAACGAATCAACGTATATACTGCATGCGTAAAATAAACTCTTCGGCAATGCAAAAGAAACAGATATATAAAAGAAATAAATACGTGCTGTCGCTGTGCTTCCCAAAATATGTAAATTCCCTGGTCTTAAAACATTGTTTCCTCCGAAAAACTAGGTTACCTGGCATGAATCAATAACATTGCTGGTGTTGAATTACTTTTTTACAAGTCAACTGTAGAGGCACGTCACAGTCCACGCTCTTTGTGAAAGTATTCATTGTAGTTTAAGTAGTCTAAAAGTGGTATAAAGTTGACTATGAATTTATATATTTTGCCGTGTACCAATGCAACATTTTTTTTTTTAAAAACAACCATATTGTTTTATGGAAATTGAAATCTGTAAATAATAACTGATTTTCCCCCTCTTGTGAAGGTGTACGTTGCAGTGCGATGGATACAGTTGATAATGGCAGTTCTAAGGTGAGTTCAGCACAGAAATAGTACACCTATAAGAATTTTGATTTCCTATGGCACGTTGTTATTTTTCGTAGTAGTATCAGTGGTTGTAGCAGCATCACGAAGGAGACTAATAAGAAGAACATATTTTCAGTAACTGTGTTGTTGGTTTACAGTATCTTGGGGTCAGGATCCATTATAGTGTCTGCAGCGTTCCAGAATCTGATTCGTACTCCTGAGGTAAGTGGAAGCTACGGGACTGTCCTTCTTACTGCGCTTCACTGTGTCATAGATGACGCTGCCTAAGCCCCATCGAGGCAGTGCCTTCATTGCTGCTGTTGATCTAAACCACAAACTGACACCACATGTTATATCTGCCGATGGGAATGCAGATTGTGTTCTCACCCACATTTCTGGTCTGTAAAGGCAGTCTTTGCCAAAACAGATCTTTGCTTTCATTCTCAAGTATCTGGCTGATTCACCAAACATCCATATTTTTATTTTGTTAACAAGTTTGTAATGCCAGCATTGAATTGTGTACTTCATTGCTTTTAGGGATCATAATGGCAGCATATATGCTATATAGAAATATTTGTAACTCAGTATAATTTTGGTCCTTAGCTCCACATTGCTCCCAGGGGGATTGGCCCTTGGTTAGCCTGGGATAAAGTTACTGTATGTATGTAAATTGCTTGGATAAAAAGCATTAGCTAAATGACTGTAATGTATTGAGTTTCTATCATAAATGCATAACAATAATAACACATTTGATATGCCTAATAAGTGTTAATGCATTTCTGATAGAAAATCATTGTCAGAATCTGTAGGCAGGCCTGACTCAGATTTAGTTTAAAATCTGGTGGCGATTGTTTGTGGTTTTAGTCTGAGTCCTCACAAAGACCATTGTGCTGTATATTTACATAACGATGACTATATGTGATTAATGATTGCCTATCGCCATATCATTGCGCAGGTTATAAGACTTTAATATAAGACGATTAATCCTTTTTTTTTTTACTGTGTATTCTTTTCCTCTTGTGAGTTATTAAAGTTATCGTTCTGATAAGATGTTAATATGAAGTATACTATGTTTATGGGATGTAGGCCATGCACTGTGAAATGGGTCAGAATTTTACTGTGCATTAAGTGTACAGAAAGGGTCTATGAATGAATTGTATGTAATGGAATAAGATAGGCCTATAGTGTCTTTTGTATTCAGTTAACCAAATGCACTTTATTGGTATTCTAAGGAACATGCAGGCAATGGGAACATCCAGTTCTCTAAAGTTCTATAAATAGAATAATTAAATAATCTTAATTCTTGGTTCTTTGAAACTCCAGAAGGATCCAGTAAACTCATTATTCACACTTGGGAATTCCTCTGGTGAAATTATGAATGGAAGCATTGATAATTAATTGCATAATTTTCATTTTAAATTAACAATTTTGCTACACAAGGATGAAAGAAACTGTTTCTATGTTCCACTGTATTAATAGATTTAGAGTGGACAATTTATTTAACATTTTTATCACATTTTATGCTTGTAATACAATAGTGGTAGTCTAATTGAATTAATACTGTCTTGCAACAAAATTGACAAACAAAAAAAAAAAATCTGCCAATAAAAATGTATTAATGAAAATCTCTACCCGCAACACCAGTTTATGAAATGTTTTTGTCAACTAGAAAAACTAGAAGCACTTCAGTTTTACCATTGTGAAATGGTTACAGTTTAGCTATGAGAGTCACGTTACATTTCAGAGCGTGCTCTTATCCAGAGTGACTTGCAGAAATGTTACTAAAAGGTTTCAGCGAAGTACAAAGAGCACAGTAGGTTTTGAAAGGAAACTATTGGCTGTGACGCTCACCTACTGGATGCACTTTGTATGTTCTGGATAAAAGTATCTGATAAATACTTAAATGTAGAGTACAGGTGATCCTCCCACATCGCAGCTTCTATTTTTCTCTGGTCGGCAACAAACAATGAAGTTATGGGATAACTCCCTTATAAAATGTAATCGTCCCTTGAAACTGACTAACCATTTGAGCACTAGACAGCGCAGGACCCCAGTCTGGTTTAGGATGCTCACAGCGCCCCCGCAAACCCCCCAGCTTGAGGTGCTCGCTTCACTTCGCTACGCTCGAATGCTCACTTTGCTGGCCTGGAGGGGTGAAAATTTTACGCGGTTTTTATACATGGTGGGGGCTGAGCCCCTAGCCCCCGCAGTGTGGGAGGGTCACCTGTAAATGCAGTCATTTCATGACATTACAGCATAACAACATAATGGACTGATTCTGGAGGGGGTTTTTCTGGTCTAATTCAGAGAGTTGATTACTTTTGGGTTTCGGGGAATGAACTGACTTACAGTTTTGGTGTGATAAGCTAGCATGGTGGTTGAGCTGTAGCATAGCAGGTGAGCTGATGTAACCGGAAGGTTCTGCATGCTCCCAGGTCCAGCCCCTCTTCCTGCTGAGCATAACGGACCTGCTGCTGGGACTGAGCTGGCTGATTGGAGCGGTCCTGTTCACTCAGGCCTGTGAGAGCTACGTTACCTGCTACAACCTGCACACCATCGAACAGGTGAGCCTCTGCTACAGGCTAACGTGCTACAACCCACAGGCCATCAAAGAGTTACGTCTCTGCCACATGCTAACATACTGAAGCCCTCCACACCACTGAACAGCCTTTGCTACTGGCTAATGTGCTACAGCCCACAGACCATCAAAGAGTTAAGTCTGTACCACATGCTAACATACTGAAGCCCTCCATACCACTGAACAGCCTTCGCTACAGGCTAACGTGCTACAACCCACAGACCATCAAAGAGTTACGTCTGTGCCACATGCTAACATACTGAAGCCCTCCACACCACTGAACAGCCTTTGCTACTAGCGAATGTGCTACAGCCCACAGACCATCAAAGAGTTACGTCTGTGCCACATGCTAACATACTGAAGCCCTCCATACTACTGAACAGCCTTCGCTACGTGCTAACGTGCTACCCACTGAGCAGATGATCCCATGCTGAGCTGTGTCTTACCTTCACAGAGCATGCTTTCCCCACTCATGAAGCTGCTGCAGACAGACTTAATAAGTTAAGCTGGTTTGGAGAAAACCTGTAATACTGCATCAACATTTAATTTAAATGAAATACCAATCAAAACATATTGTGCTGTCATGTTTTATTACATTTTTGTACTTTTGTTTTTAAGCCACACATGACATAATTAACTATATTTGTTTACCTTTGCCATATTATCATGGTGGAAAGAAAATTACAGTGTAATTTAGGGAGAGGTACCCACACCCTTGGGTCACTCACGGGGAAAGCTTTCCGTTCCTCGCCCATGTCATGAGTTTGTTTTGAAAAGCACTGTGAGTTTAGCTCAGAGATTTTACTAGCTGGTTTCTGCCACATCTGTTTTTGGTAAAAAGCTGATTGGTTCCAGGTTCACTGAGTGTGCAGTACTCCACTTCGGGGATAAAATTCCAGTTTAACCCGAGTCCTGTCTTTGTGTTTCCATGACGATGTGTGCAGTCTGTGCAGGCTTGGGTCATATGGAACTGTATGTTTGAGCGTCTTGTGTAAGATGTATAGCGTGAGAGGAGAGGGCACAGTCTGCGTGGGGGTCTGACTCAACATCGGTAATTTTTCAGGGTCGAGGCCTGAGCCATAAAAATGTTTTTGGAGTTTGGAGGGAAATTCCAGGCAAGATAGTTTTCCATTTGCAAAAAAAAGGGGGAGCAGAGGCAAGCCACAACTGCAAGGAAGAATCCATGAATTCGAAGTAAACTCACAACTTTTATTACTTTGTTTACTAATAGTTTATAAACAATTTCTTGAATGTAAAAATGTAAAGCCTAAATACTAGTCAGCTGAACTTTGAAATGATCAGGAGTCCAGACTATTCCTCCTGGTGATAGAAACTGGAAAATTATTCCCAAAGTAGCTAGAATTAATTAAATAAATCCTTATATTTTAAATAAATACTTACATTTTGTATAGCATCTTTCTACAAACCCATTGTCACACGTGCTTAACGATGAAAAATTGTTCTCCAACCCCTTAAGAATCGATGCAGCAGAACCTCGTGGAAAATGATGGAGGCAAAGGAAAGAAAAGAATAGCTCAATAAACACAAACACATTACAGGAACTGCGCCTGCACTTTTAATGATCCCAGGGTAACTCAGACCAGCTCTGCCTGCTGCATTTAATAATGTTCCTTATTGTGAAGGTTATGAATAAGTAGTTTATTCATGAATTCTTTTGGTTTTTTGTATATATCTGAATGTGTAATCCGTGCTATAGGAGCTGTTAGTAAAGGGACACTGGTTCATTGGTCATTTTTCCAACTCATCTGTCCAAGACTCAAGTCTTAGGTGTCTGAATCTATTCAGTTCTGCTCATTTCTTTGTCATTGAAAAGGAGTGTATTACAGAAAGTAGGCCTGGATTTGAATGTTTATGGGGCGACTGGTCCTGCAATGGTGAGCTCAACACATCATTGGCGTTTTTGAAGGCTGTGACGAACAGCAGGCTGATGGTCAGAGTTCCATCCATGCAGAAGCACTGATGTCACGTTTAGCTCATTTGGGTGTGAGCCAGAGGAGTTCTGGTCCAGGTCCATTTTTCCCATGATGCACCACTGAATGTGAATCTCCTCTGTGCCAGCCTTTCTCAAACTCCTTTGTGCTGGGGCCCTGTTTGAGTAACACTGCCCTATGAGAGAGGGGCAGCCCTGCCGTAAATGAAGCAGAGCAGCAGAACTGGGACACTGTGTCTCCTGTCTTTGGAGCGCAGGAAGTTGGACCTGTGCAGCAAACGTGAGCGACCCATTTTTCAAGATTAATATCTGAGTGGCAGTGAGGTGAGTGGGGGGACGTGGGGGGGTTGATTAAGACACACGGGAGGCCGAGGCACGAGGCTCACCTGAGCTGCTCCCATACCTCTCCAAACCCCACTGTGAGTGGCCAACCAGCCTCAAGGTCAGGACAGGGAGGTGGGGGATCTGAGCGGACCTCTGGAGTGTGTGTGTGTGTGTGTGTCTCTACTGTCAGAGCAGCAACTCCGGTGTGTGCTTTAGTTTGCAGCACACAGCCTCAAGGTGAAAATTCCGGTGTGACACTAATTCGATCTCCATGTCGCAATACCGATGTCTGCATTCTGTGGTCCTCATTGTCTTGGATCGCACAAGACTTTGTGTAACATGGATTTCTGAGCCAGATTTATGCCATAGGCACTCCGCGGAGCATGGTGGATGTCAGGTGTCCATGTGACAGTGATGGCCAGGGAAGATCTGTGATTGTAGTTAGACCTGCTCAGCCAGTACACTGTCATGTGACCCTGCTCAGGTGAGAGTCACCTGAACACCTGAGCCACAGTTGTAAATATTTCTGTAAGGAGCATGTGCTGAATATAGTCACGTTTTGACTCTTTATTCCCCACCCACATTTATCCATTGTGTTCAGAAACACCCTGTGAACTTCCCTCTCAGATTCAGGACTGGACCACACTCCGCTGATTCACGTGGCAAACTAGCCCTCTGTAGGCATCTGTCCAACCAGGAGAGGCCGCTAGAGAGTGATTCGAGTGATGAGTTTGACTGGCCTTCACACTAAGGTTAATCAGTCTCAGTGCTCTCTAGTGGCCCCCTCTGGCCAGCTGATCACCTTCAAGCAGATGAACCAAGTACATGCTGACATTGTTTACCTCAGACAGCATCTGCTGTAAGTAATTGCTGGTTAGAGGAGCGAAGGCCAGCCAGAGGAGATTCATTCACACAGTTCGCTCCTCCACAGACAGGAGTGTCACTGCAGTGCTGGTGGCAATTCTCAACTGATCAGTTTTATTCCGGATTGGAGAAAATAATTTAGATTTTAAATTATGTAAGGTAGTTAGTCCTCTAGGTGATATTTTGGTTGCAGTTATTTCCTGTCAGGCTGTAACTTGTTAGGTGCTTCTCCTGTCATCCTAATGGCTATTGATGTGTGTGATCAGATAAGTGTTTGTGCTTTTTCATAAAACCATTTCACAAGTAAGGTCCTGCCTGACAAGCCTGAAGACTCCCTCACCCTGCACTGTGTTTCACTCCAGCGCTTCACTCGTCTTCGGTTGAATAGTTTTTTGGTTTCTCTCAGACTGATAAACAGAAAGTCATGTCTGAAAATTGGGTCATATCTGTCCCTCCTGCGGTTGGACAGAACTCAAACACATCAACTCCGAGGAAAAGATGAAAATGAAATCTTCTGTGTGTGGGTCGCAGTTTCCCTCCCTTCAGCTGTAGAGAAAAGAAGTATCTACTGCTCTCAGAATAATTTATTGTGTTTAAAAAAAGCAGGCTGACAGACATCATGTAGAGTGACAGGAAACAGAAGAGACCAAGAATGAGAGGAAACCCTATGACAGCATGGACGCAGACTTTGCAGTCGCATTCATTTATACATCAGAGCTAATGTGAAGACTTGATCATCTGAGCTTTAGAATGCGCAGGGATCGCTGGTCACGTTTAGCAAACTGTGTGTCACACATCAAATATGTGCCAGTTGTTGACACTAGGAACAGATTGGAATGTACAGCTGTTTAATTTAGATTGTGGAACATTTCATAATTTCTCCAGTTAGCCTGTGGCTGCATAGACCAACCACAGGACTCCTGGATGGGATCAGAAAAATGGAGAGGGCGTCATGAATCTGATGGCCGGGAACCAAAGAAGTACAAAGCGTGAGAAAAAAGAACAACAGAGAACATTTTATAGCTGAAAGGAAGCACAGGAAAGGGCCTGGCACAAAGCTGCTAGAGGTGCGGAAGGCCCTTGGCACGGGAGGGTGTGGTAGCACGTTAGCACGTGAGCACGATGTTTGTGTTTAATTGTCAGTCACCATCCTTGCCCAGAGTGGCAGGAGATCACATGGCCCAGGCTCGTGTGCTCACTCTGTAGCGCCCCCTGCAGGGCTGTGTGGAGCAGGAGCATAGCGGACATGGCCAACCCTGGTCCTGGAAGGCCAGGCTCTGTACATCTATTTACAGAAAGAGAGTTGCTATATCCAGCATACGCTGTGCATCCCAGATCTATTTCGATAGCTGTAATCTAGAGCTTAGAGCACACCAGGACCTAGGTTTCATGTCCCAGCACTACTCCGGACTCATTTTGAAGTGCTTGTTTGCAGGCCGGCTGAATGTCAAAAGCCAGGAAGAAGCAGCTCTGTTGACTGACATCGTAAAACATAAGACTTCATCAAAACAACAGCGCAGTTTGACGTTTTTGCAGTTCTCATCAAAGGCATCGAGCTGATGCTGATATATCAAAGTGATGTTAATTGAGCTCTCCCTGTCTTATGTCTGTGTGGACGTGCCCTCTGTTTTAATTCGGTCTGAATAAGACCCAGATGCCTGTAATGTCATGCAATGGATGGGCAGGACAAAGGTTGAGAGGGGACAATACTATTTCAAAAGAATTTACTTATTGTAAAATGTACCCACATAGCATGAGGTAGGTCACTTAATGTAACATTGCTGCTTTTCTTTTCAAATAAAATAATCAGTTTAAAATGTACATTACCCTTCCGTTATTTAGAGTTTGGGAATATTCTCTCGTGGGCAGGACCTACACTCACGTTGTGCAAACGGAAGACGGTGGCAGTTGTACAACGTTTGTATAGTCTTTGTTCATAGTCTGTTTCTCCTCTCTCTTCCCCCTCCCCAGATATTCTACATGTCCTCCTTCTTCTACACCCTGAACTACATTCGGGTTCTGTACTCGGGGCTGAAGGAGAAGTACCACAGCCGGCTGAACGGATACCCCTCCCAGGTTTGGCATCCAGCCTGTGGCCCCAATTTCACTTCTGCAAAAAAAAAGCATCAAAGTACTCAGTTTCAAAGAGCAGTTGCTTCTTATCATATTCCTTTTTCCTCTGTATCGTTTCGTTTTCTGTGGGTTAACACGCCTGAATTCCGCTGTGTTTCAGTTCCCCAGGAGCACAAGCTCGTTCGATAGGGTCACCGCTGTCCTGTCCAGGTGAGCAGAAGAGCAAACAAACTGGCACTTTTTGTGCTGTTCCCCCTCCTTCCTGCTCATGTCCCACAGCAGCGCAAAGCTGACACTGAAAACACATTAAACTGCACATACAAATATTATTTTACCATTTTGGCTCTGCTGTTTCCTATTGGGTGTGACCTCTGTGTGACCCCTGTGACCTCTGCCCCCACACAGCCTGCTCCCGGTGCTGCTGATGGTGCCAGTCTTTACCGTGGGCAACCTGGACCGCTGCTACACCAACTACAGCCAGCCCTACAAGTACGTTCATCCCCCCATCTCCCACCCCCACACCAACTACAGCCAGCCCTACAAGTACGTTCATCCCCCCATCTCCCACCCCCACACCAACTACAGCCAGCCCTACAAGTACGTTCATCCCCCATCTCCCACCCCCACACCAACTCCAGCCAGCCCTACAAGTACGTTCATCCCCCCATCTCCCACCCCCACCCCCACCCCCCCCCACGCTGCTACACCAACTACAGCCAGCCCTACAAGTACGTTCATCCCCCCATCTCCCACCCCCACACCAACTACAGCCAGCCCTACAAGTACGTTCATCCCCCCATCTCCCCCACCCCACGGTAATCCCCACCAAGCCTGTTTCTGCTGTTTCTGTCTCTGCTTGTCCCCCTGGAGGGAAGTCTACATCCTCATCAACACAAGCACTTACTGTGTGCAGAAAACACAAACACTTTGCCATGTGTACAGTCAGTGAAAAAAACACAAGCACGATGCACTATGCATGCACTATGCACACTCGGTAACAAAGAGTACGCTGTAGCGTGATGTCTCCGGCTCCGACTTTTGGGTAACAATGTAGACACTGTCCTCTCCGCAACACTAGTCTTTAACAGTAGTGTACAGTCCTGTTGATGGAAAGATTCACATTCATTATGGTTTTTAGGAATGTTTGTTCAACCTGCAGTTGCCTGAGCATTGGGACAGCGGCCAGGTGAATGCACTCACTGACACAACACCTGGAATGCTCCTGTCACAATCCTGTTCCATTCCTATCTGTGACACATTTGATGAGGACCTCTTGCCACCCTTGTTTGAATATTCTGTTTCACGCAGGTTCTGTTAAACTCACACACACGTTCCAGAGGCATTCGGTCTTACTGGCACCATTCCAACAGTTATCATTCCGCTGTGAAAAATTATCATTGACAATAACTGCCCAGAGAGCAGCAAGACGGCCCTGAATGAAAGTTTAGAGATGGCAGATTTGTTTAACATTGCAAACATTCCTGATAAAGTTAACATCAAGGACCGTCTGAAATTCAAACAGATTTTAAAAGGAATAACCTGATTTAGTAAAGGCCAGTGTTGCCATGTTCCTTGTGACTTACAGATAACACTCCAGAATGCTGGAGAAATACAGACGGCAGACAGATGTACATGCTGGTGTCGTTTACCATGAACACTCGTTTTAACGTTCCAGTAATGTTCTTGAGGTTGTTAGCTGGAAGGAGATTTAAGTTCATGCTGGCAGTGAACAGCCTGAGGGAATTAAAGGGGCGAAGAGCAGCAGGGGGTTTCCAGAGGGGGGTCTATAGCTGCATCCGCTGGCCGTGACCAATCACACAATTAGGAGACACACAAAGATGGCACAGCGATGCAGCACAGATCCGCAGGAGGGTGGACATTACCCTGACTTGTCATGCAGGGGCTCTATAGTCTAACCGTGTGTTCCTTAAAGGAAAAAGCCTTTTTCAACCTGAATCAGTCCCTCATTGGAGGAACATTACATTTTCAATTTTACACAGAATTAAAAAAACCACATATGCACCATGCATGACCTGAGTGTAAGGAAACAGCATGTATTCCATGTAAGTGTTGAGCTCAGGTGATCAGGTGTGGGGCGGTGGCGCTGGGGGAAGTGGGCACTGGGGGCGTGGTGCCAGGGGCGTGGCACTGTGGGCGTGGTGCGGGGGACGTCCTGACTGTGGTCCTGCCTCTACCTGCACAGGTGTCTCCTCATGCACACTGGCCCCCTCTACACCACACCTGGGTACAGCCAGGAGGCCACGGCCTGCTACTCTGTGCATGTCTACGGTATCGTTGTCTTCCTGGCCACCTTCCTCTTCACCTTCCTGGGTATCGGGGTGAGTAGCACAGCAAACACGTATCATCCTTCAGCAGACCTTAAAACGGTCTCATCCAGAAAGGCTGGGAGCTCTTTACACTTCTTAGATTCTCTTCATGTTTGTAAGAAAATCCAGCACACAAAGTGAGTCCCAGCATCAATTCTGAGAACCACTGCATGCAAACATTTGTAATTAGCACAGTGTATGCCAGTATTGTATGTTAACACAGAATGCAGGTTATATGTGTATGAATATACTGGCTCTAGTAATGACTGTGTTCTAAATTTGAAGAAATGCTTATTTATTACTGGTGATTAAGCAAGTGCCAACAAATAAAACGATACAAGATACAAAATTTTACAAATAAAAAGTTGGTAATAAAAATAAAGGGGGTGGGATCCCATTTTACACTCGTCTGAGCTGTGGGAGTCTGTGTCAGGGTTTCGAGCAGCATTTGCGCAGTTTACAGCTGCTGCCACAAATCAAAGCACTTTCATTAACCTGATAAAGGCTGTGGCAATTCACAGTCTCAGTGGTAAAAGCATCCATCCTTCCTGTGGCATAGTCCCTCTGTCCATCCTCCCTCCCTTGTTCCTGCCTTCCTCTCTCCCTCCATCCCTTCTTCATTTCTTTGCTCTGAAGCAAATAATGATGGACTGTGTGATGTTTCTGCCATACTGTTTTCACCAGCCCAGGCAGATTGGTAGGGATGTAGAATGCGACAGTATAAGTTTTAAGACTCAGATCATGTCTTTTCTTGAGAATAATTAGCAGTTACAGTCTTCATCTCTGGAGACTGAGTGGCAAGGTGATTAATTACAATTATAGTTAATTGTAACTTAATTAATGTGACTTAATTATAGCTTTGCCCCAGAGTTCAGTGTGTTAGTAACTGGCAGCGCTGTGGTGATATTAATGGTAATAAGGCTTGTTATGGGTGAATGTACTGTACTTTTCTGTTTAGCTGTGTTTAGGTGGGTGTAGCCTCCATGTACCTGTGTATACCTGCTAACCATTCGGGGCGTGACTCTGTCCTCTGTTTCCCAGGTGCTCATGGGAAAGGCGCGGACCCTGTATAAGCGCTGCATCACCTCCAGCGGGTTCCTTGGGGGGCGTCAGTGGGCCACGCTACGCGTGCTGGAGAGGCGAATGTTGCTGTACCCCTCTGCCTTCTTCTTCTGCTGGGGCCCAGGTACTGCCCTCAGCCCCGCCCCCAGGCCCTGCCACTCCAGTGACCCCGCCCCAGGCCCTGCCACTCCAGTGACCCCGCCCCCAGTCCCTGCCACTCCAGTGACCCCGCCCCCAGGCCCTACCACTCCAGTGACCCCACTCCCAGTCCCTGCCACTCCAGTGACCCCGCCCCCAGGCCCTGCCACTCCAGTGACCCCGCCCCCATGCCCTGCCACTCCAGTGACCCTGCCCCTGGGCCCTGCCACTCCAGTAACCCTGCCCCCATGCCCTGCCACTCCAGTGACCCCGCCCCAGGCCCTGCCACTCCAGTGACCCCGCCCCAGGCCCTGCCACTCCAGTGACCCCGCCCCCAGTCCCTGCCACTCCAGTGACCCTGCCCCTGGGCCCTGCCATTCCAGTAACCCCACCCCCATGCCCTGCCACTCCAGTGACCCCGCCCCCATGCCCTGCCACTCCAGTAACCCTGCCCCTGGGCCCTGCCATTCCAGTAACCCCACCCCCATGCCCTGCCACTCCAGTAACCCCGCCCCTGCTCCCTGTCACTCAGCCAACCCGGCCCCTCAGAATAAAGATCTCCAGTCATGGAGGATTACGGTATCTGCAGGGTTCTGTGGTTTTCTTTTAGTCATGAGCCAGTCATGAATCTGCAGACACGGTGACTCTCTAAGACAGAAGTTTGAGATCGCTGAGTTTGGGGATGTCCCTTGCCGATATTATTATCTTAGAGATTACGGTGATTTCTGGGGTGTGGTGTAGACAGACAGGAAGTCAAATGATCACTCACTCACTCTTGCATTTCCACCCATTGATTCACGGTTCCCTTTTTAAATATTCCAGCTGTGAAATTAACCATGCTCTCCTCCCACACAGCCATCATCCTGGCCTCCATGATCCTGCTGTGCCCCCAGGCTGTGGAGGGGAGAGTGGGAGTCTGTCTCTACATACTACAGGTACAGCTCTACGTGTGTTACATTACATTACATTACTGTCATTTAGCTGACGCCTTTATCCAAAGCGACTTACAATTGGATTAGACTAACCAAGGGCCAATCTCCCCTGGGAGCAATGGGGGGTTAAGGGCCTTGCTCAAGGGCCCAACAGCAACGGTGTTTTTGCTGTGGGTTTTACTGGGACTTGAACCACCAGCCTCAGGGGTCCCAGTCATGTACCTTAGCCACTAGGCTATAGGCTGGCCCCCTGTGTGTGTGTGTGTGTGTGTGTGTGTGTGTGTGTGTGTGTGTGTGTGTGTGTGTGTGTGTGTGTGTGTTGTATAGCTGCTCAGTATGTGATGTTGTTATGTATTGTGTAGCTGCTGTGTGTGTTGTTGTTATGTATTGTGTAGCTGCTGTGTGTGTTGTAGTTGTGTGTTGTGTAGCTGCTGTGTGTGTTGTAGTTGTGTATTGTGTAGCTGCTGTGTGTGTTGTTGTTGTGTATTGTGTAGCTGCTGTGTGTGTTGTAGTTGTGTATTGTGTAGCTGCTGTGTGTGTTGTAGTTGTGTATTGTATAGCTGCTCATTCCGGCCCCTCCCCCTTCCCCCAGGCCTTGACCTCGGCCTCGCAGGGCCTGCTGAACTGCCTGGTGTACGGCTGGACCCAGCAGCGCTTCCGCTCGCTGACCAGCAGCGCCCTGCGCGACGTCAACACCCAGACTCCCCTGCTGCGCTCACAGAAGAGGGGCTACTCCGCCCTGCGCTCCACCGGCAGCAGCACCTAGGGCGCGGTCCCCACGGCAACGCCACTGACTGACAGACTGAATGCCTGCTGGCTCGCTCGCGCCCGCGCGATGCTTCAAAGAAGCTGACCTGATGCTGACCTTACGGGGGCAACCGCTGTGACAACAGCTGCGGCACTGTGGAAACTTCCTTTATCACCGTGGTGACCACCAGGGAGTGAGAGTAAGGGGGATTTACCGAGAGAGGAAAAATGGGGCACCTGAAGCTGCACCTGGCAACCCATACAACCCGTTTTCTGTTGCAGTCACATGACATTCATTTTCATAGTAAACATAAGGCAAAGCAGCTGTTCTTTCTTTTGTATATGTCTGAGTTCCATGTTCATAAGTGAGAGAAGAATCCCAGTATTGTGCCGGTTCTCGATCTCATGTCTTTAAGGTGTCCCTTTTTGGTTTCTGTGTACTTTTTTAACAGATAGTCAGTTTAAGGAAAGGGAAGATGCTCATAGATCAGATGTTTTAGTTTCCTCACGCCGTGATTACGAGGGACTTTTCTCAAACTGTTTTTGGTCAGACACAGACGGCTGACCAGCACCACAAAGAGGAAACGCAACCCTTGTTATTGCTAATGTTGTGAGCGCATCGGACTGGTCTTTGATCCACGAGCCTCCGCCATCCGTGGGTTTGGCTGCGTACTGCGAGCTAGACAGAGGGAACTGGGTCAGCTCTCCTTGTTCTGGCGGTGGGTTTGAAAGGGACGGTCAGGCTTTTTGTTCAGCCTGGGCCGAGAATCGCAGTCCGTCAGACTGTGTCCAGCCCACTGCCCTGCTAACCCACATCTTTACACACTGTGACCTGTATCTTTGCCATTGAGAAAAGCTAAAATAATAAAATGTGCTGAATTTCATCCCTGATCCTGATTCCATTCGATCCAAATTTGTGCTGGAAAATGTGAGCTCGTAATCTCCAAAGCTCTATTGTGTGAGGCAGGTCAGAGTGGCATGCTTCACTTAGCATCGTTTGAGAACATTCTGCTTGTTTGTTTATCTTATATTAGAGGAAATTGGGACTGTGCTCAAAATAGTAACTTTAATCATTGTGTTATTTTAATTTCTATTTGATTTTACTTAATGGGAAAATAGATTTAATCCACTCCAGGAAGGAGAAGGGTAAGAAACATGCAGACCAATATGTTCTTTATATGGTGGGAAAAATAAGATTGCAATATTTATAATCCAAATAATGAAGATAAAAAAAAATGTCCTCTGCCACACAGTGAATTTCAGAAACAACCATCCCAAAATACCATCTTACAAGCATGAAACCAGCAGGTAAAATATGTCATCAACAACAACACACAACTGACCAATGAATGAACTGAAAACTTCTTACCCATTCATTGTTCTTACAATCTTACAATATCAGCTTTGTTACCATGCTTTATTAACTTTGAAACCTGTGTAGATTACCCAGGCAATAAGCAAACAATATGGCTAAATCTCAAGTATTATCTCAAAGGTACAAAAACAAAGGTTAAGATAAACAATGAAGTATGACAGTACATCAGCTTGCATTTTCTTTATAGATATGTCACTATTTTTAGAAATGACTGACAGCAATGCTTTATGTTGCGTTCTGTTATACGATTTTATACAGTTACACTTTCACACTTCAGCATAATTATTCCTGGCATGAAATTAGGCCACTATATCGATCTATATCTATGTATTGAACTCTGACCATGAGGAGCAAGATGTGATGCCAAGATCACATCCTACTTTATCTGTATTTAAAGCAGGATTTGCTCCAGCTTATACAAAATATCGTCATGGTTGGAGATACAGCAGTCTCAGAGGACTGGGGTATTCCATTTGGATAAGATGAAAAGTCTGTATGAAATATGTCATATGTGGTTTATGAAATGTGGCAAGGCAATGCTGTACTTGTTTCCAGCTCTTCTTTAGTTCTTTAACCACTGTGAGCATCTTTATCCTCTTCCATTTACCAAAGCTGCTCCAGAGCCAGAACGGCAGCATCCTGATCCTGCTCCATGGTTATAATTATGGGATGTCTGCTTGAGCAGGATTTTTCATTTTAATTTTGCATTGTATGGAAGTTTTTAAAACAGGGCTGATCAGGAGGTATCCTGGAGGCAGCCGACTATTCAGCGGAGGTCTCAAAAGTAACTCGATCAAAAACCCAAAATATGAGAACATGGTCAGATATTTATCAGTCCATTTTCATTGGTCCGTTAATTTGTACATTTACTGGTCTGGCAGATGACCAATAAGGTGCTGGCCATTCCAAAGCCAGAAGCCAATGAGAAAGCAGGTCAGGAAAGTTATCACCCTGTTCCTCCCATTCTTCTTCTCTGTCCTGATATGGCTCTCCTATTTACTAGCTGGTATCTGTCTGACTGCTGGCTTACTCCATGTTTGTTTCTGGTTCTCTGGAGGTATCACCTTCTGTTGGACCTCTGAGTTTTCCTGAGTTTGTCTCAGGCTCTCAGGAGGAGTTAGCATCTGTTGGACCCTTGGAGTACTCTGAGCTTGTCACATGGCCACAGGAAGTGTCACCATCTGCTGGATCTTCGAGTGACTGTGGGATTCACCCATGCTTACAGAATTATCAAGTGACAACATGATCTATTACTTACTTCAAAAAATCACCAGTGTAGTTCAACAATGAAATGGTAACTGGACAAAATCCATTGTACCTTGATTAAAACTATAAAGTCAACAGTGATGTCATTTTAGTGTTGATTGTGACATCACAGAGACTTCTGTGACAAATCTCAGGATATTTGCTCCGTAAACATGATCCGTCCACTTCTGTGTGTACCGCTGCAAATCTCGACAGGCAGTAATGATCAGTCTTTGGCAAAATAGCCAAAAACTGATTAAGGTGTCCACTTTCAAAGCTTAGAGTTACACTAAACTTATGAATATGTTGCTAACAACATGTAAAAGAAATGGTACATATGAGCATGTATTTTTGGAAAAGGAGGCCCCCTAGTGATGGCTTGCTGTCTCTCTGCTCAGTATCCCTCTATGCACCAACTTTGTCAGTTGCCTTGGATACAAGTGTCTCCCGAAATGCTTCAAGGTAAATGCTCATAAACTAAAGCCCCAGTGTTACTTTTGCTTGGCTCTAGCCCAGAGAGTTAAACAGTTTACAATTTAAACAGATGGATATCTTACTTCAACAAATCAGATTAAATAGCTTGCTAAACAAGCCCCTCCAGGGAGTTTAGCCAGAAGCCCAGCTCCCTAACCATTATGCTACACTGTAACCTCTGAGCTACAAGCCCAGCTCCCTAACCATTATACTACACTGTAACCTCTGAACTACAAGCCCAGCTCCTAAAATTACACTACACTGTAACCTCTGAGCTACAAGCCCAGCTCCCTAACCATTATACTACACTGTAACCTCTGAGCTACAAGCCCAGCTCCCTAACCATTACACTACACTGTAACCTCTGAGCTACAAGCCCAGCTCCTAACCATTACACTACACTGTAACCTCTGAGCTACAAGCCCAGCTCCTAACCATTACACTACACTGTAACCTCAGAGCTACAAGCCCAGCTCCCTAACCATTACACTACACTGTAACCTCTGAGCTACAAGCCCAGCTCCCTAACCATTACACTACACTGTAACCTCTGAGCTACAAGCCCAGCTCCCTAACCATTACACTACACTGTAACCTCTGAGCTACAAGCCCAGCTCCCTAACAAATACACTACACTGTAACCTCTGAGCTACAAGCCCAGCTCCCTACCATTACACTACACTGTAACCTCTGAGCTACAAGCCCAGCTCCCTAACCATTACACTACACTGTAACCTCTGAGCTACAAGCCCAGCTCCCTAACCATTACACTACACTGTAACCTCTGAGCTACAAGCCCAGCTCCTAACCATTACACTACACTGTAACCTCTGAGCTCCCTACAAGCCCAGCTCCCCATAACCATTATACTACACTGTAACCTCTGAGCTACAAGCCCAGCTCCCTAACCATTACACTACACTGTAACCTCTGAGCTACAAGCCCAGCTCCCTAACCATTACACTACACTGTAACCTCTGAGCTACAAGCCCAGCTCCTAACCATTACACTACACTGTAACCTCTGAGCTACAAGCCCAGCTCCCTAACCATTACACTACACTGTAACCTCTGAGCTACAAGCCCAGCTCCCTAACCATTACACTACACTGTAACCTCTGAGCTACAAGCCCAGCTCCTAACCATTACACTACACTGTAACCTCTGAGCTACAAGCCCAGCTCCTAACCATTACACTACACTGTAACCTCTGAGCTACAAGCCCAGCTCCCTAACACTATGTAACACTACACTGTAACCTCTGAGCTACAAGCCCAGCTCCCCTAACCATTACACTACACTGTAACCTCTGAGCTACAAGCCCAGCTCCCTAACCATTACACTACACTGTAACCTCTGAGCTACAAGCCCAGCTCCCTAACCATTACACTACACTGTAACCTCTGAGCTACAAGCCCAGCTCCCTAACCATTACACTACACTGTAACCTCTGAGCTACAAGCCCAGCTCCCTAACCATTACACTACACTGTAACCTCTGAGCTACAAGACCAGCTCCTAACCATTACACTACACTGTAACCTCTGAGCTACAAGCCCAGCTCCCTAACCATTATACTACACTGTAACCTCTGAGCTACAAGACCAGCTCCCTAACCATTACACTACACTGTAACCTCTGAGCTACAAGCCCAGCTCCTAACCATTATACTACACTGTAACCTCTGAGCTACAAGCCCAGCTCCCTAACCATTGTACTACAATTATGTTTCATAATAAATAATTATTTATTCTATATGTATACTGTAAAAGTTTATGTATGCAGTTAAAGCTCCAAAAGAAAGCAAGGAAAATTAAAACATGAGTATGATGATCGTAATAAATTCTAAATTTACCCATTAATTTGTGGAATTGCTTTCTGGAAGGCGACCAATGAGGTGTCGGCTGTACCACAGCCAGAAGCCGAGATTGTCTTTAATGTTCAGGTGCACGAGATGGCTTTCTCTGCGCGCGGCCTCCACCCTGTCCTCCACCAGCCAGGCCTCCACCGCCTCCGGGCTGTCAGCCCTGTCCTCCACCAGCCAGGCCTCCACCGCCTCCGGGCTGTCAGCCTGTCCTCCACCAGCCAGGCCTCCACCGCCTCCGGGCTGTCAGCGCTGTCCTCCACCGGCCAGTCAGTGGCGTAGAAGTGTCGACTGCACCAAAGCCAGAAGCCAAGGTTGTTTTTGACATTCAGGTGAGATGGTTGGGTTTCATTGCGCTGTTGTGTCGTAGCGCTGTCCTGCTCGGTCTCGGTGGCTGAAGCTGTTGCTGTAGGGGAGTGCGGTTCCTCACTGTCATGGTCCTTTATGATTCCCCCTGGGCCGACACGGGTCAGGAGAGTTATCAGCCGCGAGAAGGCTTGCGCCACCCTATTTTTACCACCCTTCTTCTTCTTTGTCTCCTTTTCACGAGCTGCTGTCTGTTTCACTTTTGGGTCACTCTGAGCCTGTCCCTGGTGCTCTGGATGTGTTAGCATTTGTTGGATCTTTCGGTTAATAAATAGTTTGTCTCATGTTCTCTTGAATTGGTACTTGTTGGACCTTTGGGCTACCCCGAGATTGTCCGATGCTCTCTGGTTTTCAAGTTACAAATAACGTAATGAATTACTTGCTTCAAAAAAGCACCAACTTAGTTCAGTTCACACAAATGAAATGGCCATGTCAATCAGTAAAATGAGAAACAAATGTAGTCAAACAAAATTAAAACTAGACAATCTACAGAAACGTAATATTTGCCTTTTTGTTAACTGTGACATCACAGATGCGTTTGCGTAGCATAGTTACTGCCGCTGATGGATGTAAACACCTCACGGACAGGGATGGTCATATTCATCAAAGCTGCATTAAAGATTATTATATTTTTTCACAAGTTTGCCTTCTTTCAAAGTATGTTTTCGGGAGATAAACATTATGTAGCCTACACAAACGAATTAGTTCTAGCTGAATGCACATATTTTACGTAATGTATTAGTTGAACGAATAGCATGTGTATAACATGTGTGAAAACAGAAGCCACTTTTTCGACCTGTAGATACTTTTTACAACATGGACCCCTAGTGGTTACTGTCCTACATAACCGTTATGCTTGTGTCTTCACAGGCTGAATAAAAAGGCACAGAGATTGATTTAGATAGATTTTTTGTCTGTATTATTTATTTGTTTGTTCATTGATTTATTTGCAAAAGAGACATAAAATTAATACATTCTGCTAGAAAACTTCAAGAGCGTGATTCACTTACCGCTTTTCTACTTTACATAACTATATGGATTAATTTGAAATGATTTTAAAGTTATAGATTTAAATATTCAATCCAATAATTTTCTTAAATAATTGTATTCTTAAATATGTACATAACCATAAACAGAAAATCTGCAGAGTGGGACGGGCACGCAGCGCTACCTTTCCACGTGACAAGTCAATGAAGTTCTCCCTGATCACATGATCTGTGTCAGACCTCTCTGAACCTTGTACTTCAACCCTTGAAGTAAGGTGAAGTTTACAAGCTTAGGTTCGTCAGGGAAACGTTGCATACAATGGACAGATAGCAAGCTCAAGAAGTTAGCTAAAAGCAAAACAAATGGTAATGGAAAGAAGCTAATAAGGAGGTAATGTTGTAGCTTTAGCATCGTCGCTAGCTGGTTAAGCTAACTACCCATACCTATCAAGTTACTCACGACAACTGAAGTTTAGGTGTCTCATGACAGTGTGGAACAAATTCTTGCTGAATATTTTGTGACAAAGTAGTATAGGATGAAGCTCTTTACCTTTCATGTGTTGACAATGTTTATTTGCATGTTAGCTAAAGCTTATTATGTATGATTTTATATTAGCTAAGTACATGCCGCCCTGTGTGCATTCCTTAAATAATTCGCCTCGTTTAGTGCACATATCCAGACAGCTTGTAAGATCTTGTTCTTACTGCAGTGTACATGGTGTGACTGGTATTCATCTTGTCCAAAAAGATTTAGATACTTTTACAACTATTATAATGTTGGAAGTCACACGGTGCTTCCATAAGTTTTGTCAAAAAGCGCCATAAATTGTACCATGTAACACGTGCAAATGTTCAGTTTGTTTGTGAATAAATTGCACATTTAACAGTCCATCTTTGACAAAGTGTTACATTTGCTGCATTTTCGACAAACAGAACACTTGTCACCTGCTGCCATAAGACTACCCATGTGAAAAATCAGTGACTATATCTCTATACGTGTTATGACCTTTAAAAATCATTACAGTCGTCTCATGTCATAGGGTATCGGTATGGCTCACTGCGGTACCCGGGCGATGACGCTGTCGCGCACTGCGGTGACGCGCGCTGGCATCTGGTGCCAGGATGCCACCTTCTCATCAGAGCCGCTTCAACCAGCTACAAAGCGGTTATTTTCGACATGGGCGGCGTGCTGTTGCCTTCCCCCTATCGCAAGGCAACAGGTAAGAGTGTGGAGATGCTTGACATCCATTTACTTCAAGTGTCACTTTACGTATTTATCAGGACCTATTAAAGCTGACATCACCTTCACAATGTGTACCTGAATAAATTTCCATCCTGTTTCTTTGTTACTTAAATCTTTGCAAAAACCAACGTGAATTTTCTTGTACCTTTAATTTACCTGTTATTCCCCACAAATTCCTCTTATTATTATTATTATTATTAATATTATTATTGTTATTACAAGGGCAAATTGGTAGGTAATGCAAGTGATTGTCTAATCTGTTCTCAGAGTGGGAGAAGCTGAACGGCGTTCCGGTGGGCACCATTGGCCAGGCGATCAGAACCGGTGGTGAAGGGAACACATGGAAGAAGTTCATGCGTGGAGAGCTGGGTGCTGAAGAGTTTGTGGAAGTCTTCAGCCAGGAGTGCACAGAGATAGTGAGTTCATATCTGTATCAGTTAAAAATGGAAACAACTGCAGTTGCCCAGATTAGTTTTTCATATCTGAATTACTTCTGTAAGGTTATGAGCAGCCTGGTCAGGCTCATAGTGCTGTAAGGTTATGAGCAGCCTGGTCAGACTCATAGTGCTGTAAGGTTATGAGCTGCCTGGTCAGGCTCATAGTGCTGTAAGGTTATGAGCGGCCTGGGCAGGCTCATAGTGCTGTGAGGTTATGAGCAGCCTGGTCAGGCTCATAGTGCTGTAAGGTTATGAGCAGCCTGGTCATGCTCATAGTGCTGTGAGGTTATGAGCGGCCTGGTCAGGCTCATAGT
The DNA here is from genome assembly GCA_022829145.1 of Albula goreensis. NCBI lineage: Eukaryota > Metazoa > Chordata > Actinopteri > Albuliformes > Albulidae > Albula > Albula goreensis. The sequence goes on along the minus strand of CM040744.1, from coordinate 45,517,125 downwards.
GCTGTAAGGTTATGAGCAGCCTGGTCAGGCTCATAGTGCTGTAAGGTTATGAGCAGCCTGGTCAGGCTCATAGTGCTGTAAGGTTATGAGCAGCCTGTTCAGGCTCATAGCGCTGTAAGGTTATGAGCAGCCTGGTCAAGCTCATAGTGCTTAAAGGTTATGAGCAGCCTGGTCAGGCTCATAGCACTGTAAGGTTATGAGCAGCCTGGTCAGGCTCATAGTGCTGTAAGGTTATGAGCAGCCTGGTCAGGCTTCAATTAGCCAGAAGCCAGCAGCTCTGTTGTAGGTTAAACCTGTAAGCAGATACATAACCATATAGTTTGGTTGGACAGTGTAGCTTCAGAGAACTTCTGTTGTCGTGTAGAGCCAAGATGGCTGACATTGTGCTGTTCTGAGTGTATAAATCACATAGATGTCCTTTGTCCCCATTTCCTCCCTTTAAAGGCAGGCTGTCCGGTTCCGGCCGGCTCCTTCCTGTCAGAGCTGACCTCGGGCCCCATGGCGCAGCCCATACCCGCCATGATGGAGGCAGTGCAGTGTCTGCGTGCAGAAGGCCTCAAGACCGCTGTGCTCAGCAACAACTTCTTCCTGCAGGGCGGCGCCACCTTCCTGCCCCTTGACCGCTCCCTCTTCCATGTGGTTAGTGCCAACGAGAACATGATCCCCAGTGTTGTGTATACTTGTCTTTGCTTTGTGAACTTTGTCATTTATACCTCAGAAAATAAACCCCGGTTGTTCCAGTTAAGAGTTGTTACATAGGTGTGGGACCTTTTCTTTAGTGTTACCTGTGTTGTTTTATTGTGTTGTGGGTCCTGTTCTTCAGTGTTACCTGTGTTGTTTGATGGTGTTGTGGTTCCTGTTCTTCAAAGTTACCTGTGTTGCTGCAGGTAGTGGAGTCGTGTCTGGTGGGCATGTGTAAGCCGGATCCCCGGGTTTACCGAGTGTGTGGGGAGAGGCTGGGAGTGTCCCCACAGGAAGCTGTGTTTCTGGACGACATCGGGGGCAACGCCAAAGCTGCAGCTCAGCTGGGAATGCGTGCCATAAAGGTGAGAGAGCCACTCTCTACTGTGTGTGTGTGTGTGCGCGTGCATGCGTGTGTATTTGTGTGTGTGCGTGCATGCGTGTGTGGGTGTGTGTGCAAGTCAGTCTGTCTCTCTCTACTTGTTTGTTTTTCCATGTGCTTTTCTTCACTGTATCTCATCACTCAGTTAATGTAATGATTAACCACATATTGCCTTATTTAGATTACTGTCACAGACAAGGGTAGTAAGGAAGTGATCGTTTTCAGACCCTCAATGTTTCTGAGGCTACTCCTGTTTGGCTTTATTGCTAAACATCTTTTCATTTATTTTGTTTGCTTAAGTTTTTGCACACTGTCTATTTGTGCAGTGGGATATTTACTGAAACAATAAAGGTAAAGCTCATTGCTCAAGGGTACAACAGCAGTGCCCCAGCTGGGACTTAAACCAGCAACCTCCTGCTACATTTACATTTATTCATTTTGCAGATGCTTTTATCCAAAGCGAAGTGCAAGAAGTGCATACAGTCAGTGTAGCAACAATACAAGAAAGAAAGTGCATCATTTAAACATTGTTACACTATATCAAAACGAGAAAAATAAAGTCTGTAGCAAGTAGTAAACATAATACAATCATCAAGTGTTAAGTGTCCCTATGCTAGTATCTCACACTGCTGCTCCCTGCATATGTCACGTTTGTTTGGGTTCTTCCTCCCAGGTGGAGGACCCTGTGGAGGCGCTGAAGGAGCTGGAGGGGGTCGTGGGGTTCGCGCTGTCAGGGTACGTTCCCGGGACGCGAGCGGTGAGGAGAGCCATGGAGCTCCCTATTTCAAAGCTCTCTCAGTACCTGCAGACGGTGCTCCACCTTTCTGACCCAGGTACGCTGTCCGAGCAGAACCCTGGCAGGTGCGCTCTGCACCAGGTAGAGGTGGCTGTTCGTGTCAGATTGGCTTTTGATTTATGGTTACCTTGCATTTAACCTGGCAGGTCAACTGAGAACTCAGTTTAGCCATATTGACTCGGTGTTTGTGTCTGTCTCAGGCCCTGTCAGTGTGCGGCAGTTTAGCCACGGTCAGTCCAACCCCACCTACCTGCTGAGGGTGGGGGTTGGGGAGGGGCGGAGACTCGTCCTGAGGAAGAAACCTCCTGGAGCCCTGCTGCCATCCGCTCACGCCGTGGAGAGAGAGTTCAGGTGGGGTCTTTAACTCTGCCCCTATTTCTGTCACTTCCTTTCCCTCTTAAACCCTGCCCCTTCTTCATGTCTACACTGTTCCAAATCCCGCCCCCAGATTTACATCACTTCCTTTACCCTGCTAAACCATGCCCCTTGTCTTATTACTTCATGTCTCTACCCTCTCGAAACTGGTATCTCAGGTGACACGCACGTGTGTGTGCACATGCATGCGTGCATGCGTGTGAGAAAGAGAGGGTGGTATGTTATGTGAAAGGTGTGTGTTCTCTGCAGGGTTCTGAAGGCCTTGCGCAGCGCAGGAGTTCCTGTACCTGAGGTCATTGCCCTCTGTGAGGACCCAAGGTGAGAACACAGGTACCAGATCTTTATTCACCCAGAGCAGCGGAGCACCTTAGCCATGAGGTCAGCTCCCCAGGTCATGTGTAGTGGTGCTGATAGCTCTGCCTCACCTGGGAGGTGAACCTGCAATCCCCAAGCTGCAAGCCCAGTTCCTACACCATTATCGTACACCACTAACTGTGTGTTGATATGTTGTTGGGTTTGCTGTAACTGTGTGTTATTTTCTTGGGTTTGTTGTAATTGTGTGTTGTTAGGGGTTAGGGTTTTTGGCTTGTTGTAACCGTGTGTTGTTAGGGGTTAGGGTTTTTGGCTTGTTGTAACTGTGTGTTGTTAGGGGTTAGGGATTTTGGCTTGTAACCGTGTGTTTTTAGGGGTAAGGGTTTTGGCTTGTTGTAACCGTGTGTTGTTAGGGGTTAGGGTTTTTGGCTTGTTGTAACCGTGTGTTGTTAGGGGTTAGGGTTTTTGGCTTGTTGTAACCGTGTGTTGTTAGGGGTTAGGGTTTTTGGCTTGTTGTAACCGTGTGTTGTTAGGGGTTAGGGTTTTTGGCTTGTAACCGTGTGTTGTTAGGGGTTAGGGTTTTTGGCTTGTTGTAACCGTGTGTTGTTAGTGGTTAGGGTTTTTGGCTTGTTGTAACCGTGTGTTGTTAGGGGTTAGGGTTTTTGGCTTGTTGTAACCGTGCGTTTTTAGGGGTAAGGGTTTTTGGCTTGTTGTAACCGTGCGTTGTTACATTGTCCCCTGGCTGCGTTAGCATCCTGGGCACGCCCTTCTACCTGATGGAGTACTGTCCCGGCCGGGTGTTCCTGGACCCCTCCCTACCTGACCTGTCCCCAGAGGAGCGCCGCGCCGTGTACCAGGCCATGACCCGCGTCCTCTGCCAAATCCACAGCGTAGATATCCACGCTGCCGGGCTGGAGGACTACGGCAAGCCAGGCAGGACAATCCAGACTACCCTAACAGGCAGTTACAGACACTGCGGGCAAATTGTTATTTATAATTATTTATAATCATATATAATTATATTTATTTATAGTTGGTTCTCTTCTTTATTGGGAAATCTGTTGCGCATTCAAGGTTTAAGAACAGGTAAAAAAAAATTTAAAAGGACCATAGTATAATACTAGTATAATGGCTGAGGTAAGGTCACTCTCAGGTGAGTGTGATGTAATGGTTCAATTAGGGTCTCTCTCAGGCGAGTGTAGTATAATGGTTCAGGTGAAGTGTGAATGGTTCAGGTATGGCGAGTGTAGTATAATGGTTCAGGTCGTGTCTCTCTCTGGTAAGTGTAGCGTAATGGTTCAGGTAGTGTCTCTCTCAGGTGAGTGTAGTATAATGGTTCAGGTCGTGTCTCTCTCTGGTAAGTGTAGCGTAATGGTTCAGGTAGACTCTCTCCTCTCTCAGGTGAATACGTGGGCCGCCAGGTGCACAGGTGGACTCAGCAGTACAGAGCCAGTGAGACCCACCCCATCCCAGCCATGGAGAGACTGATCCACTGGCTCCCTCTGCACCTGCCTGAGCACCAGAGCACTGCTGTGGTGCACGGGGACTTCAGGTGAGAGATACCTGCACAGACATACACGCATATTCACACATACTCACACATGCACGCACACACAAACACACACCTGATAGTCCGCTTGTATCCAACAAGCCGTTTTGCATTTTCATAAAAATAGATGTGCATATCTTCTCACATGTTTAATATATATTAATATGTGTAATATTAAGCAGAAATTAATAGATGAATCAGAACTGATGAATCAGAAATTGTGATTCATGGATTTAATGAAGGCATCTTATTCATTTTCCATCTTATTCATCTCAGAAAACAAAGCACATGTGGATTGTTTTATAACTGTTTGTTGCAAAGTCTTGAGCCATATTCATATTTTTTATGAATCTGGAAGCAATGCTTGTGTCACTAAGGAGATCTCATGCACAGAATGTGAAATATCCATTCTGATCCTGGGTTGCCAGATTGGATAACCTGGTGTTCCATGCGGAGAGTCCAGAGGTGGTGGCAGTGCTGGACTGGGAGCTCTCCACCTTGGGGGATCCACTCTGTGACCTGGCATCCAGCTGTATGGCTCACTTCCTGCCACCTGACTTCCCCATCCTAAAAGGTAGTCATGGAGACAAGCTGTTCCTAGTCTCAGCCCCAAACATTCAACACACTGAGTCTGTACTGTGTTGCTGTGCAGATACACACACACTGACTCTGTGCTGTATTGCTGTACAGATACACACACACTGACTCTGTATTGTGTTGCTGTGCAGATACACACACACTGACTCTGTGCTGTGTTGCTGTGCAGGTATCAGGCAGACTGGCCCCTCCAGTCTGGGGCTGCCCCCTGCAGAGGATGTGTTTTCCCAGTACAGCCGGGCCATGGGGCTGGAGGCCATCGCTAACTGGCAGCTCTACATGGCCTTCTCCTTCTTCAGAGCGGCTGCTATCCTGCAGGGCGTGTACAAGCGCTCCCTCACAGGTACGACAGGCCACGCCCCTCACCCCACCCATTCCCCCATGCACCTGCCCTGCAGGTACAACAGGCATGTATGTGACAAATGCAAAAGAACAAGGCAGGGGTAGTGTTAAATTAAGTCATTTAAACATGCAGATTCCAAAATGAATGAGTTTTCTACAGTGTAGCAGAGTGTTTTGTAAATTCAGCCCAGGTCATGTTAGTGTGTTTTTGTTACCCCCTGCAGGCCAGGCGAGCTCGGCCAGCGCTGAAAGAGCGGGGAAGCTGGCTGAGCAGATGGCCGAACTGGCCTGGGACTTCGCCACTAAGGAGGGGTTCCGCATCTTCAACGCCATGCCTGGGGCGCCCCTGCAGGGGGCTGGGGGGGCCACGGGGGGTGTGGGAGGGGCCACCAGCCCCTCCCAGAGCCAAAAGCGGGGCTTCTCCACCTGGGCGAATGAGCAGGCCCCAGCCCAGTCGGGCCCCCCCGCCGCAGGGCTCCTGATTGCTTCCCCAGAGGGGCTGCCCCCCAGGGTGAGGGAGATGCGCCTGCAGCTGCAGAGCTTCCTCCAGGAGCACATCCTCCCAGCGGAGCAGACGCTCAGAGACCACCAGGCCTCCCCGCAACGCTGGAGCCCGCACCCCCTGCTGGAGGAGCTGAAGGTGCCTCCCGTCCCCAGCTCCCTAACCCTACACTACACTATACTCCCTCACATACCCAACTACTACACTACACTTTACCCTCCCAGCTCCCTAACCCCTATATTACACTATACTCCCTTACATACCCAACTACTATACTACAGTTTACTCTCCCAGCTCCCTTACCTCTACACGACACTATACTCCCCCACATACCCAACTGCAATACTACACTTTACCCTCCAAGTTCCCTTACCTCTATTCTACACTATACTCCCTCACATACTCATCTACTACACTGCACTTTACCCTCCAAGTTCCCTAACCTCTAAACTACACTATACTCCCTCACATACCCGACTGCTATACTGCACTTTACTCCCCAAGCTCCCTTACCTCTACACTACACTATACTCCCTCAGATACCCGACTGCTATACTGCACTTTACTCCCCAAGCTCCCTTACCTCTACACTACCCTGCACACCCCCTTCACTCATCCATGCACATACATACTGTAGTATATTCACCAAGCATCTTAATTACTATACCACCCAATACTAACTGAGCTTCCTTATTACTATCCTATTCCATCACCCTAACCACTACACAGGAATCCAAACCTCACTTAAATGTGACTCAGTTTAGCAGTTATGAACAGGACTAAATATTGTTATTCGTTCACTCATGTACCCTCTCACTTGGACCCTCCAATGGGAGAGAAGAGTCGGTCTAACCACATGGGTTTGCTGTATCCTATTGGCTGCAGGGGAAGGCCAGGGATCATGGCCTGTGGAACCTCTTCATCCCCGTGGAAGCAGACCCTGATGGGAAATTCGGGGCTGGCCTGACCAACATGGAGTATGCACACCTGTGTGAGGTCATGGGCCGCTCGCTGTATGCCCCTGAGGTGAGGGGCATCATGGGAATCACTAAGGTGCATCGTGGGAAATGATATTTCAGAGGACTACTGCAAGATTATTATACAACTTTCTGGTTTTATCCAGGATTTTTTTGGTTTTTATACCTATTTCATCAAGTGTGGGAAGAGTCTGCTTTATATTAAATATTATTTAAGGTATTATTGTTATTATAACTCAGTTCCACACTATGATATTATTCCTGTCATATATTACTGTTTTTCATCTTGATCTTATTTTGAAAATGTCTGTACAGTATATACTTTTTATTGAAATGTTCACATTTTGCCGTTGTCTTGTTCTCATTTAATTTGAGATATGTGCTCAGTGACTGTTCTGCATAGCTGTTTTTGTATGTTTGTGAGTTAATAGGTTTTTCACTCTGTTCTTGGCCCCATTTAATACTCACTTTTTATGCTGAATAAAGTTCAAACTGATTATAATGTCATCTGGATGCTTTGACATGCTTGAGGATGTGTTGGGAAACGCTTGAATGTGCAAGTGCAAATATACCTGTGTGAAGGTATGTGTTACCAGCATGTGTGCTAGTATGTACAACCCTGTGTGCAGGTGTGTATAGGTGTAACAACCCCTCCTGTGTGCAGGTGTGTACAGGTTATAAACCCCTCCTGTGTGCAGGTGTGTACAGGTTATAAACCCCTCCTGTGTGCAGGTGTGTACAGGTTATAAACCCCTCTGGTGTTCAGGTGTGTTTAGGTGTTAAAACCCCTCTGGTGTTCAGGTGTGTTTAGGTGTTAAAACCCCTCCGGTGTTCAGGTGTGTTTAGGTGTTAAAACCCCTCCGGTGTTCAGGTGTGTTTAGGTGTTAAAACCCCTCCTGTGCTCAGGTGTGTTTAGGTGTTAAAACCCCTCCAGTGTTCAGGTGTGTTTAGGTGTTAAAACCCCTCCGGTGTTCAGGTGTGTTTAGGTGTTAAACCCCCTGTGTGCAGGTCCGGTGTTCAGGTGTGTTTAGGTGTTAAAACCCCTCCTGTGCTCAGGTGTGTTTAGGTGTTAAAACCCCTCCAGTGTTCAGGTGTGTTTAGGTGTTAAAACCCCTCCTGTGTTCAGGTGTGTTTAGGTGTTAAAACCCCTCCGGTGTTCAGGTGTGTTTAGATGTTAAAACCCCTCCGGTGTTCAGGTGTGTTTAGGTGTTAAAACCCCTCCGGTGTTCAGGTGTGTTTAGGTGTTAAAACCCCTCTGGTGTGCAGGTATGTGTAGGCATTAATATCTCTCTTCTGTGCAGGTGTTTAACTGCTCAGCACCGGATACAGGGAACATGGAGGTTCTGATTCGGTACGGGTCACCACAGCAGCAGGTGGAGTGGCTGCGCCCACTACTGAATGGAACCATCCGGTCCTGCTTCGCCATGACAGAACCCAAGGTACAGTGTGCACACACACAGTCACTATACAGTGCACAAACATACAGACACACACACACTCACACTATACAGCTCACACACTCATTAGACAGAGCACACGGTCACTTACTATACAGCACACACACACAACCACAAACGATTTGACAGAACAGAGGGTAATAGGGTAAAAATGCATGTCATGAATATAAACCTAAAGACCATAATCACACACAAACACAGACAGCCATGGTCGTTACCTAAAATACAAACTTTCACATTTCCGCATTGACTCATAGACTCTTGTGACATCACTGTGACACGCATGTAATTCTTTGTCCAACAGGTGGCTTCTTCAGACGCAACCAACATCGAGGCGTCGATCAGGGAGGAGGGAGACTCTTACATCATCAACGGACACAAGTGGTGGACGTCAGGTAGGGTTAGGGTTAGGGTTAGGGTTCCCTACAGTCTTTCCTCTGATCATTTCATGCTTATATTTGGGAATTTGCACTCATAGTAAAAAGGGATCTTAGAAGTAAAATGAATAACCAGAGCATTAAAAATGGACAAAATGTGGCCAAAAATCCCTATGGTATAACATCGGACCCCCATATAAAAAGCGCACAGTGGCTAAATTATCATTATTTAGCTATCAGCACAACACCAAAACCAACACCCCTCTCTGCTGCAGGAAGATTCATACCTGTTCTGCCTGCACCTCTGACAGGTGTGCTCCAAGCACCTATGGCAAAGACCTCACCTACACCAGAGCTGTTATTTATGAATATGTTGTTTTTAGTGAGTGATCTGCAGAAATTCATTAAATAAGGCCTTAGGACACCTGGGTATATGATGAAGTTGAACCTAGGGGCCTGATTGGTCTGCCATTTGAAGAGCTCTTACCTGTATAAACTCAGGTGAAGTTCTCATGCTATTAGCAATGCAGCCTTATCACCTGCAGCTGCATTCTCATTTCCCTATGCAGAGTGCATGTCATAAGTGAGCTGAGGTTACCTTGTGTGCTGCGTTTAAATCCATTAGTCATACATGGTCACCTGTGTTCTGCATAGTTTAATGTATACAGGTGGGTCTGTGTAGCCACTCCAGTCTATGCACAGGTGAATGTTGTCACACGGTCTCAGGTGTAAGGGTGTGCAGTATTTACCTGTGAGATTTAGGTTGGGCAGGACCTTGTCGGTGCATTTGAGCTGTGTTTTTGAGACTGAAATTCCCATGAAGCATGTTGAACATGTTTAAATGAGTGAATGTTCTTTACATGAGGTGACTGAGCTGAAATGGGATTGATCCTGGTCCTGCACGGTGAACAGTGACGTGTGTTTATACTGCCCCCTGCAGGAGCACTGGACCCGCGCTGCAAGCTCTGCGTTTTCATGGGAAAGACGGACCCCGCCGCCCCCCGGCACCGCCAGCAGTCCATGATCCTGGTTCCCATGGATACGCCAGGGGTCAGGGTGGTCCGACCCCTGTCCGTTTATGGGGTTGAGGACGCCCCAGGTGAGAGAGCAGTGGGGTGTAGATCAGTGAGAAAGGGGGCCCATGACAGTTCTGAGTTTGGCAAGGCAACAGTTGGTGCAGTGCCCTCAGGGAAATGTGGTACAGTAAGCCAGTTCAGCTCATCGCTGTCTGTGCTCTCTAGCGACCTCTGCTGGCTGCCTGCAGGTTTGTGGTTGGAACAATCTCCCATCTCACTCAGATTATTCCTCTCGAAGACAGTTGGACCTAATGTACACCCACCTTTTTCAGAATTTGTTAATAATTATAATGACCAGCGCATCTCCTTTTTGACAGATCATTAATTTTCACTCATTAAAAATGCAAACCGCTTTCCTGTTAATTCTTGGTGATTTTATTGCAGTTGGCAATTACAGTGAGATGACCTAAATCCTGCAGTTTAAATGGCCATTCATTCACATGAATAAAGGTTAATTGAGTTATTTACAGCATGTAACTAGCCCTGTGATATGAGTTGCTCCTTGCAAAAGAGCAAAGTCAAAGAGAAAGACTGGTAGTGGGAGCTAAACAGGTGCTCCGTTAGCTTAATGAAGTTATGTAACGTAAACCCACAAGTTCTCCATGCTCTGTTCAGATTGTTTTTTCACCAGGCCCTGTAGGGATTTATCCTGAAACTCTTGAGTTTTATTTATGGGTTATGGCTGGCATTGAGAGATTCAGCTGTCACAGAGACGTGAAGCGCACAGATGGACTATAACCTTATCCGCATGCATGTGCAGCCAGCTGGATCCGGTTCCGCAGAGACAAGGCTCTGTTTGACAGTCTGAAGTCCACTATTACGGAGCAATAAAAGGAAAAGTGCAAACCTCACGCTCCCATTAGCAGCCACTCCAATGGGTTTCGCTAACAGGAACGGCACACTTATACTATGAGTGAATCAGTGCTGGTGCATGTAGACCTAATTAGCTAATTAATCCAGGTTAATTGGTATAAATGACAACCTGCTCACACACCTGTCCTCCTGGACTGAATTAGTCCACGCCCCAGGTATAGACACCAGCAAACATTGGGTGTGTTCCAAAACTCAATTTTCGTCTCCTCCACTCGTCTCCTCCGTCTCCTGGACACGTATCTTTGTGTCCTCCTTCCCTCCACTGTTCCAGAATGGTAGGAAACGAGATTTCACCTCCTCCACTCACCTCCTCCAAACGAAGGATACATCGATGTATCCTACCGCAGAAGTCTTTTCACATTCCTGGGTGACATCCCTGTGCTCACGACCTGTTAGGTTAAAACACCATCCCACAGAATATTTTGATTGGCTTAGGTATCCTCGGAATCCATCGAGGTTACATGATTTAATAAATAGCCGAGTTCGACTTTCATGAAGAGTTCCTCCTCTCTTCCACTCCTTTCCTCCACATGCTTCTAGGGTAGGAGACAATGGGAGGAAATGTGTGGAGGAAACAAGGAGACCAGAAAAAGTATTGGAACTTATTGGAAAGTACACTGGTATTGTATTGGGATTTATCGTTGTAGTTCCTTGTGGAGGTGGGCCTTCATTTCTCAGTGTAATCAGGACTGAAATCACACGTTTTAGAATGAGATGTTTATGCTATATGGGCTGCAGGATGTAGCTCCCTAAAATGGGGATCATTAACTCCTGCCTTCCTGTGCCCCCCCCATCTCAGGAGGCCACGCTGAGCTGCTGTTTGAGAACGTCCGCGTGCCACGCAGTAACATCCTGCTGGGGCCGGGCCGCGGGTTTGAGATCGCCCAGGGCCGGCTGGGGCCCGGCCGGATCCATCACTGCATGAGGCTGGTGGGCCACGCAGAGACGGCCCTGGAGCTGATGAAGGCCAGGGTGAGAGGAAGAGGAGGGTGAAAACACCGCCATTATTAACATCCAGACACACTCAGATAATCACTTACCCTGTGAAACTGTTTTCGTTCTGTAATGGACCGGATGGTTCCATTTGTAGTGTGTGGTGTAGTGTGCTTTTACTATTTTAGTATTTTTCAATTCATACATCCTCTTATTTATTATCAGCTAGAAGTCCTCTGTCCCAACATCCGTTACCTTCACACAAGTTATAGAGATGCACCCAAAAAAAAACTTCACTTATAACCATCCAACCAATCAACCAGTCCAGCAGCAACCGTTGTCATTAACACTAGTCACTGAGAAATGCCTAGCAACAGTATTATTGTTAACCATTAACAAACCGATTAGCAACCATCAACTTTAACATAAGGGAATTAAAAGATGTAGTCAGTCTGGCCTTCGGCCCTAACTCCTGTGTCTTGATCACAGGTGAAGTCGCGGGTGGCATTCGGGAAGCCGTTGGCGGAGCAGGGCACGATCCTGGCGGGCATAGCGCACTCGCGCATGGAGATCGAGCAGGCGCGCCTCCTCGTGCTGAAGGCCGCTCACCTGATGGACACCGTGGGGAACAAGGTAAGCTGTCTGCCCGAACAGGTGAGGAGATCACCTCCACATGCCTGTCCACAGCCTGGGAGAGCTGTGAGGTCTTACGGGTTTTTGTCACCACATTAACATCAGTAACTAATTAACAGGATACGACCCAAAGCATCTGACAGCCCAGTGAAGAAAGAGGAAGTGAGTGCGCTGTGAAACGGGCTGGGGTATTTGCTCTGTGAAGTATTATCAGAGAGAGCCAGCAGAGTCCGGGGCGCTCCAGGACCAGGGTGGATTATCCCAGTATGAAGCTGGTATTTTATCGGCCTCAGAGCTCTGCTGTCAGTGCTGGCCATTCACACTGCCCCTGATGTTTGACAGTAGCAACAGCACGGCATTGTGGGTAATCCCTCTGTGTTGCACAGTACATTTGGTGTCTCCACCCACGTTTGTTCTCTGATTCTGTGCTGATAGCATCAGTGGGGAAAAAGGCGGTCTAAAAGCAGGACCAGCGGACATCACATCAAAACATCAGTGCAACCGTGTACGCAAAGCAGTTCACCTCCGGTACCTGAGTCCCGCAGTGTCTGCAGGTACTTCTCCAACCATGAACCACTCTTCCTGATTTTAGAATTGGTTTAACTCCTTGATCACTAATTAGGGAGACCAAATGGGTATAGGGTGTGACCAGAGCAAGTACCTGCAGACACCACTGCCCTCAGGGCCTGGAGTTTAACAGGCTAATAAATACACATTTACTGGAATTTGTGTATGTGTGGCCAACTGAGTCTAGCACAAACAACATAAAACACTTCACAGCAACAGAACAAAGGAAAAGTGATGTATATGGACACTATGTTAGACTAGATTTAACATATCGTTTAAAATTTGTACAAGACGACAACGCCCGGACTGAAAGAGCTCCCTGCACACAGAGCTGATACCTGACAGGTGTCAAAGCGGACAGGTAAAAGGAGAAGCAGATGAAGCAGGCAGCACCTCACCAAGAACAATCACCAACAAAGTGTGTGTCCCACTTTTTCCTGAAAAGTATCAGGTGACATCCTCAGCTGCCATGCTTTTGTCATATTGTCCATGCACAAAGTTTGTATGCCTCTACATCCCACGTATGTATTTTGTTTCTTTATACCAGCATTGAGGTATTTTCCAGATTTTAGTCTAAAATCATTTATATGACCTGAAATTTTAGGTAAATTTCTGACACCCAGAGACTGAACTCATTTTGCTCATATGACAGGGTTTAACATGAGTGAGTCAATGGCGCATGCTGGTAATAAGGTAATTAAGCCGCTGCCCTTGGCAGGAACAAAAACCCGCATGCACTTTGCTCCAGTAGGACTGAGTTGCCCAGCGCACCGCTAAAGCAGTAGCAGCCAGAGAGCTAAAGCATGGAGAAGTCAATCTTTACCCTGATAAGGATCGTAAACCGGTCTTTTGTGTCTGACAAGTCTGCTGATTTATTACCAGACATTTCCCTTCAGCAACTGTATATGTTACATTGGAATTTTTTTGGTTAACTTTGTGAACTTTAGTTGATGTACTGATTATGCTACAGATCATGTAAATACATCATCATAAATAATTCTTCTTATACTGAATAGATCTGAAATTACATTTTTATTAACAGAATTTTATTTATCTTAGCTTAAATTAATTTATAAAGTTTAAAAATAACGTAAGTTCCCATACAGGGAAAGTTCGGTGCCTCCCTGTGGATTTTCTTTAGCAGCTGTTTCTGGTTTAGTGCTGTTTCTATAGCAACCTTGTTTCCCTCTGCTGTGGCCTCAAACCAGCCCTAAACCAGCTCTCCTCCATGTTACAGCAGAATAAATCTTAATATACGGCAGGTCTCAAGAGCTTCAGATTTTAATATGGGATATAGTAATGTTTGGGAACTGGGCCTATAACTCAGGTGTTTGCATGGGTAAATATGGAGCTGTGTAACTGGATTGAGTGTCCCAAACAGCCTGTCCGCAGGTGTGTGCACACACACTTACCGGGGTTTCACCTGTTACAGGTGGCCGCCCAGAGATTGCCATGATCAAAGCTGTGTGCCCCAGCATGGCTCTCAGAGTGATTGACCGAGCCATCCAGGTAATACACACACACATACTCATACACATACATTGAGACACTCATACACACATCCTCATAGATACTACACGCAAGCACAGTGTTATAACAGACATGCACATGCTCGCACATTTACACTTTCACTGTGGCACAAATGCACACAGTCTCACACATACACATACACATACATACACACACACACACGCACATGCTCTTTCACTCACACACAGCTACATCAGTTCCCAGTCCCAATAAACTCTGTGTGGTTGGAATGACATTCCTGGTGCAGACTGCAGTTAGAGTACCATGCCTGCTGCAGATTGCATGTAACTGTGTGTTCTGAAGCCCCTCTCTCTCTCACGTTTGCCCCAGGTGTTTGGGGCAGCAGGTCTGAGCAATGACTCTCCCCTGGCGCTGTTCTACAGCTGGGCACGGGCACTACGGCTGGCAGATGGGCCGGACGAGGTCCACTGTGCCGCCGTGGCCAAAATGGAGCTCAGGCGCTGATCAACAGAGCCAAAATGGAGACCTGACACTGATTAACAGAGCCAAAATGGAGCCCAGACACTGATCAACAGAGCCTAAATGGAGCTAAGACTATGCACTTTAGTTGAAGCACAAAGAAATCCTGTCATAACAAGATCACTGCCGCATGCAGTCATCACCCCAGTGAGCATATGACATTGTTAGTTTCCATCAGACCTGGTTTAATTAGTTATTTTAACCCTTTAGACATCACCCCTGCAGACTTATTATACAGTTCAGAAAACAGCAATATTTGATAAGATTCAGAATTAGAATCATTCCTTTCCTGTGATTGTGCATTTTTGGTAAACAGCGCATTTTGTTGAAAAATCCGTAGCATGTGCAGGAGTGTTTTCAAATTTTACTGGCATCTAAAGGTTTATATATTTCACATAAGTGTTTCACTCAGGTCTGTGTCTATGCTATTATGTTTATTGCTCTTATGTATTCAAGTTGCTTGGATCCTCTGGGTAAAACCATTTATACCTTCCTAAAAAGTACAGAGGATGAGTTGTGTTGGTGGCCACACCTGAACCAAAATTCTTGGCTTTGTTATTAGATATTTTGTTGTGGCAGACACTCCTGAGAAGATGATTACAACACAACTTTGCAACCACACCAACTTCCTCCTCAGTCTCCTTGTCTTGGGAATTGTAGTTTCAAACCTGTATTGATAAACAGGTATGGTGGGTAAAAGTGATGTAATCTGCACCTTCTCAGCTCAATGTCATAAACTTCATTGATTGCAACCACATGAAAACAATGAGAGAGAGAGACAGAGAGAGAGTAAAAAACAATGTGTAAAGCATTTAGTGACCCTAAAACTACACATGTAGTTTGTATATATTTTGTAATGAAATAAACATATTTTCATGATCTATGTACAGTCATTATGAAAGCGTGTCTTTTGTTAAGCTCACTGCACTACAGCTGGGGTTGCAGGACTGCTGTCAGCATTTCATTTCTTTCTCTTCATTCTTTTCTGCTTTTATGGGTCACGCGTTGCCATTTTCATAATACGGACAGGTGTGCTGGACTCGGTAAATGGGCTTCTTCGCCTCGTGTTTGCGCATGCGCGGGCAGAACACTCGCCTGTTACCACCAGTTACGTCGGAGGGGGCGTTGGAGCCTGAGCTACTTCAGGGCAGACAGGCTACGAGCCGTCGAGCAGGACTCGCTGATTTTGTGTTGCTCGGGTCTGGAGACTTGTTGAGGAGCTACGATGCTTCGTACGGTGCTTGCCAAAACCTTCCCACGGCTCGCAGGTGTTCAGGCCTGTCAATTTTCCGCCGCCGCAATCCCTGCTCCGAGCGCACATCCAGATGTGCATTTCAACAAGGTAAATCCTCTCAATCGGGATCCGAATAGCGGCGTCTTGATGCCTTTTATTAATGACATTTATGCCTCATCAGGCATACGTAGTCATGTAACTTTATCAGTATCAGTACATTTTGAAGAAATGTGATACTTTTAATGACGACAAAAATGCATGCAGCAGCAAGAAAGAGTTCTTTACTGGGTCTGACCGCTGTCTTGGTACTGAAAAGCACATCGCACATGAACTACGCTGGTCTGGGGGCTAATCTCGATGAAGTTGAACTGCGTGTGAACTTTACATGCGTTATTGCAGAAGTAAAAGGCCACCATGTTTACCTTGCGGAAACTGCAGAAGCGAGGCTAATGTCAGTAGCGTTTACTGTCAGCATTCTGCCCGTTATTTTTTGAATTATCCTAACCCTTGTGCTGCAAATAAGTTTGCAATAGTTATGTCTTTTTGCGAGGCGTATCTTGCCTTAACTCGCTAAAATTAGGCCAAAACTCACGTTCAGAATTTTAGAAATACAGACGAGTATAAAATATACTTTTTGAAGTTTAAAGATATTTTTAGAAAAATGCATATACGTCTTGACCCTACTTTTGTTTGCCCTCTTTGGCTTTTTGTGTTATCTCGACACTGTGGATTCCTTTTTGGGGGCATATGAGGACGCAGTCTGCATATTTAGGTTTCCTTGTAAAGAAGGCATAAGGTAATTTTAATCGATTTGTGGAAGTGTCACAACTTTATTAAACAGTAATAAATACCTGCATTGTTTCCTAAAGTGATGTGAACAGATTCGAATGAAATGTTTCAGTTATTTACTATTTAGTTATCATACATAGAATCAAAGTATTAATTTGTACATTGGAAGAGGGGGCGGAAGACGGAGCTGCCAAGTCCCGCCTTGATGTGAAAGTGTTGCAGCCAGCCAGGCTGTTATAGGGCCGTCTGGAGACGGGCAGATTCAGTATGTTTTTCCCAGGGCTGAGCCCCAGGCCCTCTCCGTGGGATGTTTTGCTTCACTTCACTGCAAACAACGAGTTTTGAATAAACCGTAATTTAACAAATTCTGGAACTGAATCTACCATGACTGTTTGGAAATTAAATCTATTACTGAAATGTATAAAATACCGCATAAAAAGTTGAACGAAACCAAATTGTGTGCTTTAGGAATGTGTTACTCATTGCTGTTCAGTCATGTATTCTTCATATAGCCGAATTATTATGGAGCCAAAGACCATGAATTAGTCTAAACGTCAGGAAGGGATAAAACTGAGACTCCAGACTTGCTTGATGGACAGGTAGATTAAAATTTGAAGCAAGGCATGGGCTTTCATATAATTTTTAGTAACACAAGTTTAAGTTTAGGTGACACTAAGGATCTTTGAGTAGGCTGCTTATTGATAACTTTCATAAGCTTCATTCTTACGAATGACAGAGCTGGCCATCACAGGACCTGATTCACACTGTCAGCGTTACAAAGCTAACCCAGGGCCCATGTCCTCCACTGTGTTTGTGTGTCCTCTTTGCCTCCCATCGCTTTTCTGGACTGTGGCCTTCGAAAGAGCAGGGGATTAATCATCAGGTTATCCCAGCTTGCCTTGTTGTTGTTTTTAGATTCTCTGTGGAAACAGTGTGTGAAGTGCTGTATGGTACCCTGTTTGTTTCGTTTGCTTCATTGATTGGTTAATTGAGTGAGTTGTGGCTGCCTATGTTTGTCTCCTGCAGCTCTTCATTAATAATGAGTGGCACGATGCAGTCAGCAAGAAGACTTTCCCAACCATCAACCCCTCCACTGGGGAGGTCATCTGCCAGGTGGCAGAGGGGGACAAGGTGAGGTGTGTGTGTGTGTGTGTGTGTCTGTGTGTGTCTGTGTCTCTGTCTCTCTCCATGTGAGTGAGTTGGGGTGTGTGTGTGTGTCTCCATGTGGGGGAGTGTGTGCGTGTTTCACTGTTTATGTCACTGCATATGGGATTGCTTTATTTCTCTCTTCTCTCTCCCTCTCTCTCTCTCCCCCTCTCTCTCCCTCTCTCTCTGTAGGCAGATGTTGACAAGGCAGTGAAAGCAGCCCAAGACGCCTTCAGGCTGGGGTCGCCATGGAGACGCATGGATGCCTCTGACCGCGGGCTGCTGCTGAACCGATTGGCCGATCGCATCGAGCGTGACGCCGCCTACCTGGCTGTGAGTGACAGCTCCTCTGTTATTATCTAGTATTATCAGACATTGAGATTCATCATGTGATCTCATATCTCCATATGATCATACCTCCAAGGTTCACCTTATTTACCCAGGTGAGCTGCACTGAGATTAAAATCTGTTTTTCAAAGAACCACCTGCCGGGAGGGCAATAACAAATACACACAGCATCATAAAACAGATCAAGGATGACAATAAACAGACAACTTTCACAGAGCAGTTGGAATGCATGTGGGAAGCCTCATACATAATTACACTGAGCTGCACGGTGACAGCTGAACCTGTGTAGTAAATCACTGAAGGATACCAGCTTTTCAACTCCTGTCTAAAACCTTACCCTTTTTTTTTTTTTTTTTATTAAAGATTATTTTTTGGGAGATTTTTCCACCTTATTTGACAGTTACAGTAGAGAGGCAGACAGGAAATGCAGGAGGGAGAGAGAGAGGGGGGGGAGGGGGCTGGATTCGAACCTGGGCTGCTGTGGTGGGGTCTTAGTCTTATGTGGCATGCGCTCCACTGGATGCAATCTTACTTTAACATGGGGCAGCTAGGGTGCACAGCTGGGACCCGGAGGGTTGTTGGTTCAAGCCCTATTAAGATCAGTGTAGCTGTTGAGCCCTTGAGCAAGTGGTCCTACCCCACAATGGTCCAGGGAATACTGACCTCTTGTTAGCCACATCAGCTGTGAATCACTCTGGGAGTGGGGACACATCAGCTTAATAACTTGATGTAATGTGACCATGGAGCATAAAAACAAAAGTGATTTCTCCCTTATGAAAAATGTGTGATCTTCTTTCATTTAAAATCTCCATGGACGCCTGGGCGTAGCTTGCTGCCATAAGAGGGATTGCATTACAGACAACATACAAACACGAGATCTGTGAAGGATCTGTCGTATTGAAGTGAAATTCAAAGAATGCAAACCTGCCTCAAGTGGATTTTGATGGTTGAGCCAGGTGTGTGGAAACTGTCAGATACGTGAGTCGCTCCTGAGTAATGGGGAAATATGTGGGTAATGCCTGCAGTCCGGTGCTCTCTCCTGTGTGTAGCAGTGAACACCGGGGCGATTATGTGTGGTTATTTAAAGGGTTAAACGCTTTGGAGTGTGATTGTTTATGGTTGAGGGGCTGGTCTTTACAGGAGCCAGACTCGCTGTGGAGCAGTGGCAGATGTGTAAATACTTTGTGCTTCTATGGAGATTGCTGAAGATGAGCTGTGTGTGTGTGTGTGTGTGTGTGTGAGTGTGTGTCTGTGAGTGTATGTGTGTGTGTGTGTGTGTGTGTGTGTGTGTGTGTGTCTGAGTGAGAGTGAGCATATGTGTAAGTGTGTGTGTGTGTGTGTGTGTGTGAGAGAGAGAGAGAGAGAGAGTTGGAGCATGTGTAACATGTTCTGTGTGAGAGTGTTGTATCCCAGGAGCCTTTGCCAGCAGCACATGCCCAATCCAGACCCAGTGACTCAGCACTTCTGCCAGCAGCAGGTCCAGTGAGAAACTCTGCAGAGCGGGGTTAGGCAGGATCACTGGATCACAGAGCCCACCGTTGGGCCGTCCCTACTATTTATCATGGCACACCCAAAGGCTATCTGTGACGCACATTTTAACAATGTTAATAAGTAACGTTTTATGTTTGAGTCGTGAAGAGCTTATGGGGTCAGATGGTTTGGAGAAATCAACATTGATAAGTTTGCCAACAGTGCTTGGTGTTGCATGGCAACAGTGCACGCTGAATTATTAATGATAGTTTGGAACCACATGGTATTTAAGCTGGAGGTTACTTTGACTGTGCGACTCAGTTTTGACCATGAAAACGAAAGAATGCTTGTGCAATAGAAACCTGAACAGAAGCTGGATTAGAGATGGGATCTGTAAAGAGGTTTTGCTCGTCATCGAAGTTGTTTTTGGAATGCTGAGCTTCCTCGGACAAACAAGAGGACTTTTGTGTTCTCTTTAGGACCATAGCTCAGCAAACAGGACCGTGCTTGCTGCAGTTGCAGTGAAGCTTCACTGAATTTAAATCCCTGCGTGTTTGTGCTTCAGCTTCAAAGAAAAAAAAAAAAACTTCCATGTCATTATATGAGTATTTTACATGCAGGTTTGGGCTGCTGTTTATTTCCGTGTTATTTTGTAGAGGCGTATGGTGTTTGAGACCTGGCGTTTCCTTGTTTTTCATGGGAGCTCCAGAAATTTTTATCGGTGCAGTTTTGGTCTGTCTCATCTTTAGCTCCAAAATTGCACACCTGTGTCATTAGCCAGCCCATAGCAGTGTGGGCAGGGCTATTTACCTGCTTCATGTTTAGAGGCAATTTTAGCTCACAATTAGTTTCTCATAATTTTAAATGACTTTCTGTCTAGTAGTTAATGGAGAGTAGAACACAAGGGCAGGATTTGCAGAATCTCTGCAAAGTGTAATAGAAGCATGTAAACTTTGCTCAAATTCCATACCGTTCATGTATGTGGCAGAACAGGGTATGTGAGTCAGTGTTCATAGCCTGTCAAACAGGTCACGCTTTGCTGGCAATGGGCAATTTTCCGTGAGACAAAAATGGCGACCACATCACAGAGAGGCACGCAGCCATTCTCCTGAGGCAGGCCTCCCTGGTCCTGGAGTACCGCGGATATTCCTGGTATTTGGTGCGTTCAAACCACTGAACTAATGATCCTATTAAATTATTAGGCTTAGTGGATGCAGATGACCATGTGCTGGAGGTGGAGGAAGAGTTTCAGTGCAAAGACTCTAAACTTTGAGGCTGAGGAAGTTAATAAAGACCCCAGCTGTAATTAAGTGCTCCACTCACTCCAGGAACAGGGCTGCCTGCCCTTGTGTTCAACGTGTGATGGATATTTTTATTGTTATTTTGTGTGTAACACACTTTAGACCTTATCGTTTTTTTTACACTTCCATACGTTTCATAACATATAATGCAAATCATACATTAGGACAGTGCTTACAAATGACGACTAATACAACCCTGTGTATGTATGCAGAGAGAGTGGGTGCCTTTGTGCAGGTGGAGACTGTAGGTGCCTTTGCGCAGGTGGAGACTGTAGGTACCTGTGGGTGGATGGAGGCTGTAGGTACCTGTGGGCGGATGGAGGCTGTAGGTACCTGTGGGCGGGTGGAGGCTGTAGGTACCTGTGGGCGGATGGAGGCTGTAGGTACCTGTGGGCGGGTGGAGGCTGTAGGTACCTGTGGGCGGGTGGAGGCTGTAGGTACCTGTGGGCGGGTGGAGGCTCAGGTAGGGATCCATCCAGTGTGGCCTAACCTGGTTCCTGTGTGTGCAGGAGCTGGAGACCCTGGATAACGGGAAGCCCTATGCAGTGTCCTACAGCGTGGACGTGCCCATGGTGGTCAAGTGTCTGAGGTGAGAGATTTGTGATACATTTATGTGTCTTACAGCTCATTCACCTGAGCCCGTCTCCTTAGCGACGGTAAGATCCAGACAGGTAATGCTCTCGGCCGCTGAGATTCTGGCTGCTGTCCATCTCTGAGATTACAGCCGTCTTAGACAACTGGCCACTCCTTCTGATTAATTCACTCCTCAGCCTGAGACTCTCAGTGAATCTGGAGTCAAAACAGCCAAGTCTCCCTGTCCTTAACGCTGTGTGAAGAGAGTTGCTCACCATTATACAATCCATTTGTACAGTTGGACGGTAACCAATACACTGTAGCCTCTGAGCTACAAGCCCAGCTCCCTAACCATTACACTACACTGTAACCTCTGAGCTACAAGCCCAGCTCCCTAACCATTACACTACACTGTAACCTCTGAGCTACAAGCCCAGCTCCCTAACCATTATACTACACTGTAACCTCTGAGCTACAAGGCCAGCTCCCTAACCATTACACTACACTGTAACCTCTGAGCTACAAACCCAGCTCCCCATAACCATTATACTACACTGTAACCTCTGAGCTACAAGCCCAGCTCCCTAACCATTACACTACACTGTAACCTCTGAGCTACAAGCCCAGCTCCCTAACCATTACACTACACTGTAACCTCTGAGCTACAAGCCCAGCTCCCTAACCATTACACTACACTGTAACCTCTGAGCTACAAGCCCAGCTCCCCATAACCATTACACTACACTGTAGCCTCTGAGCTACAAGCCCAGCTCCCTAACCATTACACTACACTGTAACCTCTGAGCTACAAGCCCAGCTCCCTAACCATTACACTACACTGTAACCTCTGAGCTACAAGCCCAGCTCCCTAACCATTACACTACACTGTAACCTCTGAGCTACAAGCCCAGCTCCCTAACCATTACACTACACTGTAGCCTCTGAGCTACAAGCCCAGCTCCCTAACCATTACACTACACTGTAACCTCTGAGCTACAAGCCCAGCTCCCCAGCTAACCATTACACTACACTGTAACCTCTGAGCTACAAGCCCAGCTCCCTAACCATTATACTACACTGTAACCTCTGAACCTCAGAGCTACAAGCCCAGCTCCTAACCATTACACTACACTGTAACCTCTGAGCTACAAGCCCAGCTCCCTAACCATTATACTACACTGTAACCTCTGAGCTACAAGCCCAGCTCCCTAACCATTACACTACACTGTGCAAGTGTAAGTGTAGCACAGAGTATGTTCAGTGTGTAACTCATCTATCTGTTGTGATTGGCTCAGGTACTATGCTGGATGGGCGGATAAGTGGGAGGGGAAGACCATCCCCATCGACGGCGACTTCTTCTGCTACACCCGGCACGAGCCCATAGGCGTCTGTGGCCAGATCATCCCGGTGAGCGGCGGGGGTGGGGGAGGGGGGAGGGGAGTGGAGCGGGAGGGTCCAGAGGATGTGACCGTGGACACATTGGGGGAAGCAGGTAAAGGTGCCAGCCCTGTGTGCCAGGGGGAGGCTGCCGAAGACCTGCAGCAAGAAAACAACCTGATCACGGCAGTCTGCCTCTGCCAAGGCCGCTTGGGTTAAATATAGCTCTGTGTGTGTGTGTGTCTGTGTGTGTGTTTCCTTGCTAGTGCACATGTCTGTGCATGTGTGTGTCAGTGTGTGCACTCATGCATACAGCTGTGTGTGTGTGTGTGTGTGTGTGTGTGTGTGTGTGTGTGTGTGTGTGTGTGTGTGTGTGTGTGTGTGTGTGTGTGTGTGTGTGTGTTTCCTTGCTAGCGCACGTGTCTGTGCATGTGTGTCTCAGTGTGTGCACTCATGCATACAGCTGTGTGTGTGTGTGTTTGCGAACACGCTTGTGTGTACATGGAGATGTTTGCCCGTGTGCATGCCTGGCTGTCCGTCTCAGGTTACGGTCTGTTTGTGCTTGTATCTTTGTCCTGGTTGTCTGTTTGTATCCGTGCATGTGTGCGTCCTGTAGACACCCTTTATTTCATTTATTTTTCTCTCTCTCTCTGCTCTCTTTCACTCACTCAACACGGCCTCCTGGCAGCTGAACACACAATGCCCTTCTGTGTACACAGCAGCCTGTGTGTGCATTTCCACACCCCACACACACAACCTCCCAGTGTTTCACCATTTTGAGTGGTGAAACACGACATGTCAGAGCAACCAACTTCTCTTTCAAACTGTGTTTCCAGCAGAGTGAGGGACATCGTGTCCGTTAATTTGGCCCAGAACTGGACAATATTGTGATTACAGTTCATTGGTTTGGCCATGACTTTAAAATCAAACTTGTTTACAGCGAGTACTTTAACATCACTCTAGTGAGGGAGCATGTTCTAGCCACTCTCACCTGTAGCTTACTTTGAGGGGGTCTCGGGCTTTGGATCTATGTGAAGTTGCTTTGTGACTGAACTGAACTGATCTGAATTGTCACTGGGCTGAACTGATCTGAATTGTCACTGGGCTGAACTGATCTGAATTGTCACTGGGCTGAACTGATCTGAATTGCCACTGGGCTGAACTGATCTGAATTGCCACTGGGCTGAACTGATCTGAATTGTCACTGGGCTGAACTGAATGTCCACTGGGCTGAACTGATCTGAATTGTCACTGGGCTGAACCGTCCTGTGTGTCCGCAGTGGAACTTCCCTCTCCTGATGCAGGCGTGGAAACTGGCCCTGCTCTGGCCACCGGGAACACGGTGGTGATGAAGGTGGCCGAACAGACGCCCCTGACTGCTCTGTACGTGGCCAACCTCATCAAGGAGGTCAGTGTGTCCGTTGCACACACACTCCAGACTACACATATACACACACTCGGAGAAACAAAGATACACTCACATATGCATACAGAAACATAGAGATACATGCGCACACATGGCTTAGCACACTTTTTCTTTACAGTATACTATACTCCTTAAATGAGGGATGGAAGTATAGCAGTATAATTTGTAGTTCACTGTAAAGTTTGAGTCATTTATTCACTTATTTTTATCCAAGTTGAAGGCCATAAAGGCATCTCTGTCCGTCCCCCTGTCCCCCCTCTGTCCGCTGGCTGCAGGTGGGCTTCCCGGCCGGCGTGGTGAACATTATCCCTGGAATGGGACCGTCTGCGGGGGCAGCCATTGCCTCTCACATGGGTGTGGACAAAGTGGCCTTTACAGGCTCCACTGAGGTCAGCACGCCACTCTGCACTACACCCTACATACTGCACTACACCGTATGCCCTACACACTCCACTACACCCTACACCCTGTACTACACCCTACACCCTGCAATACACTCTGCACTACACCCTACACACTGCACTACACCCTACACCCTGCAATACACCCTACACACTGCACTACACCATATGCACTACACCCTACACACTGCACTATACCCTACACCCTGCAATACACTCTGCACTACACCCTACACACTGCACTACACCGTATGCCCTACACCCTACACTATGCCCTACACACTGCACTACATCCTACATACTGCACTACACCGTATGCCCTACACCCTACACACTGCGAATTCAGCACAGCCACTTAACTACACCCTTTAATACTGCACTACACCGTATGTACTACACCCTACACTACACCCTACACCCTGCAATACACCCTACACACTGCACTACACCATATGCCCTACACCCTACACTATACCCTACACCCCCTACACACTGCACTACACCCTACACACAGCAGTGCACCCTATGCCCTACACACTCCACTACACCCTACACCCTACAATACACTCTGCACTATACCCTACACACTGCACTACACCCTATGCTCTACACACTCCACTACACCTTACACCCTCTAATACACTCTGCACTACACCCTACACACTCCACTACACCCTGTGCCCTACACACTCCACTATACCCTACACCCTGCAATACACCCTACAGACTGCACTACACCCTACACCATGCAATACACTCTGCACTACACCCTACAACCTACACACTGCAGTACACCCTACACTCTGCACAAAGTACACTCTACAAGCAATACACACAACACTATACGCATTAATCATTGTTCACTACCCCACACAGAGCTCTCCCGCAGCCTGCTGCAGTCGTGTGTATCTTTAATGTGTTAGGCTTATGTGTGCCCCTGTGTGCTCACACCTGTACCTGTTACCTGTTCTCCAGGTGGGCCATCTGATCCAGCAGGCCTCCGGCAGCAGCAACCTGAAGAAGGTCACGCTGGAGCTTGGCGGGAAGAGCCCCAACATCATCATGTCCGACGCCAACAGTGAGCCTTCCTCCTCCTCTCTGTGACTGTCCCAGCATGTATTTTTGTTTGTTTGTATGTATTTACGGGCGTCTCTCTCTCTCTCTCTGCCAGTGGAGGACGCAGTGGAGCAGTCCCACTTTGCACTCTTCTTTAACCAGGGCCAGTGCTGCTGTGCTGGGTCACGCACGTATGTTCAGGAGAGCATCTACAATGAGTTTGTGGAGCGCAGCGTGGAGCGCGCCAAGAAGAGGGTGGTGGGGGACCCCTTCAACCTCAGCACCGAGCAGGGACCCCAGGTAACCACTGTACCCTAAACCTCAGCACTGAGCAGGGACCCCAGGTAACCACTGTACCCCTTAAACCTCAGCACCGAGCAGGTACCCCAGGTAACCACTGTACCCCTTAAACCTCAGCACCGAGCAGGTACCCCAGGTAACCACTGTACCCCTTAAACCTCAGCACCGAGCAGGGACCCCAGGTAACCACTGTACCCCTTAAACCTCAGCACTGAGCAGGAACCCCAGGTAACCACTGTACCCCTAAAACCTCAGCACTGAGCAGGGACCCCAGGTAACCACTGTACCCCTTAAACCTCAGCACCGAGCAGGTACCCCAGGTAACCACTGTACCCCCCTTAAACCTCAGCACCGAGCAGGTACCCCAGGTAACCACTGTACCCCTTAAACCTCAGCACCGAGCAGGTACCCCAGGTAACCACTGTACCCAGCACTGAGCAGGTACTTAAACCTCAGCACTGAGCAGGAACCCCAGGTAACCACTGTACCCCTTAAACCTCAGCACTGAGCAGGGACCCCAGGTAACCACTGTACCCCTTAAACCTCAGCACTGAGCAGGAACCCCAGGTAACCACTGTACCCTTAAAACCTCAGCACCCCAGGTAACCACTGCAGGCAACCCCAGGTAACCACTGTACCCCTTAAACCTCAGCACCGAGCAGGGACCCCAGGTAACCACTGTACCCCTTAAACCTCAGCACTGAGCAGGGACCCCAGGTAACCACTGTACCCCTTAAACCTCAGCACCGAGCAGGGACCCCAGGTAACCACTGTACCCCTTAAACCTCAGCACCGAGCAGGGACCCCAGGTAACCACTGTACCCCTTAAACCTTAAACCCTCAGCACCGAGCAGGCACCCCAGGTAACCACTGTACCCCTTAAACCTCAGCACCGAGCAGGCACCCCAGGTAACCACTGTACCCCTTAAACCTCAGCACCGAGCAGGTACCCCAGGTAACCACTGTACCCCTTAAACCTCAGCACTGAGCAGGGACCCCAGGTAACCACTGTACCCCAGGTAACCACTTAAACCTCAGCACTGAGCAGGAACCCCAGGTAACCACTGTACCCCTTAAACCTCAGCACCCCCAGGTAGCAGGAACCCCAGGTAACCACTGTACCCCTTAAACCTCAGCACTGAGCAGGGACCCCAGGTAACCACTGTACCCCTTAAACCTCAGCACTGAGCAGGGACCCCAGGTAACCACTGTACCCCTTAAACCTCAGCACCGAGCAGGAACCCCAGGTAACCACTGTACCCCTTAAACCTCAGCACTGAGCAGGGACCCCAGGTAACCACTGTACCCCTTAAACCTCAGCACTGAGCAGGGACCCCAGGTAACCACTGTAACCCTGTACTTAAACCTCAAACCTCAGCACTGAGCAGGGACCCCAGGTAACCACTGTACCCTTAAACCTCAGCACTGAGCAGGGACCCCAGGTAACCACTGTACCCCTTAAACCTCAGGACCACATTGGGCTAGGCCGTGTTCGGTCATTGTGTCTGTGTTTACCTTCAGTGTGTACTGTATCTGTGTCTGTGTTTACCTTCAGTCTGTAGTGTATCTGAGTATTGTGCAAACCTGTGTGTTGATTCATCACTGTCTCCGGTGTGACGCAGGTAGATGAAGAGCAGTTCCAGAAGATTCTGGGCTACATCAGCTCCGGAAAGCGGGAGGGCGCCAAGCTGATGTGCGGGGGTGGGGTGGCAGCTGACCGCGGATACTTCATCCAGCCCACCATCTTCGGCGATGTCCAGGACGGGATGACCATCGCACGTGAGGAGGTACCAGGCTGCACCACAGATACTGTACACTCATTTAATGCCCCATGTGATTCTTATGAGTGTTTCCAGCTGTACATCACATCCTTGGATGGTTGGTTTTGCTGTTCTAATTCTTTAAGTTCTGCCTCAGATTCTGTACTCAGCTTGTTGGTCTTTGCTATTCATTCTTACCACTGGCAGATTTTTGGGCCAGTGATGCAGATCCTTAAGTTTAAGACCCTGGAGGAGGTAGTGGAGAGAGCCAATGACACGAAATACGGGCTGGCAGCAGCTGTGTTCACCAAGGACATCGACAAAGCCAACTACATCTC
This sequence comes from Albula goreensis, assembly GCA_022829145.1. Taxonomy (NCBI): domain Eukaryota; kingdom Metazoa; phylum Chordata; class Actinopteri; order Albuliformes; family Albulidae; genus Albula; species Albula goreensis. The sequence continues at coordinate 45,489,167 of CM040744.1, read as the reverse complement.
CAATGGACTGCGTGCTGGCACTGTGTGGTAGGACACGTCTGCTCACCCCTCATCCCTCCCCTTCATACTGACTCCTCCCATTCACAGACTCCTCCCATTCATTTGTGATCATGCATTTGTTGACATCTCTCTTTGAAGGGGGAAATGCATGTGAATACAAATCCATATTAAAAATGGCAGGACAGTAAACGTAACATTAAAACAGATCAAATAAACATTTGGCAGAAATGCATAGGAGCACGCTGTTCTTGGCACTGTTGTTTTGTGAATAAACATGGATAACAAAGAATAAACATGTCCAGTTTTCTCCAGCAGGGGGCAGTGGAGTGACGGATTTCAAATTTTTTTGTGTGTGTGTTTTTAGGATAAACTGCTATGACGTGTTTGGAGCTCAGGCCCCTTTTGGTGGCTACAAAGCCTCCGGGAATGGCCGAGAGCTGGGGGAGTACGGTCTGGACAATTACACGGAAGTCAAAACGGTGAGAAAGCGCATTCAAAAAAACAAATATACACCGGGAGTGACAGCAAATGCTGAAATGCAGATCATAAAGTTCAGGATCAGTTACCAGGGTGCCAGGATGATTATGGCTCGTGTGGCCTAAAGGGAATGTTGAACAGATTCCACCAGCATCTGGAATGTTCTGGGGGTGATGGGGGTGGGTGGGGGGGGTATGGCACTCTCAGTCAAATGATGCTTAGAGGCGGAAAAACGACCTCAGACGTAGAGTATCTCATTGATGCTTGATTTGGTTCAGACCTGGTGACAGAGAAGGACATGATAATGTGGGTATAGTCAGTATTGTGCTTCAGAAGGAATGAGCAGCTTCTCCCACTCTGTGGATAGCGATGATGTCATCTTGCAGGGGCGAAATGCATGCATTGAACATGCTGGATGATCATTCAGCACCAGTAATTGATGAATGACCTGAAAAATGCCAGGAAAATACACCCCACACTGCTACAGAACCTCCACAGCTCTTCTCTGCTGGAACACTGCTGTGTGTCCGCTGTCTGTTCCTGACCTCTTTTAGAACGGTAAAATAATGTTGTATGTAATTTCCTCTCTTTCAGGTGACGATCAAGGTTCCCCAGAAAAACTCCTAAAGGAAAAGTGCTTCAGCTCTTGTGTGAAAACATGAAAACAATGATTAAATTAATACAATATCAACCTGAATGGCTTCTGAATGCAGTTCTGCTTGTGTAGTTCATACCTCAAAACTGACAAAATCACATTTTGTCCCCATATATGTGAAGGTCTGCATTAAGAGGTGGTTTTGTGAATCTATTTTTTCCCAGTTTGAGGTATTGTATTATGGAATGATGAATTTCTCAAGGAATTTGATTTTTTGCAGATTGAAGAGTAAGTTTGTATCAGAGTACCTGCCGAATAACTGCTTAAAAGTGCTTTTGAAAGAAGGACTTTGACCTACCTGGTAAGTGTTCATTAATAAGCACAATTTACAAGGCACTTAGATATGTTTAAAACAGAAATGTTTTTGGGCCAGAGTATTTTTGATAATTGTAAAGTTATTTTCTCCCTTCACACACCCTATGACATGGAGTTAGTTGCAAGTCCAGATATTTTTGTATTCAGTGTCTGAATTGTCTTCCTTTGTTTTCTGCCTGGGCAGTTTTGTACAATAAAGGCATCAAACATGAATCTGCATATTGGCCTGCTGTTTGTCACCTGTCCCCCCCAACACTCTGCAAACTGACCACTGTACTTGATGTTGTTCTTGAGTAGTAACTTTGACTTCACAAGTTCACAATTTATGGCTTCAGGTAAAAATATTTTTGAGTCATATTTCCCCTAATGTCAAAAGTCTAACTTTTTTTGGTGTACTCCTTTCCCTAAAATATATAGTTTGCAACTGTGTGAATGGGGGTGGGTGGAGGGGATGACGTTCGAGCAGCGAACAGCAAAAGGTTTATTCAGTTTGGCTGGAATCTCCCCTCTCCGTTACGGATGTGATGATATACACGACAGGAAGGAGACGCATGTTGTTCGCTACCTTAACGGTAGAGGTCGCAGTACAATAACAATTCAAAACGTAAACAAAGGGCATCCATGCAACGAATTAAGACGTAGCTCCACATTAAACTCCTTTACTAAGAAAACTTCTAGAAAACCATGGTACACACTAAATATTGTTCGTGCTGTTGAGTTAGGCATAGTGATGAATCGGCTAAATGATGCATCTCCAGAAGACAAAAGATAAGTGAGAATAAAAGATCTTAACCAACGAGAAACTCCGCTGTCCTCCCAGTTAAAAATGCGAAACTTCTGTGTCTGCTTACTCCCACATAAAACGATTTCAGATTAGTAGCTGAAAAGTAGTTGAAAAGCTGCATATAAAATTTATAAAGTGGAGCCGCTTACTCAGCTAACAGTCACAAAATGGGGATAGCTACAAAATGTTGATAATAGTGCTAAGCTACACCTAAACAATTCTGGTACTGATATAAAGGTAAAAAATACTTTTTGACAGTTACATTCGAGTACATTTCCTTGTCACCATTTATCTTGTTATTTTACATATTTTAAAATTGGATGCCAAGCATGATTCTTTCCATAATAGTAATAATATAACAATGACCTCATCATACTACTCGAATCGGAAAGGACCCTGCTTGCATATCCAGTAAGCCCCCAAAAAAGTAGGTGGCTAACCCTTGCCTGAAAGCATAAAAACAGAAAGGAATTAAACAATCAAAAAAGAGACAGACATGAACAATAATTGCAAATGCTGAAACCTTACTAATTATATGTTCGATTATACTTTATATGAAACTTACAGAAATTTAACTGAAAGTTAATTATACTCCCAGGGACCGTGAAGGACAGCCAATGGAGAGCATTTTGCTCTCCGGTGAATTTTTTTCTTTGGCAAGAAATCAGCGGAGCACCGCGCTAGCAATTGGACTAACAAAAGTCTGTCCCCGGACAGTTGTTTCTTTCGGTCTCGCAGTTCTGTGTTTGGGTCTTAAGCCGCTTAATCCCTATATGATTTCAATTTTTATTTCATAACCTGGCGACGACAAAGTAATTCGTGGAATTTCACTTATGGCGACCTAGCTATCCAGCAAATGGCTAGCTAGCTACCTTACTATCGCTAGCTAATCTGGCCGATTTCTTTTCTTGGCTCCCTCTCTCTGAACTGTTTAGGGAGTTTTTCTCCCGGTCGTCTCTCGTCGAGCCTTTTCCGCTCCCGCCTTGCGACACAATATCAGAGACTGTCGTTGCGTGAATAACCATTTCTTCACCCCGACTATAAGCGAGTATTGCGAGCTAGCACGCTAGCTAAGTGTACTTCCCTTAGCATCCCCCCGCACCCACCCCCACAGTGGTGATCTCATCCCCCGGTGTCCGTCTCTCCGGCCGTCAAACACCCACTCCGGGCCCCAGTCGCTCTCCATGGTCGTTAAGGCAGAGCCAAGACGAGTGGTCGGGGCTCTCCCATTTCTTCGTGCGTGGAGCAGTCCGCTGTATCTCTCTGACTGGACTGCTTTTCCTCGGAATTCACAGCAACGAAAGACGGTAGGCTCCGGGTAACAGAACTAGTCAAATAACGGGGATTAGACATGGATCTGGCATGTCACCTTTAGTGACAGGTCGAATATTAACGATAAAGCGATCCTCAGAGAAAAGCGCCCCTCCCTTCGTGTTTCGTTTCGCTCCCTCCAAACTGTACTGCGAACAAGTGCGAGGCGCCCGGGGGAAACACACTGGATCACCATGTCGGAGGACAACAATGTGGACAAATTCATCAAGGTAAGGGAAACTTGTGTAGCGTGACGGAATGACAGCACCTTTTACTGACACACAGATCAATGGCATCGATGCTCGGTAGCGGAACTCTGTTATTGTTGGAGGTCAGTATCTCATTAGTTAGTTTGATCTATTCTAAACGAATGTTTTCTGCAGTGTGCAAAATATTTCCCTGAAGTGTTCGCCCGAGGGAAATGAAAGGCTTAACAGTGCTGTAGCCCGTTTGAGTTGTTGTGGTCACGGCTCTGTCTGCTTGTACATTTGGAAGTGGAAAGATTTTGCTGTTTAGGGAATGCTATTATATTCTTAAGACTCGTAATTCCACCGACATGATTGTCAGTAAAGTTGACATTTTTGTAACCTATATCTAACTTGTACTGTACTTGTACTGCTTCTAGCTGCGTTGTTATCGCAACAGAGCGTAAGAGCATTAAGTATACAGTACATCTGACTGCAGACGTAATCTCAGGACACCGTATAATAATTATTTATTAACTAGCACACATCCAGCCAGTGTAGGTTTCACAGAGCGCTTGACCCGCTCTTCTGCTCGAGTGTGTGCTGACAGCTGCACGGTTACTGCAGTGGCTGTGTGTACGCTGAAACTTGCAAAGCATGCGAGTTGTGATTGCATGATTTTGCCCTGTTATGGTGCTTGCGTTAGGCTTCAGCGGATGTTTTGACGTTTGTTGATATGTGTAAATCCACGTGAAAGTGTTCAACCCCCCTCCCCAAGGGTACATGCAGTACTGTCCGAGGTGTCGTTCCTGTCATCTCCTGTCTATGTGTTGTTGCAGGGACTGTTCTCCTCTTTTGGAGCTAGAAAACAGGGTAGATGTTGACAGAACGTTTCTGTTTGTCATGTTAGTATATGCCATCATTTACAAATTAGTCAAATCATTAATGTAATCTGAAAGTAAAAAAAAAGGGTACCCTCAGAAATGTGAAAAAAAGAGTTTTAGAAATTAAAAGGCAAATCTCAGTAAGCATGCAAGCACAAAATATTTCATAGTTTAGCTGTAATGTAAAACATACTCTGCTTTTTCCTGGGGGTGTCCCTCACTGGTCTTCAAAACACAGTCCCTTCAAGTGTGCAGTACTGTAGGGGAAACACACACACATTAACACTCACACATGCACGCGCACACACACGCTCAGCAGAAGCTGCTGATAACTCCAGCACATTGTCACCTCAGCAGATCCACTTTTGCTGAAAACTCCTGACTTAAGTGTTCCAGTCTATTGCTCAGTGGGGTGTTAGAACAAGCCACAAACCCACGCCCCAAAAGCACAGATATACCTGAGTCAGTAGACATGGAAATACCTGTTCCTCAAAACAATGGTACACTAGCACGCCAAAACACAGATACGTTTGCTCACAAAAATACCAATCTACCTACACCCAGGTGCTGATGCCAGGTGTACCTGGGTGTCAAAACACTGATCTGTGGTGCGCCCCGGTAGCTCATCTGGTAGAGAGCATGCCACCTAAGGCTACGGCCTTACCACAAGGGGCCCAGGCTTGAATCCGGCCTGGGCCCTTTGCTGCATGTCCTCCCCCCTCTCTCTCTCTATCTCTGTCTCTCTCCCTCCTGCATTTCCTGTCTGCTTCTCTACTGTAACTGTCAAATAAATTGGAAAAATCCCCCCAAAAAATAATATTTAAAAAAACAAAAAAAAAAATCACTGATTTGCGTGCACCCTAAAACAATTTACTCTAAACTGTACACCTGTACCCCAAAATGCACACGTCACCCCGAACCTCAGACTGACATCTGTTTGTGAATGGCTGGGCGCTGTTGGGTCCTGCCCATCAGTATTGCGTGTGCCTTACAGGGCGACCTTTGGCAATGTAAAATGTGATCCAAGTGGTCCGGGCCCTGCATCTGGGTCGGAGTGTCCCGGGGGGGGGCATTTCTCAGCACCGGCTGGGGAGACCGCGGGCAGGACCGCATCCACACAGGGTCTCCCCAGAATCCCGCCACGCAGACAGCACACAGCATAGAGGTGCATGTCTCAGAAACCCGGGGTTAAACACAGGGTGCAGCAGTGTTTTAAACATCATATCTATTTAAATCCACTGCTGCTGCCCTGCTTGTTTCCAGTGGGGTGTATAAATAGAAGGCTCCGTCATGCTGCTGTGGGTGGGTGGGTGGAGGTGGGGGGGGTGGTGAGCTTTTGGATCCATGTCATTGTGATTCAGCCAGGAGTCGCTAACCACCCAGCGCACCGCGTGTCAACAGTGAAAATAACACTACAGCTGCACTGATACAGGATTCCTGTGCACAGCACAGACTTTTTTTTTTTTCCTGACCATTAAAAAAAACATCAGTTATGTGTCTGAGTTATGATGATGGGCATAATGAAATGACATAAACGTGCTGCATTTAAACAGTGAGCCGGCTCCATTAAGGACTATGACCCTGACCCAGCTCAGTAAAGTCATAAATCGTTTTCATAAAAGCCACTTCTGATGAACAGAGGATCAGCCGCAGTGGCCGTGCCGAGCAGTTGGAGCATGCTCAGATGTGTTTTATGTCCACTTTGGCGTTTTGAATAGCATAAATGAGCCTTACAGGCAAAAGGCCAAGCCAAGTGGCGAAAACGACGACAAGAATTACTGGGCCGTTACTGTCCCCCCCGTCATGCCCAGTTTCAGGTCATCATAAAAATCCATTGAACTGCTGTATCAGTTGGCCCCTGCTTGGAGCCCGCTGAGCAGGTTTGTGTGAGGCCACGGGCCTGCCGAGTGCTGAAAGGTTAGCGGCGCATTCCTGCGTGTTCCTCAGTCGGGTCGTGCTCAGAACGCGTGGGTGAGGAGAGGGTGAGGTGTTCTGCTCGTGATTCTGGGGGAGGTGGGGAGCTGAACCCAGGAGGGATTTCCCCTTCTGAGATCAGTGTAGAGCTGACCTGACGTAGGCTGCTCTGGTCCTGCAGGGCCACTGTGTGCGCGGGTTTGTGTTGCCATGAAGCACCTGGGTTTGGTAAGTTACAGGTGAGACCTGGGACAGTTGCTTCAAGGGGTCAGTTGTACCACTTGTTTTTTAACATTAGTTTTTCTTCCTCACTCAGAGAAACAAGCCATTGTGATGTCATTAAGTTAGCACATGCTCAGTGTCTCCCTCTTTCCGTCCAAGAAAAAAAAAAGTTCATTTCTTTGTATTTGAAGGAAGAGCAAGCACCACTGCTGTCCATTGTCTCCCCAATCCTAACGCACATTCATAAGTTCATTAGACCGTATGAAAGGCTTCATACAGGAGCACAAGAAACCCTTCTCTGCACTAATGAACCTATTGAGAAAAATTGATAAAATGCCAAATTGCATAAAGGTCTGGGTAAATCAAATAATAAAGAGAAGTTTGTGAGAGATTCAGAGAGACATGGCCCTCCTGGCCTCCCCCCCGCTGTGAGTGGATGCCGTTGTTTGCTAGCGGACGTCTGTTTTTGACAGGAAGTGAGGTCTGTGAGAGTGGTTGGCAGTGTGGTAGCCTCGTGTGCCAGCCTCGGGCTTCCCCACTACAGGTCTGGCAAAAGCACCATCATTCAGAGCCATAACTGGTCCCCATTACAGAACAGTACGTCCGCACCGTGTCCTACGCAATCACATCAACTTTACCACTGTTAGCCAGCTCTGTTCCTGGAGGACCACTGTGTACATCAGCTCTGAGATAAGTTCACTGAGATAAGCTCATCAGCTCAGTAAGGCCGAGTCACAGTCATCTGACCGGACCGCTGTCACAGGCCACGGACTGGACCGATCTACCGTCGGAGTGACCTGCACGGTGCGGCCATCTCTCCCACAGGCTGTGAATTACTTATTACTTACTTATCCTGCGCTGACATTTCGGTGTCAGCGATGACTTCTCTTCTTTCTAGAAGACACAAACTGGGCCAGACTTCTTGGCCTTGACTTCACTCTGCTGCTGTCAAGGTTCAGATTGCATGGGGGGGGTGGGGGCAACCATCCCGTCACTAGCTGTCACAGAGGTCATGAGTATTTTCATTCAGGCATTAAGCAGGACACCTTTAACCAAAGCTATTCTGTTTAGGTTTCAAGAGTACAATGGCTGTGGTCCATCTGGGTATCAAACCTGCAATCTCTGATTTACAAGTCCGGCCTCCAAACGATTAGCGATTAGCTTAAAGCTAAGCACTGATGTACCTGAGAAAGGCAGGGTGTGACGTTCCAGACTCCGCTTTATGATTGACTTTCTTTTTAAATCTCTGTTTTCTTTATGTCTGTTTGTCAGGAGACGTCAATCCTGGAGGAGTACAACATTAACTGGACACAGAAACTGGGCGCGGGAATCAGCGGTCCTGTGAGGTAGGCGTGGCCTTTGCTGCGGTCGAGGCACACACACACTCAGAGAGCTCACAGTTACCTGTGCTTCCTGTCAGTGATCTCGGCCTACAGTGTGATGGTTTGGTCAGTCATGTCACAGGATGTTAACATTTTTCTTCACTGGCCTTCAAAACACAGCAAAAGTGCTGAATGTTTGCCCAGTCTAAGTTGAGCCAAAATTGCGGTATGTTTTTTCATCTTGATACTTTTGCATTTAACCTGTATCTGACATGGGGCTGACATGGGGAAAATTCTAGAATTGAACTTTCTCTGAGAACGTACACAGGGTTTTCTTGTGAATAAATAAACAGAGATACCATTGGTCCTTAGCTCATGATT